>CAOKZL010000668.1:0-552441 GCA_948472985.1 Iguana delicatissima
AAAAAGATTTGCGTGCATACCTCAACTCTCTCCCCACCAAACCAAACACATTAGTTCCCTCTGAGCATTATCAATGCTCAGTCAGGATCTGACTTAAATGTACAGACCAAGACATTAAAAATATAAGTGATAATGTAGGCTATCATCCCAACCTCCAAATGATTCTGATGTTGTAGGGAATGTAAAGAGTTTTTCCAAATGTCATGATGGGAAAAGGTGACAGATTAAGACATACCATCAAAAAAAAAAATGCTAACTGCCTTGAGAGCTTTTTCCCCCATCAGTAATTTTTGAAAAATCCAATGTTTTGTGCAAAAATATATTTCAGAAAACTATAATGGTTTTGTGCAAAAATGTGTTATTACATGCAAACTACCATTTTTTGCATGTGAAATTTTCAGAAAACCTGCCCCAAAAATTCATCCAGAAATGAACACAACCTCTTACAATCTTGTCCAGCAGGGGGAAACGCTTATTTTTATTTTTAAATTTATTATTATAAGTTGCTTGTTTGTTTTCATGAGCAAAAATGAAATAATATGAGCTAGACTGCCAGAGGCTGGCCCATTGATTTCAATGTCAGGTTCTGGTTTGAATTCTCCACATGAAAATGGATGGAGCAAACCACATGTGAACAGGGGCAACAACACTGGGACAGTACATGCTGTCAGGAATCAGTAAATTTCAAACTAATTCTATTTTTTTCACTCACTCTGTTTTAACTCCAGAAACAGAACAAGTGATGGAAAGTACAGGCAGAAAACAAAGCAAAAAGACCCATTGATGTAAAACTCAGAAAGAGATTTCATAACGTGACCTTTCCTAATGGTCAATCATCACCTAGATTATACATTTTGTGTCATTTTTATTATTCTACTTTAACAGTAATGACTCTCTCAATCCCCCCAAAAATCTGGGAATTTTAGGAGTGGTGAGTCCTGTGACAGTTCCGATCTCTAGCATTTCACATGGAACTATAGTTCCCAGTTGCAAGTCTGTAATGGAGAGAAATCTTTAGAGAGCTTAGCTTTCTATATCTGCATAAACTGTATCATGATTATATTCAATTACAGCACAGGAAAAAAATACTTTAAGCAAGAAATATAGGCAGAAAGGATTACATTTGTGAAAGCCTGGCACAGTTAATATTTCGCCTTAACTTTTTGTAAAGAAATTTTAAAATACAAGAGAAAAAAAATCTTTTCAACATGTTTTCCTAAGATAAAAACAACCTGTACAATTTTTATATTTTGTATTTTCAAAGTTTCTACCGATTTACCTTTGTTTCCATGAAGTCTCTCTTACTCTCTGGCTCTCTGTGTGTCTCTCTTTTCTTGTTACGTTACTGCATCCTTTTTCTGATTAAAAACAAAGAAAGAAATGTAAAAAACACAACCACGATACTGACCAAGCATCTCCTTTCAATTAAAGGAATATCAATACAGAAAGAAAAGAATTACAGGGTTGTTGGGTTGTTGTTGTTTTTCTTCTTTTGATTTCCTGTGGCTGGTGTACTGTATAGTATATGTTTACATAACTCCTCCAGTTTGCCTTTGTGATATTATCTAAATGAATGACAAAACTAGGTATGATGTACCATTGGACAGATTGCCTTAGCACTCTTTTAATTTTAATTTCCTCCCAGACTTTCCTATTCCACTCTCCAACCACCCAAGCCAGGCTCCAAAGCTGCATAAGCACAACATTCTCACAACATTTTTGATCCAAAAAGGCATACTTCTGTCTCAGAAGCAAAAAATGAGACTTCATAATATTGGAATTCAGCTATAAGCCTTCATTAGCAACGATGCCATATGCAAAAACGGGCATCATGCCCATGTCATCTGGTGATGGTTTTACGTGCCAGTCCATATAGGCAACGATTTATGGCATGGCTGGTTACTGTCATGCTCTACCCAAAGGGATCAACGTAAGCAATGTAAGTTGGAAACCAAACAAACAAAAACTGATAAGCCAAATAAATATTGTCAGAAATACTTTATTATTCCTGACACTTCTTTAGTAAAGCTTTCTTTCAAGAAAACAAAGGATAATTTGAACAATCTCCTCATCATTAGAAGGGGGAAAAGACCTAGTCAATTCCTTCCTCATTCAATCTTCTCCCTTGGGGGGTAAAAGAGAGTTTCAGCTGAAGTGCTACCGAAATTTTAAAAATAAGCATTTTGACCATTTTTGACAGTACGTAAGTGTTGCTATTGTTGCTGGCAACAGTGACCTTCAAGACATCATTGGACTACAAGACCCATCAGTTCTAGTCGGCATAGCCAATGAGGGGGCATAGGGGTTGCCAGGTCAGGATCTGGCCTGGCTCTGAGTCCTAGAGGTGGGCCTTGATGCTGTTATTTGCATTCAGGTTTATATCCAGCCTATCCCGCACTGTAGTTAACGCTGCGTATTTGGCCTTTCTCTTCCCTAATTCATGCTAACAACAACCCTGTGGGTTATATGAAGCTAAAAGAAAGGAACTGGACTAAACTTACCCAGTGGTATTTATGGCTCAGTGAAGACTTGAAGCTAGACCTCCCAAGACCCTGGGCAACACTTTAACCACTGTACCACACTGGCTATCAGGTTTCTTTCATTGCTGTTGCATGGTAACCTGTTTCAGCAAAACCAGCCAAGAACTGAACGTGAATCTTCCTGACCAAGGGGCTAACTGCACCCCATTGGCTTTTACTTGAACTCCTCTCCCCTCCTCCCCTTTGACAGGAATCATTTCAAGAAAAAAAAATACTTCAAACCAGACAGTCTCTGCAGGCCGTGTAGCTCCTCCCTTTCACACAGCACACATACAAGATGTGCATTATGAGATTCATTTTTAGGGCAGCCAGACTGAAAACTAGGGAGAGCTCCAGTCCCTTTAAGGGATGTGCGGAAGAGAGTATTTTATTTGGTTGCACGACAAGCAACATCTGCTGAAATTCCTTCTTCTACACAACCATTAAAGGGACAGGAACTCTCTCCAGCTTTGTGGGGAAGGGTTTTCCTGGCAGTATTAGTTTGCCAGGTATTTGCCATAGTAATATTTGCTAAAACTCAGGGGTCTAATCTGGGATTTAAGTACTCAGTCATTCTCCCATTTCAGAGTTCTAATCCCCTATCTCAGAGGTTCAAATACTCAGGCCATTTCTACCCTACACTGTTACATTGCTATTATACCACTTTCAACATCCTGTGAATTCTGGGGTTTGTAGTTTACTGAGGCCAAAGAGCTCTCTGGCTGAGAATTCTAAAGGCCCCTCCCTAAACTGCAAATCCCAAAATTCCATAGGATGTTGAAAGTGGAATAATAGCACTATAACAGTGTAGGGTGGAAATGGCCACAGTCATTCCCCCATCTCTCATTTTTGCTTTAGTGCAGTGATAACAGTAACCTTATACAGATAGGGGGCCCAAGCAAGTGGAGTCAGCCCCAGCCAAGCATCTAAAGGCATGGAGGGCTGGAGGCAGAAGGGCAAAGCTATCTATCATCCATTTTGGGGCTGCGCATTGAGGAAAAGAAAGAGGCAGCATCAGTGGTAAAAGGAGGTTCCAGTGTGCTCCTCTAGCATCTACCCCTGGCTCAGGTCAGGGAGAGAGGAGAGGAAAGGAGAAGTGGAGGCACAGAGAGGAAGGGAGTGAGCATAGCCAAGATCTCTTTCTGGGGACGGTCTGTCAATGATTCTAAAGAAGAGGAGTGGAAGAACACAGAGCCAGAGTTTCAGCAACCACCCAACAGCCAGGATTTGTAGCAGCTGGGCTTGCAGACTGCAGCACATACAATTTAAAGGGTTTAAAAAAAAAAGGAGAAAGCTCTTTCAGTGGGACTTTTGGGTAGACAAGTATAACACTGCATCATCAACAATGATGAAGGTGGATTGATAGCCACATTTCTGTAATGCTACTCACCTCTTACTGGTAATTCAACCTGATGATTTAGAGTTACATGTTCCTTCAACAAATATGTGTGCCCAAAGCTTCCTTTTCTCAGTTGACACAAATCTGGGCTGGAATGCTTTTCTTATCGCTGCTATTATTGTTACTATTCTACTTTTTCCCATGCGGCTTACAAAAGTTAAAACATACAGCTTAAAAAATTACATCGTGCAGAACTTTAAAATATGATTATCAATAAAATTAAAAGCAGTTAAAAATATAACCATTAAAAAGAAAAAGAAAAAATATATAAGCAACACAGTGCATGAAATCCCCTTTTCCCCTTGAGGGTTCCCACAGAGGTCTCCCAAAACAAAAAGGTCTTCACCTACCT
Source organism: Iguana delicatissima (assembly GCA_948472985.1). Lineage (NCBI taxonomy): Eukaryota > Metazoa > Chordata > Lepidosauria > Squamata > Iguanidae > Iguana > Iguana delicatissima. The sequence continues at coordinate 4,271 of CAOKZL010000668.1, forward strand.
GTGAAAGAACAGCAAGGAGGCCATCAGTCTACATTCCCAAGGATGGGACTTCCAGGATCTAGAAGCAGCCACCAAGACCACTCTTTCCTGCATCCCCCTCCCGATGTACCCGATTGGGTGGTTGGACAGAAAGAAGGGTCTCCTCAGAAGACTGCAAGATAGGGGCAGCTCATATATAGGGAGAGACTATCCTTCAGATAACCTGGACCTGAGCTGAATATGGCTCCGTAGGTCATAACCAGCACATTGAACTGTACCCAGCAACAAACTGGCAGCCAGTCAAGTAACTGCAGTAAGAGAGTTATCTGCCCTCTGTAGCCAGCCCCAGTTAATGTTTCTGGAAACTATTTTACACTCAAAATAATCAAGCAGGTGTATTTGTAAGAGGTTTACTGATACCCAGCAGCAAACAGCTTCCAGATCATTTACTCTCCAATCAAGCTTATTTTTAGTCTTCAAAATACACATTAAATATAAATTTAAAATATGAGTTAAAAATAGATGGAAGGACATTTGCAGGAGAAAGTGGGATGTTAGAGAAAGGGTTAAGCATCTCTTCATCTCATTCGCTGGTTCTTCCCTGCAAAACGCCCCTCCACCAATGTTGCAAGAGCTTGGAAATGTTAGTTTTGCACTGCAGTTCCCAAAAGCCATCAGGCAGCATTGCCACTCTCTGCAGGACTCTGGGATTTGTGTTCTGAAAAGTAGCTTTTCCAGGCTCTGAGTATTTCAAAAGTGGTGCCTTGTGAGGTGTATTTCTGAATTTAGCTGTAATAACTTCATTGGTTTCTCACAACATACTCTTTGGATATCAAAGCTTCTTAGACCTCTGACATGAAAAATAGATGATAGTTGTGCAAATCTGGACAGGAGCCCTCCATTCTTCAATATTTTTTTGTTGCAAGGCGCACTTGTGCTTAAATTTGTCTACTATTGAAATGATAGAATTTTCCTAAATTGCAACTATAAATTACATGTAAATGAGCATGTGTATATTCCCACCTCTTAGATGATCCACCTCCTCTTTTTAGAAATGCACAAGTGGCACTTGATCAGGTGAGGAGAAAAGAGGAATGCAGGGAGGTGACAGACCTCTGGTAGGTAAGCCATTGTGAGGGAGGATATATAATATAGCCGTGAACTGCCCTCCACTTTGTGCTCAATTCTTTCTTCTCAGTATTTGTGTTGTGTTTAAAGGAGGGTTAGGAATCACATGACCCTCCAAAGGTTGCTTGCAAGGGCAGATGGGAGTTTAAAACTAAGAAGGCATAAGACCCCACAGTTCCCAAGCCCTGGCTTAAAGCTACATATCTACAGCCATCATATCCAGCTTGGCCCCTTACAGGTGTTTAACTAATACTGAGACTGTGCTCTAATGGTGGTTTTAATTCTTAGGGTGCAGCCCAGACACAACTGAATTTTTCTGAATCTAATTTGACATCAGTAGTCAAGAATCTAAGACAATTTAGATTCTTTCTTCTCCCTGCATGAGCAAGAGAAATTTATGAGTAGTGATTTCCCCATCAGCACATCTCCGTGAAAAGAAGTGCTCTCCTTTTTGAATGTCTGCCTGCTGTGAATCTATCACAGGGAAGGGACTCAGTTCCACAAATGTCTGCAAAGACAAAACCCTAGGCAAGCTTGCCAGGAAGGGATCATTGTACGCAAGAGAAGCTGAATTTTGGATAAACCAATATAAAATCATCTGCTAGATCCATTGATTCAGCAGGATTTTAGCTAATACTGTATGTACATTTTACAGTGCAATCCTGTACACATCAACTTGAGGGAAAGTCCCATTAATTTCAGTGGGATTTTGCTACCAAGTATGATTGGCAGAGTGAAAACTGGAGAGGGTCCCTTTAAAATCTGTGAAGAAGAGGGAATTTCAGCAGGTGTGCTGCCTCTCAGGTGCTTAAATTGCTGTTACTGGGACTTAACACTAGACTGCACAATGCCCACAATTTATTTTAAAAATAGAAACCTTCCTATTTGGATGCCCTTTGGCTAATTTAATCATGGCTTACAGCAATTCTGTTTTGCCTTTGTAACATCATCTACTTGTGAAACTACGAAAACCTAGTCATAGTACAGTCTGCAGCATGTTTACACAGAAGCGGTACTGAATTTGGCAGGAGCTTACTCCTGAATACATTTACATGGAGTTCCAGCCTTAAGCACATTGGTAGAGCTTTATGGGACCCAAAACAAGTCAGGAGTTATCTCCAGCAACCATCATTTCTTCTCTTTTTTTGAAGACATGCCAGGTTAAACTATCCCTGTAGACAGGACTATCTGACTGAGAGAGTCTGATCTCCAGTCAGATTAAACCAAGTTCTCTTTGGAAAAAGTCCTCTATGCAAAGCAAGGCATGGAAGAGGGTGGAGCATGGCTGCATCTCCTGCCCCTACTTTCAACATCTTGAATTTGGCCATCAGCAGAGGGGTATTGCTGCATGAGAGCAATGTAGTTACTCCATTGGGCTCCCAGTCTTGTGGTGCATCTATGCATGAGCAGCTACTCACCTGTCAAGGCTCTTTCACGGATGTCCATGCTCAAAAGATGTCCATGCTCAGTACGTGGATGGCCAGATGGCAGTACGGGAGGGTGGCAAAACCAGGCAAGTAGCAGGAGGTGCAGCGTCAAGTAGCAGGAAGCTGTAGTAGTTTGCTTTTGCAGAGCCTGATGGAAAAGGGCAAGATTCCACCCCACTTCTGCCCACACTGAGTTAATTTAGAGCAAACTACTTTGGCACTTTGAACTCAGTTTGCAGGAACTGAAGTAAGCTGAAGACAAAAGAGGGAAGAGAGAGGAGAAGAGAGAAAGTAGAATATTATAAAAGTAGCTGACAGGGTTGGACAGCAGAGGACTGATCAGGAAATGTCCATAGGTTCAGCTAAGTTTCAGCTGCCAGTCCAGTTAACTTCTGTACATGGATGTTCCTTCCTCTGGAAGGAAAGTGTCTTGGTGGATACCAAATGTCTTGGAGGATAGCAATCAGTAAGGCTAAGCGTGTTAGAATTTGAGACTGAAATTCAGAAGCATTAAAGTCTGTGAGAGTTTTGCCACAAGTTTCAACAAAGTGAGCCCACAGAGGATGTGATAGGGAGGTCCCTTCTAGCTACTGTGAACCACAGTAAAACCTGATCATAATTACTGTTTACGCAATTTGAAGTTCAGACTTCAAGGCCATTTCTGCACTAGCCTGTTATAGCGCTATGATTCCACTTTCAACATCCTATGGAATCCTTGGGTTTGCAGTTTCGGGAGGGGCCGGCCTCATTCAATGTGCCCTGCAACCCCATGAACTAGCAGTCAGAGGAAGGATGAGACTACCGGTCCAGTTGGCATTTGTACATGGAATGAAGATAGGTGCCATCTTGATCGTTGCCGCAGGCAGGGAGAGTCTTGAGCCAGGCCCCGGGAGGACTACAGTCCTAGAGCCTAGTCCTAACCCCATTTACTCCAAAGCAACGATGAACAGTTTAACTGGTTCTGTCTCCAAATCAGTGCTCTTAGAATCACACATGCACAGTTGATCCAATGGATGTTTACTGAGGATTCATTGAGTCTTACTCCCAAGTAAATATACATAGAATAGTATTAGATCCTATACAGTTTTAAACAGATGTCAGTCCCACTGAATTCAGTCATTCACCTGGATGAAAGCTGAAATTCTCTTTTATACTTTTTAATCAAGATTTGCTGCTACCACTTACAGGCCAAGGCTGCAAAAGAGAAACCATTTTTAAAAATTTGTTTGCTTGTTTTTCTGTCTTTTTTTTTTCCAGCAGTAAGTGAAATATCAGGTCAAAAGAGGGATGCAAATGCCAATCTCTAAAAGATTTTTTATATGCCATTAGTAACTAGGAGAGAAAATCACATGCAGAGACTCAAGAAAATGTTGTGTAAAAATGCAGCTTTCAAGCCAATGTTGGTTGGGGCTGAGTTTTTATTCCTCCCTCTCCTCCCCAAAAATCTGTAGCTTTAGTAGCCTACTTTCTTTGTGAGCCAATGTATATAAAATCCCATTTTTGCAGGGAAGAAAAAGAACAATAAACCGCTGTGCTAACTACTGGATTAGAGTTGCTGAAAATAGCTGCTGTCCTTTGTAACCTGAAGTGTACTTTTGGAGACTGTATATGCTTCCCCCTCCCTTTGTTTTTTTCTTTCTTTTTTTCTTTTTTTTTCCCCTTCAGATAGATAGAGATTGATATATTAAAAAAAAAGAAAGTTACAGACAAAAAAAATAATAATAATCTCAGAACACTGCCAGCAACAGCCATGCTGTAACTGTGGCTACTTTCTGTCCCCCTTCCCAACTTTCTCTCTGTATAGTATTAAAAGTAAATAAAACTGCCTTTTCACTGCACCTATTTCTGTGTCTTTGTCCTCTTTTTACTCTCAAAACTCACTTTTCCAGATGTTCTATAGGAGGCATCCAAACCTGGCAGCCTCCAGATGTGTTTGATCACAACACACATCATCCCCAGGCAATATAACCATCATAGCTGGAGAGCACCAGGTTGGGACAGCTGGTCTGTGCTTTCCAGGAAGTTCTGCATCTCCAAATTTTTCATTCCACTCACTAAAATATCAAAGTATTAACCCATATTTCCCATCCCCATTCACTTGCATTACTATTCCTCCTGATTTCTACTTATCTGGAATTACACTAGATGGTTTCACATCTAACTAACCTATCACAGGTGAGATTCTGCCATCTTTTTCCTTTCCCTTCTCACAGAGATATTCTTCTTACGGTACTAAGAGTTTTCCACTTGCCACAATGACAATGAACTGAGGAGGAAAGTGGAAGATAGAGTATGCACTAGGATGCAAAAGTGGAGGAGCCTCTTCCTACCTTTTTAGTTAAACACAAAATCCAAAATCCATACACAGAGATACCCTTATGCCTTCAAAGCATAAAATACATTATGCAAGCTTTTGAAGCTTCATTGGCTGCTTCATCTTCCAAAGATGTTAAAAGTCATAGTGGAGAAAAAAGGCAATGATGTTAAAGTCATATGCCTACATTCTGTCTCAGATGTTGCTCTGTTATCAGTTAAGATGGAATTGAGAGATCTCAATGCAAGCAGAAGCCTCCCTACTTCCTGGTAATACAAGGACTAGGGACAAAGGGCAATAAAAGAGAGGTAATAAAATTTCAACTCTATTAGTAACAGAAAAATAACTTCCCTGCTGTCTGTCTCCTGTGCAACGTTAACTGCTCCTCTCTTAACTAGAGAACATTTTCAGTGTATATTTTGGGTATATACTTCAAAGCTATTTTGAATGAATGCCTCAGCTTTTTGAGCATACTCCTAAATGCGACAAAGATTTCTCATTCAGGTGCCTTAAATGGATCAAGGCAAAGAAATGCAACTGTCTGTTGAACACAATGATTGGACCTCTTTGGAGTATAGCTTCAAGAATCCTCCAGCCAGGGTGTCCCAATAGAGCTGGGGATTACAGGAGTTTTAGTTCAAAAATTAACTTTCCTAAGCTGTGGTTTAATGTATAGTTAAATTACAATCTAACACATTTACCCAGACATACATTCAATTGAACAAAATGGACCTGATATCTGAATTTGTTGCTGAAAGACTTCAGGCTGAATATAAATATATCAAGAGCCTACTTAGATAAGCTGGATGAGAAAATTTGTCTGAAACAGTTTTTTCAAGAACTGCATTCCCCTTGATAAAAAAAAAAAACCTCAAAATACATTGGAAACCAGCTGTTTGTGCAGCTGTCCCTTTTTGTTGTTAGTCCTGGCTTAAATTCCCTCCCCCTTCCTCAAATCCAGATTCAGTTCAGCTTCCCCTTGTACCAGCTGTTTTGGCAAAATAAAGCTGTATGTCCAATGCTAAGCATATTGCTACTGTAATATTCTGATTACTTCTAATGCCTTGTACAGTGCAGTTCTGATGTAATGTGCACTTGGACAGCAAAAGCTGGATCCTGAGTGTTACATCTGATTCCCAAAGTCTTCCCATTTGTCCCTTCTTATCTCCAAAACACCCCATATCTTAAATTGGAACTAGAGGTCATTTACACCTCAAGATGCTGCTGACCTCTACTTCCTTCCAGCCCTAGCCAACCTAACTAGTGGTGAGCCATGCTGGGAGTAGGAGTTCATCAGTATCAGTCCAAGCTTCCCCACCCTAAACGAACATGGTATTCTTGTTAGACCCAAAGTAAGGTGTTGAGTTGTTCCACATGTTGCATGGAACTATCACCAGCTGGTATAGCTCTTTACATAACTCACAGCATTTCACCAATGAAAACTACAAGACGTATCACCAATATCAGAGTGTGGTCAAGCTGACAAACATTATTGATGAGGAAGAACAGACAAGTTAGGAAATGCTGCAGTGATTTGCTTTTCCTAAGTCTACAGGGGAGGGCAAGATTCCCCTCCCTGCAATTAACTGAGTACAAACTACTTTTCCACTTTGAATCCAGTTTGCAGAAGTTGAAGTAAACTGAGGACAAGAGGAGGAACTTTCTAAAAGCAGCTGAAAAAGTGGAACAAGAGAGGATTAATAAGAACTGTCCTTGTCCAATCATACAGCTGAAGGATATGAGCTAATGGTCAAGCATGCTGAGAGAGGCAGTCCAACCACAGTGGTGAGACATAGTTGCCTACCACACCAGAGGCAGATGAACACCTCTCTGCATCAAGACACCTTCGTAGAGCCTTGCTTTTTAGCATGCACTTCAGCAGTTCACACCTACCCCTAATAAGCCAAGACAGTGAAATGAGAGTGAACAGCTGAAAGTTAGTAGGGATCTGTCCAAGCCTCTCTTGCTCTTCATCTGAAGAGCAAGGGAGGTGATGAGAGAGCCCATATCCCCCAGCCCTGTAGGAATAAGGCAGTAGAAGGAGGCCATGTTGCTTAATTCAGAGTCAGGTCTCTGCTTGAAGGTTTGTTGCTGGATTACAAACATACAGGACAGCAATCATGTTTAGACACTAGACTACATTTCATTTCCCAGCTCCTGGATCCTAAGAATGTTGAGGCAGAAGACCATAATGGATCTCTGAGGGGGAGCTGATCCTCCCTTCTACTAACTGACCTTGGTGATGTACTACAGCCAGCTGTATGTTTTCAGACTAATGGAAAAGAGCATGGAGACAGAAAGTGAGTGTGAGCAATGTCAGGGAAATAAACACCTGCTGCTCTGTAGTTATATGGACTAAGCATCTCTTCATCTGTCATATAGTATATGCTTTGTGTGCAGGGGATCCCTGGTTGCTTACTTAAGAAGAACATTCTAGTGGAGTTTGCTTCCTGGAAAGTATTGTGATAGACAGAATCTGTGGTTTAAATCAGCAAGGGAAAAAAAAATCCTTTGTTTCTGTGACTTATAATGCAGTCTTTATGCAGTGAAGCTAGGAAGGCAACTTTGTGGTCCTCCATACCACTGCCATAATCCTTCACTGGTAATCATCTTCGCTAGGAATTATAGAAACTGCAATCCCAACAACATCTGCAAAGTCTCAGATTCCCTGTCCCTGCTGTAATGGATGTCTCAGTGAGTGCAGTAGGGCTTACTCCCAGGTAAGTGGTAGAGAATTGCATTGTTCATCAGAAGTCCACGAACAATATGGCAAGAATGGGAATGAAGGAGTCCTCCAGTCATTGAATGTCCATTGTCTGTTCTGGCTAGGGTCATTTTTGCACTACACTGTTATAGTGCTGTTATTCCACTTTCAACATCCTGTGAAATCCTGGGGTTTGCAGTTTAGGGAGGGGCATTTAGAATTCTCAGCCAGAGAGCTCCTTGGCCTCAGTAAACTACAAACCCCAGGATTCCACAGGATGTTGAAATTAGAATAATAGCACTGTAACAGGGTAAGGCAGAAATGGCCTAAGTATAATAGGAGTTTTCAGTCCTTATGAAGGGCCTTGTTATTCCCACCCCTCTTTACATGGCAGAAAATCACTACTTGTTGTCAATCATCCTTCAGGCATCTCCTGATGTCTATTGTGTCTATTGGAAAATATACATTTGTAAAATAAAAATTCTAGTAAATAATTTAAATGTAAGGTACCTTAAAATGATTCCAGAAGGTGGCTTAAAGGCCAGTGGGAACAACTGGTACTCTGACAAACTAATCACAGATGTACAGAGATAGGGAAAGTTACATTTTGATAATTCCAAGAATCCTCAGCCTTGGTTGATTATTCTGGGGTTTGGTGTCCCAAAGAAGTATGTTTTCCAAGCACTAACCATCTATTATGTTTTGTAGCATGTTACACAAAATTGTGAAAATCAGGGTGGGTGTGGATACATTATAGCCCTGGGGCTAGAAGACTGGGTTTTGTAAGTCCCAGATTACAAAAGTAAATGCTTAAAAGACAGCAAATGCGGAATCAGATCAAGTCAGCTGTTGGGAAAACGTTATTTCAAAAGGAAAGGATCTGAAATAAAGGTGATGATAGCTGAACTTCAGCTCCAGAACAATATTTCCATTCACTACCTCTCATAATCTAGTGCATCATCCATAACTGTAATTCCCACAACTATCAAAAGTTTATAGAGTGACCATGTGAAAAAAAGGTAGGGCTCCTGTACCTTTAATAGTTGTGAAGAAAAGGGAATTTCAGCAGCTGTGCTCTTCTCCTTAACTATTAAAAGTACAGAAACCATGACCCCTTTCCATGGGCTCATCCTTACAGTGTAGCACATGTAGTTTGGACTTTACAATCTAGCTGATTCAGTGTGAGCAGTGCTGACGCACTTCATAACATGTCCTGGAGTAGGGCTACCTGAGTGGAAACTATAAAATGCTCCTTTCCCTTTAATGGGGAAGAAATTTCAGCTGGTGTTGCTTGTTACCTGATTAAGTGAAAAACAGTGCTTGGTAAAATTCACTCTCCCATACAACCATTAAAAGAATAAGAATGCTCTCCGATTTTCATTCTGGGAATCCTAAATACAAGATTATCTATTCTGAATTATTTGCATATTCACGTTGTTACCCTGCTTGCTGGGGGTCCTTTAGGGGGATTCCCAATGCCTGTCAAAATTATCGCTTGTGGGGAAAATTAGCTATGAACACTGCTTTAGCAATGCAAAGTGGGCAGGGTAATTAAGGATCTTTTACTCAGTCTCTTACCCAATGTTTACGGGATCAGGCTCAGTCAGAAATCACACAAAAAGGTCCACTGAATGACTTTATTGAATAGTAATAGTACGCACTAATGCAAATACACACACACGCATCCAAGGGCTAATAGAAATAAAGAGTGGAAATAAGATAGAGAGATTGGTGAGGGATTTGCAGCTTGGGTGATACTGCACCTCTTCTTGAAGTCCTTGGTCTGGGAAGCAGCGATCAAACAACAGCTCAGCGAAGAGACGCTGAGGAGATCATGCAGCTGTCGAGAGGGGGGACCAGTCAGTTGGTATGACCGGGAGGCATCATATGCCTTTCTCTCCTAACTAGCCCAAAAATAGGGACTATTTGTAGGAAAAATTTACTTTGAAGGCAAATCCTTTCCCGGGGAAAACAAACAGGGACAGAAAAGGAAAACAACTCCACACCTGGCATTTCTCTGATATTGGAAGATAACAAGGTGTCATCCCAGTAACAGGATCTTCCTCCGCTTTGAGGCTGCGTTGTGAGTTTCTGGAGATGGATTTGATAAGGTTTTATTGCTTCCAGTGCCTAACTTTCTGGGAACACTTTTACTCCCTTAAATGGACTCCTTAAAGGCTAAGGACCTTTTGTCCACCATGGGTTATCACAACATGAGGTCTCCTGTGGCTATGTGACTGGGGATTTTACTGGCCTGATCTGGTTCGTTCGATTGTATGACCGTTATTGCCTACATTCGAGTGACCTCTCTGGCGAGTTAGATTAATTTTATATCAGTTGTAGACCTCGGGACAGGGTTTACTAAGGAGGCAACAACGTCCTTCACAGATATAAATTTAGGCTGATCTCCAGATGAAGTTGTGGGTCCCATTGCACATACTGCTTGTAAATGTCTGAAGTATCATTAAGTATCAAGAGCCAATGTGGTGTAACGGTTTGAGTGCTGAACTAGGACCCCTAGACACTAGGATTCAAATTGCTGCTTACCCAGAGAAACATATTGGATGGCTTTAGGCAAGCCACACTCTCTCAGCCAAAGAAGAAAGCAATGACAAACCACCTCTGAAAAAACATCTTGCCACAAACCCCTATGATAATATAGTCATAAATCAGAATTGACCTGAAGGCACATAACAGTGACAACAACCAAATGAAGATGCAGGCCCTATTGCTTGTACTGCTTATAATGGCTGAAATACTGTAAGTATGTGCACTGGGTTCTTGAAGGACACTGTATGTGGCTTCCCCACAGAAGACAACATAAGGTAAGATGGAGCCTGGAAATACAGCCTTGTACCACATTGCAGTCCCTTCTGCCTCTGGCAGAGACCCACACGGCAAAGGCAAAGCTGATTTAGTTAGGCACTTGATGGAGAATCCTACAAATTGCTGCAAGACACCTGGATAGATATCCCAGTTTTCACCATGGAATCCAAAAAGATGCCCTCTTATTAAAGGGTCCATTTTATGCTGTTTTAGGCTGTTCCACTTTTAACATCCTGTGAAATTCTGGGGTTTGTAGCTTAGCGAGGGGCAATTTAGAATTCTCAGCCAGAGAGCTTAGACCTTAGTTAACTACAAAGCCCTGAATTCCACAGGATGTTGAAAGTGCAATAATAGCACTGTAACAGTATAGTGTGGAAATGGCCTTAGTATATGCCTTCCTTCCTGGCTAACCTGGAAATGTCATCTTGGTGTCTAATCAAATGTTTTTGAAATTAACAGATCACTGGAAATGGCCTTCCTAACCATGCCAAGAGGATGCCATCTTGTTAAATAGTTATATTTATGCTCTTTTAGCATGTCTGGGCTTTCCTGGGTAACTCAGACACATAATCCAGGTGTCTAATATAATCCAGGTTTTTTGGGGGAACAGATCCACTGGAAGTGATCCTAGCAACACAAGACCAAAGAATATTGGCTTGTCCATATTTTGCAGTCACTATTTTTGGTTCGCACGTCTTCAGTGCTTGTAAGAAAAGTTAATATTGTCCTTGTAACTAGTCACAAAGCTGTCCTAAAAGGAAAGATAGTATATTTGCTGGCCTATCCTGAAAGCTTGTTCAGATTTGAGTTATGCATGCTGTTCCATGTTTGAATATTAGCTTAATGTACATGAAGTATAGGTTTGATTCAGACTGTCAACCTAGGCTGCATAATGCACTTAAATACACAGATACATCCTGCTTATTTCAATGCAGTAAATGAAAATGAAGTAGTTTGCACACTGCTGAATTAACACCTAGTTTATCTCAAAGGTGGTTAATTCAAAGCTGTTAGTTTGCTTCTGTTTCAATATCACCTTTACCATAAGAGCTCAGGGCCTTGTACGTAGTTCCTAGGGGCAGTCTGGCAAACATAATATCCTCACAACAACCCTTTAAGGTAAGCCAAGCTGAAAGAAACTGAACACTGGGAGTGTGAATCAATTACACTTATTTATATGAACATACAGTCTTAGACTGTGTTGATTATAGGTGCATGGGCAGATGATCAAAATATGCTTATTGCAAATTCCATCTAAATGAAAGAAACACTGGTAGGTCACACTGAGACAGAAGCTAATATCACAGATCACAATGCAAATAGTACCAGGAATCAGGAGATGGGAGGGAGCTAGTTGCATACCATTGTAGTTCCAGCTTTAACCCAATCACATCCCCACATGCTGGGAAACTTGTCGCCTGTGCCGGCTGTAGTACTAGCCTGTGTCCTCTGTATAGTTTTCTACTCCTGGTACTTGCTGCCTCCCAAAATGTCCTACTTGCCAACATCTAGAATTATAACATTCCCAGTATAGGAAACTTAGCTCGGGAATCTATCCTTGGTACAATCTCTTTCTCACTTTTTTTTTCAGTCCTCTTACGGTTTAAACAACAAACCAGAAGCAGGACTGTCTTTAACATTGTGTGGCAACTGCCTTAGGGAGCTGAATTTGGGTAGCATAGCCAGCAACATTTCTATTACTGTGGTATTTTTACTGCCAGGAATGAGGAGGAAAGGTATGTGTGGGATTTTCTGCCTAAGGTGCCAAGATAAATGTAACTACCTTGTCTTGTGTGTGGGGGGGGGGGTCCTCGATTGGTTTTCCACCTTAGATAGTCAAATAGTATGCACGCACTTGCCATGCAACAAACCAAGCTAAAAAATTGTCTGTGGAGATCAAGTAATAAAAGCAAGCCTTTTGGAGGTATTCTTTGAAATCCTTTTTTAAAGGGATGACTAGGTTAAACTGTCATGATGACAAAATTCAAATGTGATTTATATCTTGCAGGAAAACACCAAGACTTTTATAGAAAACCCAGACCATCACTAAAAGTCCTGAAGAAATATCCCCTGTTCAGAAAAGATGGGTTAGTGAAATAGAGCTACCCATGTCATTGAGACTTGATGAGGTGTATTTTCGGTGTCATGAAAAGTCAGCAGATTCCTTAATTATTTAGCTGTTATTATGGTATTTTTACTACCAGACCATGGAGAAGGGGCTTGAGGAGGCATTTGTTTGATTTCCTCATATGCCAGAATAACCTTGCTTTCCCTGGGAATGGGTGGGGGTGTATTTGTTGTTCCATCTCGGTCAGCAAGATGCCTTGGGCTGGTTCTGCTGATAAGTGAGAAATTCCAAGCAAATGAAGCTGCCTCTGGGAAGTCAGCCCAAGAGTTCACCTTGTCTATTCCAGCTGGCAGTATTTCTTATCCTAGATCTCAAGTGGAGGTCTTTCTCAGCTTGTAGTTAAAGATGCCAGGAAATGAACTTGGCACCTTCTGCATACAAAGGACTAAGTCAGACTTCCCCCACTCTTGTGACCTACCAATGTGTTGCACTGATAATGTTCAACGTCCCCATAAAATACCATAAAGATGTCATATCAACAGCCACTGAGAGATCAAGGAGATCAGTGTCCACTGGTTGAGGATGATGGGATTTACAGTCCAGCCCATCTGGAGGTGCTGTGAGCTACTGGCCCTCTGCACAGAAATTGGCTAGAGGAGAGGCTAGTACCTGGAAGTCAGCAGACACAATATTCTAGCCATAACTTGAAGACAAGGAAGAGAATTCAGCTGGCTTATTCAATTCTGGGAAAAGAGAATGCTTTAAGTTAGGATTATGAAAGCTATCATTTTTAGTGACAGTCACATGATTTGATTGACTTTTCTTGAATATAAGATTTATATAATTTATAGTGGAGGTGAAAACACTCTATTTAGATATGGGTTTCTAAACTTCATAGCTAAGGAAAGACTCATGAAAATAGATGTTAGTGTAATGAAACAGAAGCGAACAAAAGGTCTGTGTGTATATTATGAAGTTTTACTGTTGTTTACATTGGAAAACAGGATTATCATTTTATAATAGATGTGTTAAATTTGCTAGATGTCACTTTTTAAAGCATTACCCTTAACACTGAAATATAGATTATTTATGGAAGAGGAAATTGATATTTATAGGCCATCCACTAATGTGTGGTTTCTAAGCCACACTTACAAGGAAGATAGATGGACCCACACAGATTGAGGGAGGCTTCGTTCTGTGTACTATACCCATTCCTCCTTCTTAGGTAGGGCAACCATATTTCTAAGTGGGGCATTATCATTTTTGTCTGTCATATCACAAATTAAAAAGATCGTTTTTCAAAAAGAAACTAGGTTGGGAATACTGCTGTAAGGGGATCATTTTGCCCCATCTTAGTTGAGAGATCCCCTGTTGAATTCTTTGGAGCAAAATAAATCAGCTGCAGCAACAAGACAGTTGTGATGGCAGAAGTTGTTTTTTCTGCTTCAGATGCTACTATCACCAGTCTTTGCAATTTGCATTTCCTAAATGCCAGTGGGGTAAGAATATATTGAGAAATACAGGATGTCATCCTGGCAGTCCTCATAGCCACAATTCATCTCACAAGAAAAGACTAAGGTGCCTTTCACATTATACAGTCAGAGCAGTTTGATGCCAATTTAACTGCCGTGGCTGCTTCCTATGGTATCCTGGAATGTGGACACTGGTGAATCTTAGAGCTCTCTGACAAAAGAATTCTCCTCTCTAAACTGCAAATCCCATGTTTCCATAAGATGGAGCCATAGTAATTAAAGTGGTATCAACGTGCTATAATTCTGTAACATGAAAGAAGTCTAAAAATGCTGAACACTGTGTTGGTCTATATCAACAAATCAGTTCTATATGCAATTTTAATATCTTCTAGGATAGGGGTTTTTTGGAAAGCTAATAGGTCTTAATTACATGGTCACTTAATACTTTTCCTTACAATAGGGGTAGGTTGTATAAATTTAGTGTTCCTAGAACCTTCCTCTCCCTACTGCAGGTAAGTTGGTAAGGAACAGGAAAGCAGAAAGATGGGATGCAGTTGATGTGGCTGTCCCTATGAATAAAAAGAAAAAAGCCTAAGTTCTTTGCCCCTGTAATGCCGAAGTTCTACTATACCACTGCTAAAAACACAATTATCATCACACCAATAGGTTTTGCTAGTCATCTAATATACCTAGTGTGTTATATAGCTGTTCAAAGAAGAAAATAGATCTTCCATGCGGGAGATCTCATTGTGACAGTGTGTTGACATGCGACGACTGTGAAATACAATGAAGTCACATTGTAATGGCCTTCTATGACCACTTGATGAATTGAAGAGGCAGGTTTTCAAAAGACAGACAGTGCCATATAGAACCTTTTTCATAGGTTATTTTTCAAGGCACAGAAATATTTCAGAAGGGTTTCCCTGGCAACTTTCTTTCACTTTGGTGACAACTCCTTGAGAAAGAATAAGTAACTCCATTAAGTGCAAATTATCTAAATTGCTGTTGTCAGTAGCTCTCCGGGGGCCACAGCTGCAATCAGTATCTTTGGCCAATACGGCAGGGATTATTGTTCCAAACTCATTTAGGGAAGCACTATCAACATAAGATAAACCCATTTCATTTTTACAGTCACAAAAGATTGATGTTGGAATATCATTGGGCAACTAGTTGAGCCCAACCGCACTCAATATTTTATTTATTAGTTACATTTATTATCTAGCCTTTTTTCCAATGAGCTCAAAGTAATATATATGGCTCTCCTCTAAGGATGTAAAGAATATGCACGAATGTTTTTATTTTCCCCTAGAAGCAAAGGGGAATGGTTATTTTTCCATTTCAAACTGTATTTGCAAGGGGGAAATTTCCCACCCCCAAAAAAAAGCTTTATGCAAAAAAAAAAAGTGTTAAAAGAATTTTGCATACATTTTACCATTAATCCTTTTAACAATTCTGTGAGATTGGCCATATTATATTCCTACATCACCAATGACAGATGGAGAGGAAAGAGCTTGGATGAGCCACAGAATGAGAGTATAGTGCTAAGGCATTTGATTTTGAAAACATACTGGTTTGCATAGTTCACTCTCTCAGCTATAGTACACCTGCTTGGTATCTAGTTCCCATTCCCCTGACTTCCTGCCCAACTGTAGCATCAAATAACCCACTAAGATGAAAACAGGCAACCTGATGTATATGGTAGCTATGAGAGCCTCAACTCACCTCCCAACCAAAACTATTTTAAAAAACCAGATAGAAAGACCAACAAATACTGTATCCAATCAGACCATGTAACTTGGTATAGACTTTCCCAGGGAACTTGTGTCCCACCAGCCATTGTTGCACTGCAGCTCACATCATCTGTCAATGCTAGTTATGCTGCTTAGGAATGATGGGAGTTGGAGCTCAACAACTTTTGAAAGTTGACACATCTGCAAAATTTTCAGGTGGAATTTTTTCTTTTTTAACCAGAGAACTTGTTTCCCACCAGCCATTGTTGGATTGC
The DNA here is from genome assembly GCA_948472985.1 of Iguana delicatissima. NCBI lineage: Eukaryota > Metazoa > Chordata > Lepidosauria > Squamata > Iguanidae > Iguana > Iguana delicatissima. The sequence continues at coordinate 20,194 of CAOKZL010000668.1, forward strand.
AGCTCACATCATCTATCAATGCTAGTTATGCTGCTTAGGAATGATAGGAGTTGGAATTCAACAACTTCTGAAAGTGGACACACCTGCAAAATTTTCAGTGGAAATTTTTCTCCTTTGTCTTCTCTACCTTGCCTCTGCTCAGATCACGAGTCAATGCTATCAAGAAAGCCGCGTGTTCCCTATTTCTGATCTACACTATCTAGCAGTTAAACCAGGCCAGTAGTAATTCATAGGCATCTAATATGGAAAGCTAGGATGTAAAGCTGTAGCCTGTCCCAGCTAACTCTATCAGATAACAGGGATTTTCCCAGCAGAAACGTGCACTAAATGCCCCTTTTAAAAGACTCTAGTAGTGAGATAAAGGTAATAGTTTCCTGATACAGCTGCTCAACTACCCTGGGCATAATTTTTAAATGCTGTGGAAGTCATAGATTGAGAACAAACAATACTGAGAAGTCAGGGAACAAATAAAGAAAGTGTAGGAAAACTTGCTTGCTGAAATAAATATGTCCTCTTTGAATTGTTCAGTGCCCAATGAAACCACAGGCCATTTGGCATTGCCATTTCTACATATTACACAAGCCAAACCTGGGCCAGCCAGCAGATGCCTTTTTCAGAAGGGAGCTTCTGCAGTAATTCCTGGCTGACAAGCATAATTGCATGACACCTTTACTGCAATTGCTCTGAGGTTATGGAATTACCCTCCTAATTGGGTTCAAAGCTGCTGTGTTCTTGTAGCTTTTCAGAAAGAGTGAAATTCCTACTCTTCCTATAATTATGGAGTGGCTATTGAGGTTTTGTTCCTGCAACTGTTTTATCGACCTCTTTTATGGCAGGTCGGACAATTTCAGAGGGTCTGGGAGCTATTTGTGCCCCACTCCAGATCCTACCATGGGCCTCACCATACCATTCTGACTAGGGCTAGCAGGGCAAGACTATCTCAGGTCTGAGATTCTAGGGTAAATCCATAGCCTCCAACGTTCCTCAAATGAAATTTAGGACTTGGGTGGCCAAGCAACATTAGTGTGCGGTCAAGATAGCAAAAGTTATTAACGAGGAAGAACACACAAGCTAGAAGAAGCTGTTGGTTTCTACCTGGACCTACAGGGAAGGACAAAATTCTATCCACTCCTCTTCTCTCCCCCTTCTGAGTTAATTTAGTGCAAAGTGCTCTTGCACTTTCAACTCAGTCTGCTGCAACTGAAGTAAGCTAAGGAAAAAGAGAGTAAGTGGAAGGTGGAGAAAGAAACATTCTAAAAGTAACTGAAAAAGTGGGATAACATAGGATTAATTGGGATTGTCCCTGCCAAAATAGTGAGAAACAGCATGGTATAGTGGTATGAGTCTTGGACTATGAATCTGGAGACCAGAGTTTGAATCAGTACTAAGCCATGAAAACCCACTGAGTGACCTTGGACAAGTCACGCCTTCTCAGCCTCAGAGGAAGGCAACAGCAAACCCCCTCTGAACAAATCTTGCTGAGAAAACCTTGTGATAGGTTTGCCTTCAGGTTGCCATAAGTCAGAAATGACTCGAAGGCACACAAGAACAATGACTGCCAAATTGGAACAGTTGGAGGGTGTGCAAATTTAAGGACAGTCTGTTGTGATGCAACAGGATAGCCTAGTGAAAATATAAGGAGTGACCCCTGGTGATGTTATTAAGCATGATATATTAAGCATCAACCACATTGAGTGTATCACCTTCAAGTGTGCCATTCACATAAAAAAAAATACCAAGTCTAACAAATGAAGAAAGTACATTTACTTTTCAAGACAGTACTTTTGCCCTGGCATTCCTCCTCCTCTTTACCCTGATGGCTGAAAAAGAGAGTCTAGATACTAGTTCTAAGAATCCTTCTCCAGACCAAAAAAACAGAAATGACTATCAATCCACTTCCAGTGTTCTAAAAACTCTCTGTTTTTGATTAAAAGAAGATTACTTGCGGGTAGAGTGTGTTTCTCCATTTTAAAAAAATGGCCCGTGGGAATCCTCAAGGAACCACAAAAACGGTGCAGGTTGCGTTGTTGCCACCCATCTCTGCTTTATGGCATTCTGTTTCATTGGATATTGGCTGAACTCTAGGAGAGATAGAATACACACTTTACATTGAATAAGCAAGACATTGACCATTTCTGCACTACCCTGTTATAGTGCTATTCTTCCACATTCAACCTCCTGTTGAATTCTGGGGTTTGTGGTTTACTGAGACCAAAGAGCTGTCTGGCTGAGAATTCCAAATGCCCCTCCCTAAACTTCAGATCTCAAGATTCCATAGGATGTTGAAAGTGGAATAACAGCACTATGACAGGGTAGTGCAGAAATGGTCATATATGTGTGATGTGGAGACCTTATAGTTCAAGGTGTACATTGAAAATGCTTGTAGTGCACCCTTGGAAAATGTAACATGGAAAGTGGTCTGTAACAGTAGCCTCCCCTTATCGTGTCTTCCCCACCAGTTTTACATTTGGTTGCTGATTTGAATTGTTGTATTCCCTGTAAAAGTGTTCTAGCGTATCAGTAAAAATGTCTTGTTAGTGGTTATTAGGAAAGGAGCTGACAATAAAAATGCTACTACCATAATTTCTCCATACAATTCTGTGATGTGACCACACTTGGAATCTTGTGTATCACAGTGGATCAAAAATGATACTCTGATACTGCTAAGGGAGTAAACTCTATGAGCAAGGCTATTTTTTTCATCCCAGAAAAAAGACATTGGGGAAGCATGATAGATATTGTAAAGAAAGAAACTGGGCAAGCCTGATTGGAACCAGCCAAAACACAGTTCAGATAATACTGTGATGGGGGCAAGAAACCAGAAGTTTGTCTGCTATATACTCAGAGATGGAATAGAGTGAGGGCAGTTAGAGACACAGCGAAGATTTGAGCTGTAAATGTGGAAAGAATACAGAGGTTTCTCATTTAATGCCTGTGTTATACAAAAAAATCTTTACTGGTTTTATTTTTTATAACTGTGTCTGACTGTGCCATTTAAGAACTGGAGTTTGGTCACACTTACCACATTGAACTCACTGATCAACTCAGCTACTGTCCGTAATAGAGATCACTTTGAGGCCCAAGTACCAGATCTAGGGAGGGATCTTGAGGGCAAAAGGGGAAAGGGGTGAGTGACAGGAGCCCAAAGGTTGGAACTGCGGGGCTAACCTGGAGAGAAGTTCTATTACAGATCTGTTTAAAGATATGCATGTGTGGAAAGGTTATTTTAACGGAGAGCCACTCCATGCTGGAAGATTTGGGATGGATCAAAACAAAGTATTTCTTCGCACAACACAGGAAGTGCCTCGCACTGCACAGGTATGGCAGCTTGGTGGTACTTGAACTGTCTTGGCTCCATCCTTTGGAACCCTGGGATTAGCAGATTAGGGAGGAATACTGAGAATTAAGGAGCCAGCATGGTGTAGTGGTTTGAGTTTTGGACTACGGCACTGAAGATCAGGGCTCAATTCCCTGTCTGGCCATGGAAACCCACTGGGTGACCTTGGGTGTGTCATATACTCTCAGCCCCCCCCAAAAAAAACCATGATAGGTTTTTCTTAAGCTTGCCATAAATCAGAAATGACTTGAAGGCATACAACAGCACCACTGAGAATTCTTTTAGTCCAGTCCCCTAAATTGCAGCACTAGAGGTGTTCAGGAGAGAACTCTAAGTCTCTCATGAAACTACAAATCCCAGAGTTCCATAAGTTGGAGCCATGGCACTTAAAGTGGCATCAAAGTGCTGCAACTGTGCTGTGTGGATACACCTACAATTTAGATGCTCATGCTCATGCAACATGGTCAACTTTGATAGCTTTAAAGAGGAACAGACACATTAACAGAAGAGAAGGCTAGCAAAGGCTACAAGTCAGGACGCTATCTGTTACTTTCAGTTTCAGAGGCAGTTCTGGTAAGGAGAAGTAGGAGGGTGCTGTTGAACTCACATCCTATGGACTTCCCATAAATAATCTGATCACCCACTGTGGGAACAGCATACTAGATGTGATAGGTCTTTGATGGGGTTCAGCAGGGCTGTTTTTATGTTCATCTGCTTCATACATATAGAAGTCTTTCTTTCCTTGAAGAAAGTCAAGTCAAAGTCAGATTCCATTTTCCCTTAATCAGTGCTTGAATTTCAAATTAGGTGCATTCTTTTTCTTTTCCAGCTATTTAGAACTGGATAAAATGAAAGCTGAATTGGCTCTGCTCCTGTTTCATTAAACTCTTTCACACACTGGCCACCTCTATTAAATCAATTTTAACATTCTGAAAAATATATAATCTTCTGTTGCAATAATGCCTTTCCACAGCTCATGTGCCAGCTTTTGTTAACATAATGCCTATTTGCCTAGTGGTTCATTCCTTTAAAGTAGGAGGCTAGGAACTATCTAAAAACATCTTCCTCTTATATGAAAAATGTTTCCCCTAATTTATTTTATATACTCATAGTTTGTTGTGAATATATATCATACATATACGTGTGTGTTTGTTTGTTCGTCCGTTCGTTCGTCCCTTGGCAAGGGAGTATGTTCAGCATAAAGTGAGGTTTACTGTTCTACAGCACTGGTTTGCAATCGTTAAACTCCCAGAAACTCTCACTGTTGCCAATACTATCTGGGGTTCTGGGAGCCAAGGACCAACAACATCTGGGGACCAAAGGGTGGTAACCACTGTTCTATAGCTGAGTCATAACACTGACGTAGATGCTGGGGATGAGCCTCAATGAGACAAGATGCTGGCTCTGTCTTGCTTAAGAGCACTTTCACACTGCACGGTTAAAAATTATGATTCCATTTCAACAGCCATGGCAACATCCTATAAAATCCTAGACCTAGGACTCATTAGTTCAGTCACTAGAGCAAGCTGGCTAAAAATTCTAAATACTACCCGCCAAACTACAAATCCCAGGGTTCCATAGGATGTTGCCATGACCGTTAAAGTGGAATCAAAGTGCTATAAATATGTGATATGAAAGGACCCTAATTCTCCAATACTTTTGATATCATAATTGACCCAAGAGAATATATACAAACAATCTGCAAAACCTTTTCCTTTAATCTGTGCCACTTCGTGTTCCATATATCTTTCTACAATAATGGATGTGATTGTTTGACAATGTCTCTGCACACACACATACAGAGTTAATCTTTTACTAATATAGCACCGGGTTAGGCCACTGCTAACACAAATAGGTATTTAAAAAAAAATACTGAAGATATTTGGAGTATCCAACATGGTAAAACCTGTCATTTAACAGCAAAATAGCTACTTGGGAGTAATAGAGCAGTCAAGCTCTTGCTTTACATCACTCAGTGAACTTGCATTATTGGCAATGTTAAAGTTCAGTCAATTAAAAAAGTATGAAGAAGATGTATCCTTTCAATCTTCCTTTTTTTAGAAAGTTCATCTGTGAGATATGAGGGGGAAAGTATATGAGTAAGATATCAGGAGGGCCTCCAACATTGAGGGTTTACACAGGAAATCATCACTGACTTCAGAAGTCACTTATACATTTTTATATCCTGTTTTATGAACAATGTTAATACCATGTTTTATATTAAATGAGTGAGTGAATCGAACTTAGAGCTCAATGTGTGATCAATAAAGGCTTATTTTTCTTTTTCTCCACTTTGGCTAATTGGACAAGGGATTAAAACTGACCACTTTCCTGTTGTAACCTCATTCGTAACAAGCAGGAAAGGGAAACAGTGAGGACTGGCCAGATTTAACCCTCTTCAGCAATGCCTCAGAGCCAGTGTAGCGTAGTGGTTTGAGTGTTGACTAGAACTCTGGGAGAACAGGGTTTGAATCCTTACTTGACCATGGAAACTCACTGGGTTACTTGGGACAAGTCACACTCTACTCCTCTGAACAAATCTTGCCAAGAAAACCCCATGATGAGTGTGCCGTATGGTTACCGAAAGTTGGAACCATTTTGAAGTCACACAACAACAGACAAAGCAATTTATCACCTTCTTTTCCTCCTCTTGGACTTTGTGTTGCATTTGAGAGGATGGATTCATACCTCAACTTTGTTTCTGTTCTATTGTCCCTTCTCCCTTATTGTTGCTGTTCTATCAGCCATCCAAAACACTATTCATGGCTGAAACCATCAGTGAATCAAAAGGAACAAGTCAGCACTGTGCTCAATGTAAGGGAAGCTAGCAAACATACGCAGGCAGATCAAAAGCTGCCCAGCCAGAGAGTGCTGACTGAGCAGCTCTCCAGGGGTTATGCCTCATTTAAAGTTCCTCTGACATAGACTGATGAAAAAATGGCTGAAATTAGCATCAGTAGCATGAACTGATGTTCACTGGGCCCGCACTTTTGAAGTTAATATGGTTCGATGTTTAGTTCTGTGATCCAGGATACTTTTAACCAAAAATTTTTTTTTCTTTACTTGGAAATCTGGATGCTTCTCCAGTTTTCCTTTGTATGCCTATGTATATGGTCTGTAATTTATTTACTGTATTTGCTGGCATATAAGACTCATTTTTTCCTAAAAAATTCTGTTTGAAAAAGGGATGAGTCTTATACACTGGTGTGTCTTATATGCCAGCAAATAGTGTTTGCCAGTGTATAAATGGCGTGTGTCTTATACACAGGTGCATCTTATACGCCAGCAAATACAGTAACATATTAGAATTTGAAGACCAAAATCAGATGTGCTATGAAGCATGAACTAAAAATCAAAAGTTTCGTTTTGTTTTAGTTTTTTGTTTGTTTTTTAATCACCACAGTGCTTTTTATTCTAAGGTAGCAGTAGACAACTGACAGTTCCAAATGTTATATCTGGTTCATAATTTATTAGGGCTTGAAGAAAACAAAACAAAAAGTATAACAAAAATGTCAATAAATGAATCCTTTATAAATGTAGTACTTTTACACTGAGAATGTAACATTCCCACTACCTTCCACTCATTTGAAGAATAAAGGGCCCGCAGGAAGCAGTTGGCAAACCTAGTTTTAGGGGTTATGCCTTATTTTGGAGCATTTGACCCAAATTCAAACTAGATATGTACGTAAAGGAGAAGGAGGTATGCCTTCAAGGTGTATTTGCACTCAGTGCATGCAGTCAGGAGCTCACATGTTCTGGGGTCCATTCAAACTACACAGCTGTAGTTGTTAGATACCACTTTAATAGCTATTGCTGCGTCCTGTAGAATCCCATTGCCTGTCGTTTAGTGAGCTATTAGAGCTCTTTGGTGCAGAGTTCTAAATTCTTCTCCCTAAACTGCAAATCCCATTATTCCATAGGATGATGACATGGTAGTTAAAATAGTATCGAAGTGCTGTAGTGTGAAAGGATCCTGATTTTGCCAGACTTTCTTCTGTGGAAGATCTTCTAGATAAGAAATTTATGCTTCACAGGTGATATGGTATCTGGCTGTTTAAGAGCTCAAAGAAAATTTCTCTTGAAAAAGACCAGTGACTTACAATTCATCCAACAGTTCTAGTTTCTCACCTAATGATCAAATCAGTTAGCTTACTTAAAGCCAGGATGTTTGTAACATCTGCAAAAAAAGAGGAGGGGAGCCTGTAAATGGCCAGTGTTGGTAAGGTGATTTTTACTGTCAGTATTTTAGGGATTTAATTTCCCTCTCTTCTGACCTCACTGTCTAGAAGGGCAAGAATCATGTGGACATCCAGATATTGGTGAATTGCAACTGCAACTTCCAGTAGCCTTGGACAGCATAGCCAATGTGAAGGATGCTGGGAGTTGCAGTTCAGTGACAAGTGAAGGGATGCAAAATTTCCACTCCCATCTACAATCACCACCCAGCCATGTGTATGTCTATATGCATGTATGAAGAGAGATTCTGGATAATACATCATTGTCCTGCAGTCCCTGAAAGCTTATGCCATAATAAATGTAGTAATCTTTATGATGCCACAGGAGTCTTTGTTATTTTATTTTTGACACTTACCTCAGTTTGAACAGAAGCTTTTCAATTGCTTGAGAAACAGAAATCCAAAGCTCCTATACTCAGGCAGAGCCAGAGTGGTGCTTTGGATCCAGTTTACTTGATCAGGCTAGAACTTGCACTATTACTGTTTATTTTACCTATTTTAAATTTGTGCTACTATTTTCTGTTTATGGGTTTGTTTTGTTTGCTTATAATTTATGTATGAGTAAACCTTTTAAAAAAAAATGTGTTCCTTCACAGAACCAACGGAATTTACTGTGTTGCCTGAGGATATAAATGAAAGCCACATAATGGAAGAGATAGCCATGGTGAGTTGATATGAACTGACTCATCAACATATGCATATGCCTTTCACAGATTCTCCCTGGCAGCCAGTCTTGAGTGAGGCAACTTTTGTTTTTGTAGCTGTCATTCAAAAAAGTAATATTATAAACTGGACTTGGCACAGCCTGGTATTGGTAGATCATTCATGAAATAATGGTTTGCATGTTGTTTCCTCCTTAATCTGCAACTGTGGTGTATATAACCTGTACACGGGGTGAATGCAATAGAAATTAGAAATTTTAAAACAACAAACATTACTGTTTCATTGTAAAAACAGAGTGTGCCACCTGGATTTTGCTTTCCACCATTCTACCAGTTGCTGTCTAGGATGAAAATGTAATTGAGAACTTGATTGGTGCTGGTTGAAACAGGGCTCTCCATTTGCCCCACCAATAAGAGGGGATCGTGTACAAAGAAAAGAGGAAAGGCTAAACAGGAAAAATTAGGGCCACAGAATAACCTGTACAGACTCTTTGCAGGGCAGAAGGGAGCTGCCATATTTCTCTCCATCACCTTTTCCCCCTCCACCTAAGAGCCTGCACTGTTTTTGTGGCTTCTTGGCAATCAGCCACTCAGATCAGCAATTTAGACTAGAGAGAGAGAAAGGGCAGGAATGAGTGAATAGGCTTCAATCAGGTCCACCCTCTGTGTATAAAGGCAGATCCCCTCATGTTCCTCAGGCATTTGGCCTCTTGATGTCCTTGTATCCTTCCTCCCTGTTATAACATATTTTGCTGTACTTAAAAATGTTTTGCTGTATAAATATTTGCTGTAATTGTCACAACTTTGGAGGTATGGCACAGGCCATGATACTGCTTTTGAAAACTCCTCCCTGTTGGAAGTCCCTTTGTGAGTACAAGTGGCTGGGGTCAGGCCCAGCTTATTGACCATCTGATCTACTTCACTCTCAGGTGGTAGGGAAGCACACAGTGGTGTATGCATAGATGGATACCATGGCTGTTTCTCCATGATATACCTTAACAAGCAGATCAAGAAGGCTAGTTATTCATTGTATAACAGGCAGTGTTTGGATTTGTGCTTATGTTAGGCTAGTACGATTCAGCTGAAATAAATACACTCATGGCCTCTTTTTATTCCAGCAAGATGGTTTTGTACATATATTGCTTCTTCCTGTGCTAACACCAAAACTTCTCCACTAGATCCACAAACTGCATCCTCTGATCGGTTGCATCCTCTGATCTGTTGACGAGACAGATGTAGCTTCTGAGTTATGATCTGCTAGTCCCAACTGTATTGCTTTCAATTAACAAAAGAGATGTGTAGCAGCAGTTGCAAACTCACAAACATCAACATAGTCAGGATTGTCCAAAGAAAATGGCTGAGGTATACCAAATAGTATATCACAAAGTCTTTGTTGCTATTCATTTGTATTTCATCCAGGACTTTGAGCATGTTCAATTGTCCATATAAACATTCACAAGAAGAACTCACATTTTCAAAAACTGAAGGAACAATCTAGACAGGAGTGGGGAACCTGTAGCCCAGCATTGAACTGTAACTTCCATCAGCCCCAGCCAGAATAGCTAATGGTGCAAAGTGAGGGACATTACAGCCCAACATCTGGAGAGCTACATTTTTCCCACACCTGATATTGATCAACATTCCAGAGTGTGTGGATGATAATTTTGGTGTCCTGAAGCAGTTTCTATAAGCCTCAGTAAAACTATATGTCAATAGACTATTCTATATGACTGCAGACAAAATTCTATACAGTTGTTACCCTGCAGATTGGGGGGTCCCGGGAGGGGCGCCCAAATAACCAAACAAACCAAGCAAAGATGGGGAAATTAACTCGAGCACTCTCTTAAGCCAACGAGAGGCAGGGTAACTGGCAGAGTAACTTAGTGGGAATCTTTTACCCTATGTATACAGGTTCAGGTCAGTGAGCAGTCAGCAGTTTAAAATGGCAACAATGGTATTTATTAACAAGCAAACAAATTATTAAGAAAAAACAACCACACAGCTAACTAGAAATAGGAAATGAGAGTTTTGGGGGGGAATGGGTGATACGACACCTTTCTCGTAGTCCTGAAGAGGTCCAATTGAAGAGGAGAAAACTCAGCGTGGCAGCCGAGAGGAGCTCGCAGAATGAAGCGGTAGCAAGGTAGTCCAAACAGGTAGTCCAGCAAGAGATCCGAGGAGCTCTCGGAACTGGGGAGTTTTTATCAGGGAAAGAATGACTGTGGGCTAGTCTGGTCTTGGGCGAAAACAATGAGTTTTGGGCTGGAGACAATGTCTCCGAAAGGTCAGAATTTACATGATTGAGTTAAGGTCCGAATTGACAATAGTATGGCCAATATGCAGATGCAGCTAGCTTGGCAGTTGAGCACTCAGCTCACCAGGGTGCCCGCTTGGGGCAGGGGGCTCTTTGTTTTGACGCGCATCTGTAATAAGGGTGTTTGTTTCGGGAGGTCTCCTAAAGCAGATCTGGCAGTTTCTGGCTTGCCTTGGTGTAAACAAGTATGAGTCAGCATATGATAGCCCTGCCTAGCTTCATGCTTGTTCAGTGGCCTCACAAACACTTGGCTGGTGGCAAAACAGGGCCGAACTGTGATATCAAAAACGATATCTAGTTCACCAAAGGCCAGGCCAGTTCCCGGTGATAACACAGTCTTTTAGCCTTCCTTTACAGTTCATTTTGTGCCAATAGTGGTTATGATGATGATAATGTAGCCACTGCCTTGGATTGGTTCAGCTGCCTGGCTGCCTATCAGAGATGGCTGGACAATCAGAAGGTCATTGGCTGAGTTGTTTGGATTCTTGGAGTCTGTTGTCATCATCGGCTAAACTACACTGACCTTAGAGAGTCACAGGTAGGGTGGAAGGGTCCAGAGGTACCTTTTCCAACCTGGTGCCTTCTATATGGTTGGACTCTAACTCTTAATGTTTCCAAACAGTGCAATGACTATTCAGGGATGATGGGAGTTATAAGGAGATTTACATGAAGTCTAAAGCCGTAGAAATGGAATAGATGGGTGAAGAAGAAGGAAAGATGAGTAGGAAAGTCTGGGAAGAGAATACCAGAGGAAAAAAATGTCAGTGTTGAGAAACCTTTTTCTGTTTTATGCTGTGTCTGAACAAGGTCCAGAAGCACTGGGAGAAGAGGCAGCTCTCTCACACTTCTGTGGTACATCTGAAGTACCACACCAACATAGACAAACACATACACACAAACACATGCCTGCACAGCATGCAGTGATGTCAATACCAAATGGTGGATTGCTACCTCATGTTTTTTAAGTGCTCATTTTTTCCCCTATGGAGAAACAACTTGTAATTTTTGCCAGTTAAATGGCTAGCACATCACTTAGGAATATCAACAAATGCCAGCTATCCTTCAGGGGCAAAACTTGCTCTCTCAGATGTGCTAACGAAGCAAGTTTTCACAAGCCATCAACCAATCTCAAATCAGCCTGAATAATTTAAGTGACATAAAAAGTAGACAATTAAACTTAAGCACAGTAGTTTAGTCTTTATTGGCTTGTTTTGGTCTTTGTTGGGTTGTTTTGTTTTAAAGGATTATCCTTCCTTGTTTGTTTGTTTGATAAAATTTTCACTTTTTAATGAAGATCCTTTCCTGAATAAGGAGGTTTGATTACACTGGCAACACTTTCTAATAGGAAAGCTGACTCAGTATTATTCCTGATGCAATGTGAGCAAAATCAGCAAAACGCTAGTGCAGAGAAAACAAACAGAATAGTGTAGCAGCTTCCGGGGCATGCTAGCAATCCAAATCCTTATGTATTTTTTTTTCAGAAACATTTCTGTCAAACTCTAAATTTAAATGGCAACAATTGTGAACCTGAAGAACAAGTTTAATATCAAATACAGACCATGTGTGATAGCAATGTAAATATACTGACTCATCTTTCTGCATTGGAAATAAATTTCTTTGGATAGGCAACACTTGTGCAAACAAAGCTCATCCACAGCCTTTAAATTCTTCTCATTTCTCATGTAATCACCCTAAAATTATACCTGTATCAATATTTCCAAGTGTATCCAGTTTGAGAAGAATGCTGATTCTCTAGTTTAAAAAAAAACCCTACATAACTGCAATAGTTTATTAAGCTAAATCGACAAAGATAACAGCATTGTTGAGTAGAGATATGATGTGCTCCTCATGTTGCCTAGCCACTTCATTTAATATTGCATGCAGTTTAAATGCATGTATATACAGCTAGGATGGACTTTCCTGTGATTCAAGATGTCCCAAGGAAGTTCAATCAGTGCTTTGTCATGGCATTAGCGATATGTATCCCTACAATGGAGAGAAGGGTATTTTCAGTGTTGCACCTAGATTACGGATCTCCTTCCCAGAAGTCAGAAAAGTTGTGCTCTAAAAAATAACTTTTCCCAGCTCTGTTATTTGCCCTACCCTTTGGCTCTCTCTCTTTGGCCATCTTGTTAAGACTTATTCATTCCAACGGTTCTTTGGTATTTTATCTGCTGAGGTTTTGATGCTCTCTCAGACTGCATGAATTTTCCAATCTACTGTTTATTTGTTTTCCTATTGCAATCATTTTCTAGATCTAATTCTTTTTTTAATTGTTTTTTCTATATTGATGTAAGCTGCCTTCGGTGTCTGTTTTAAAATACAAAATGTATGACATAAATCTATGTCACCATCATAATCATCATCCTGATCATGATGTCTTATCTACTACTACTATGGTGCTGTTGGAAAAATTATTGCAAGAGGTAGCATTTGTCTCACAAAACAGATGGCAGTCTTCTTTCTAAGCAAAGGTTTGCAATTTTAGTTTCATACTCCTATATGAATGACACTGGGTCAATCCAAGAGAAGGGGAAAAATGCAGTTGGGGTCTTACATATTTTTCAGGTGATGTTCTCAAACTGGTTTTCCTAAAACTATTAGAACAATGACCAATAATAAAATATATAAAGAGCAGCTGAGGAGAGGCATTGTGTGAAAGCCAAATTTCTCCTCTCCTTCAGACCAGATTGTCCATGAATAACCCTATGATGACTATTTGGGAACTGTGCATCTACCTCCGTTGCCAACATGAGCATCTCTAGAGCATCAGAGGTGGGCAAAATATGGCGAGTGGGCCACATGCAGCCCCCAGGCATCAAAAACAGTGTTCCAAAATGCAGCCAAATGGCCTCTGGGGTGCGGAGGGCATTTACACCACATCTGAAGTCTCCTGGACTAATTTAAGTGTTGGAGCTTTTTTCAACAGGAAGTAAACAGGAAATGATGTCAGCTTGCTTCCTGTTGTTTTTTTTTAAAGGCCCTTCTGGGACCCAAAATGGCCCAAGAAGGCCAAAAAAAATAGTGAAATTCCTCCATGCTCTCTTGAAGGATTTTGAGGGCATTTGGGCGAAAAACTATTTGGATTTTCATTTTGTTTTTTGCAGAGGTGGGTCCAGTGGGGAGCTGCTACTCTCCAAGGTCTCCTGGTAGACCAGTGCAGCCCTCTAGCCTTCCCCAGTTGCCTACTTCTGATCCACATGGACAGTTCACCATGAGTGTATTGCAGTTTTATATATCTTTAATTGCTCATGGCTCCATCTTATGGAATCCTGGGATTTATAGTTTGGTGGGGGTACCTGGAATGCTGTGCTGGATTGCTCCAGTACTATCATTTAACAGTCTGGACTGGAGTTCTTTCTAGCCTAGAATTCCAAGAACTCTTACACTTCCCATCCCAGGATTCCATAAAATGAAGACATGAAAATAGTATCAAACTGCTACAGCTGGCCAGTGTAGATACACTTCCAATAGTCTTGCTTGTTCTTTCTTATTGGGTTCTTGGGTGGTTCTGCACTTGCTGCTATTGAGAACAGAACACGCACAACCTTCTTTTCTAAATACTTGATTAGTAGTATTCAGAGTATCTAGCACTCATGTAGATGTTGATCATAATACCTTCAGGATTCTATTAGCCATTTTGCCTTCATTTCTAAAAAACTGCATGAGCTACTGTTCAGAAAGTAGAAAGGAAATGTGTAGGCAACATCATATTGTAGCTATTTCGTCATTTCAGCCATTTACCTATTGAGAAAGGTTACGTTAACATATGCCTCTGCCGTTGTTTCATGGGAATACTCAGTTTATGAGAGGTTTGTGTGCAGCCCATTATTTCATTTCAGCAGAAATAAAATCTAGGTCTGTTGGAGACCAAAAAAGGAAAACAGAGGGAGGGAGAGAAACTCCTCACAAAGAGGTCATATAATTTCCAACAGATTTACTGCATTCCAAAAGACTGCATACATGTAAGCCACATGCTCTGGTTCAACATTCCTTCTGGATTCCGAAGGGAAAAAAAATACAAAATTTTAGTGGATTCTTTTTAATACAACTGGCATTCTACTTTCTTTTGTCTTTCAGGGACATCTTTAAAGTACTGGAGAAGTTTCTATATTTTTAGAGTAGCAGTGGGCAAACTGTGGCCCAAGTATGGCCCCTGAGGCTGTATTTGTGACATCAAACCCCGCCAGGGTAAAAAATGTTTTGCTATTTTTTTTTCCTGTAAGGGCTCAAGAAAACATCCAAGAATATGTAGGGGGAATTTCCATCACATTTCAAGTCCCACTGGACCCTCCAGGTGTCAGAACAAAATTATGCTAGTTTTTTTTTTAAGTGTTTTGCCTCCAAATGCCCCATGCCCCCATGTCCCTTAGAGGGCATTTGGGGGCATAGAGTGACGAAAAAGGTTGAGTTGTTTTGCCAGAATCAGGGCAGTGGGTAGAACAGCCCTCTAAGGTCTCTAGGTGGGCCAACATAGCCCCTGAGTCTTCTACAGTTGCCCACCTATTTAAAGAGCCTACCTAAGTATACATTTACATGCATAATTTTAGCTGTCATCAGCTATAGTTGCAAACAAGAGGATAGTCTTTTTCTTCCTCTGCTATATTAACAAATATAAGAATGTTTCTTCTGATCTGAATTCTGGACATGACCACAACTGCATTCTGATGAGATGGATTCATGTAGAAGTGTTCTGACATTCTCCCAGGAGGCTTCAGCCTCCTGTTACTGTGGAAAGGAAGGAAAATAGATACGTGTATATAAAACATTATTTTCTTTTATGCAGAGCTTTTGCCTATCCATTGGGAAGATGGAAATAGACAACAAAGAACTGAATGTTTTATTCAGCAATTACTAGTTAATCAGCTAGTCTCTATTGCTGCTGTTTTATTGTTGCCTTCTGAATATTGTTCTGTGGAATATCATTCACTTGACATATACTGTCAGACCTAGAGAAAGAAGAGAAACAATTAATTTTTTCTGGACTCCACTATTCAACAAATGTCTTCAGTGAATGTAAAATGTAGTCCAGATTTTACTACTTTTTTGTAGTATACTACCTATATCATCTTGACTAAAACGTAAGCTGTTTATCCTTTCTGTGGATGGACGCATTTCTGCTTTTAGTTAATCCATCCGTCCCTTCCTTCCTCTCTGCCCCTCTCCTCCCCCTCCCCCTCCTCCTCTTCTTCTTGGTAGCAGAAATAGAAAAAAAAATAGCAAGTTGACCAGAACAAAACATAAACATAAAGGCATGCCAAATGTTTGTGTGTGTGCGCACATATGCACGTGTATGTGTAAAACACAGTGCACTCTAGGATCCTCAACAAATGTGGAACATATTTCCTTTTGCATGCACACTCCTGATTTAGGATTTTATTTGTCTAACACACCTACAGAGAGCTTCTGAAATTCAAATCCACTTCACGGGATTGAAGAGCACAGAAGAAGCATGGTAATCAGTTTCATTGGAGGCAATATGTCTCTGAGACAGAGGTGTATCTAGGGTGGGGCAGGTAGGGCACGTGCCCTGGGGACCAATAAATGCTGGTGGGAATGCATAAAAGCCATGCCTGAAGATTTAGTGGAGAAGGAGGAGGCAGCCCTAGAGGTAGGGGCACAACTTCTATGCTTGCCCTGGGCACTGTTTACGCTAGATACACCTCTGCTCTGGACCCTCATTCCAGGTGTGCCACAATGGGTGAAAAGGAGTGTACATAACACAGTTACAGAAAGCACCTGCAAGGAAAATGGTAGTTGTTCTTTCTCTCATTTTTGCCAGGAAACAAAAGCACTGGTGTCTAGAGAACACAGCAGCCTCCCCTGCAGACCTGATAATACTGTTAGTATTTACAGCAAGCAAGGTGTTCTGTCTTCAAGGCTAAATTTTCCTACAGGCTCAAAACCAAACTTATATATCAAAATACTGTCACTGATAATAATGCACATCATTTTAAAGATAATGTAAGACAAAATTAATAGTTAAACAGTATTTGTTACCTATTTAATAAATAGTTAAATAAGGCTGTGTCATTTTGTTGAATGACAGAGCTGGGCACACCACACAGTCTGGGCCCCTAAACCAGCCTACCGCCTGAGATGTGTTGGAGGACATTCTCCAATCTCCACTGTTCAAGTAAAGTCCAGCACAATCTTGGCAAAAAGGGGAAAGAGTACCGTCTTGCCCTTTTCCTCATGCAGCAAAATGGTTTGGGATTACCCTTTTCAGACCTAGGACCCAACTTTAGTCCAGATATGTTTTTAAGGACCTGCATATATCTGCAGAGTGGGAGTAATGCTACTTTAGGCTGCAGTCACCCAACTCTTTAGATGAAGACCCATGAGATAAACCAAGAGAACTATTTATTCAGCTATTTTTGTATTTATTTTAGAGGAGTTCTCCCAAATGCCCCTTGCAACAGCTCCTGAGGAAATTTTTGCCTTTTTACTCTTTCTGGGCCATTTTAGGACAGACCTTTTTTCCAACAGGAAATGACCCAGAAGTTGACTAATCTCAACTCCCTGTCACATGTGACTTTATAACATATATAGCATTTAAAATACTTATTTTGTCACACACTGATAACATATTTCATTTTCTATGTAAATCAAAACAAAGAGATATTGAAATGGCCCATAGCATCTTGGCATCTTTCCTTAGTAACCTTAATTCTTATACCTGTTATGAGAGAGAAAAACTCCCTCCTAATTATATCCACATCAACAATGGTCTTGCTTGTACTGGTGATATTCAACAAAACGAACTCATTTTGCCTTCTCTTTATCTATTAACAATAGCAGTTGTTATTGAAAATTATATAATATAACTTTCACTATATAATATGATGGGTGGTAAATCTTTACGATCCCCTTATGATCCATTCAGGTAGATCCAATTAAATTCTTCATCAGTTAAAAAAAATACAAAAAACATCTGATTGAAAGATGCCGTATGAAATGGCTATTTGGGACTTGCTTTCAAGTCTCTATCAGATGAGCCTGACCAGTTCTACTTCCTTGCTGCTGCTTCTTCCATTATAACAGCTTAGCTTCATTAGTTGATATTGTTCACTTAAGACAGGAATATAATTAAATGAACTCCCCTGGCATTTGCAAATGAGAAGTAGCCAGTTTTTCTGGGGATATGTATGCAACTGTGAAATTATACTGCATTGTCTATAGTAAAATATATCACCATTAACATTTAAGTATGTGCATTTTGTGCACCCTAAACAATAGGAAGATTCCTGCTAAATCAGGCCAAAATCCATCTATTGCAATATCCTATTCCCATAGTAACTAACCAGATTTTTGTGTTAGTAGAAAGGGAGATTTTCTCTCTATGTATCCCTTTCTCCATACTTTACATATTATCCCTTTATATTTCCAAAAGGCTTTGTCATGCAGCTTCTGAATAATCTTTTTCAAAACTTGGAAGTTTCAAGAGTTTTAGTTTTCTTCACAGAGAATATGGATGTCACTGAGTTCTAGTATTATGAGGAAGGGATAAAAACTCATTATTTAGTTTTTACAGCAATGCACAAATCTATACATTTGTATCACATCCCATTCAGACTTCTTTTTCTAAACTGCAAAGACCCTAATATTAATGGAAAGGTATTTTATGTACCTTCTTCAGGTCTACAATATCCTCTTTTGAGAAGGAAGGAATCAGAACTGTATGCAGTATTCCACATCATTTATTTATTTAATCTGGACTGGGCAACTGTGTGGGCCAGGGGCCAATTTCCAGTCCATCCCCTAAGCCCCCACAGACCACATCCCCTGGAGTTCAACAAAACGAAATTCTTTTTTCCATTTCTGCATCAGAATGGGGACTGGAAATAATATTGCTTCACTCGGTGTGTATGTGAAGTTAATCCTTTTGTCCCAGCGGGCACCACTTTATTTTTACTGCTGTTGAACTTTGTCTTCCATTCTCATCACCTATTTTCCCAGGAAGCAAAATGGCAAATGCACTTCAATATAGGATAGCACAAAGTTGTCTGCTGTGAAGTAAAATTTCTAACTACTGAACAACAGGCTTAAAAACCAAATTAAAGCTCCCTTGCATTGAATCCATGTGAACAAAAAAAAATGATGTTGCATTTTTGCGTATGAGATATATCTAATGGAGAGAAGAAAGAAAAGGAAAGGATCACCATCTAAATTCCCCTTACAACTGCTCCTGCAAAAAGCAGCTGTTTGCTTGTCTTTTATAGTAACCACCTGTCCAAAGGCCTCCAAGACTTTGACAAAGAAGGGCATGAAAAGATGGCAGCTGTTTGAAGGATCACACCTTCTTTGTTTGCATCTTTTAGAACAAAGAACCAAGTCACGTAACCAGAAACCCTATTTCCAGTCTCTGATGACCCATCAGTTGGGGGTGTGCAGGGGCAGGATGACACCTACCCCACAAACACGAACTATGGGCTTCTAATACTTCCATTATCTCTAAGACTGGACCATTTTGGACTGTGAGTGGTGGGAGATGGAATATCTGAGTCGTCCCCTTATTTTAAAAAAAATATATTGCACGTATAAAACTAGCTCACTAGGGGAAAAGTTCTATTTCAGTCTTGTCTTTGATTTGCTCATTTTGAGGGTACAAGGAGGGTTGTTTGTTTGTTTTGTACTTATTAAAGTTGTCCTAACCAGTAGCCTGGGAAAGGAAGGAGTAAAACCATTGTTGTTTTTGTGTGTCTTCAAGTCATTTCCAGTTTACAGTGACGCTAAGGCAAAACTATCATGGAGTTTTCTGTGGCTGAGAGTGTGTGACACACCCATTAGGTTTCCATAGCCAAGCAGGTAACTGAACTCTTGTCTCCAGGGTTTTGGTCCACACTCAAACCACACCACGCTGGCTCTCAAATTAGAGACTGCATTTTGTCTCTAAGACTGCTATCCTTTAGCATGTTTATTTTCTTGAAAGTTCCACTGAATGTTGCAAGACGTCAAAACAAAAAATAGGGCTGGATTGCAGATGTCACAGTTGAAAATGACAAATCTCTGGAGAACTTATTCATGAATTAATTGGTTTTGTAGTAGAATCCCTTGCCTGGTAAGACTAGTTCCCAATTACTAGATTGCACTGTCTGCCTTTAATATTAAGTATTCCTATGTTACCATTTAAAGCTAATATGAAGGTGACCTCCACATTTTCCCTAGCTCTGCTGTGTGACTGATGGCTCACCTAGATTCATTAGACTTTCATGAAACACACAAAGAATGCCTAAGAATCCTGCTTCCTTCGTACAGAAATATTTCTGGAAAATGCTTGCATTCCTTTTCAGAAGTTATCAACCCATAACTTGTCTGTATTCAAAGAAGGCACTAAAATGAGAGAAAGCACCAAACACTTATCTCACATGTAATTCTAAAAAAACGACAAACGACAAACAAAACCCACTAACAACAAAAAAACATGTCCATCATCCTCACTGAAAAGTGAAGATGAAAAAAATGTTAGAAAGAGACTCATTCCTCAAAATAAAAATGTATATGTTCAGGTGTGGATTTGCTATTTTTTTTTTTTCAACATCTTCTAAACTCTACTGTTTGGGGCAGCAAGTTTTTAAAACTGCAAATGATACAAAGAAAGATGAAACTGGTATTTTCTAAATTTGAACTTATCTGATGATAGGAGCATGCATGGCATAGTGGTTTGAGCATTGGACTAGAACTCTGGAGACCAGGATTCAAATCTCCACTCAGCCATGGAAACCCACTGGGTATTGTTGGGCAAGTCACACTTTCTCAGCCTCAGAGGAAGGCAAAGGTGAACCCTCTTTGAACAAATCTTGCCAAGAAAACCCTGTGG
This sequence comes from Iguana delicatissima, assembly GCA_948472985.1. Lineage (NCBI taxonomy): Eukaryota > Metazoa > Chordata > Lepidosauria > Squamata > Iguanidae > Iguana > Iguana delicatissima. Next base: position 40,562 of record CAOKZL010000668.1, read on the forward strand.
TAGGTTTGCCATAAGTCAGAAATGACTTGAAAACACACAGCAATCTGATTGTAAGAACTTTTCCAAATTTCCAATGTTTTTCATCACTTTGATGGAGACTTTTTTTAAAAAAAGAGAGAAAATATAAACAACTAGCTTATCCACCCTCTGCTTAAGAGAAGGCATGAAGGGCCTCATTGAAACATGAAGAAGTTTCAGCCTTCCAGTTTTGCCCAACAGGTCAGTTGAGTACTTCATCCCAATGTGTTCTTCGAATACCTTTACATTACCATTTCTGCCATCTATATGTTTCTCAGATCTGAATCCACAGGAATTTCATATGCCTTCCTTGAATGACAGACTGATCAAGTCTGACATCTGTAGTCTTGTTACATTTCAAAACACATAATTGAATCCACTCACCCCCACCAAGTTGCCAGACATGCACTGATTTAAAACAAGACTGATTTGTGTAATATATTTCTTGTTTCTACTTTTTTTAAAAAAATGTTTTGCTGCATATTCAAAAGCAAAACAAAATACCAGGAAAAAGCATTTAATAAAGCACTATCTTTATTAAAAAGTGTTTAAGACACTTTTTCCGCTCTTTCAACCATTTTAAATTGCAAATTACAGACAATGAACAAGTCTTGCTAAAATATACATGATGAGACAGCACTTGATTTCCTCTGGGGCTTATTAATAATCTTTGCCTAATTAGTATTAATTAAATACACACATGTCTTGCATAAAATAAGAAAACCAGAGCACTGTGATAACTTGCTATGTTGTGTGGGCCAAATATGAAGCACCATCAACATTTAGCTCCATGGGAAGAGGGTAGTTCTAATAAATTTGCAGAAATGTCAAGCAACTGAAGTTTTAGTTGTATCTATTGTATCTACTGTATTAATTAGGCAGCCTCTCTGTACTAGGAGATGCCTACTCAGCTATACCAAACATCATGTTTTGTTCAGTATAACCTTCATTAGAGATGCTCAGATGTACACATGCATCTTGCGACTTGGGTTGTAGTCCACAGTTATGCTGACTTCAGTAATTGGACAAGAAACAATTGATTAAAAGTACTGCAATCTTGATATATAATGTTCTCTGCAAGGAAGCTGTAAGAATTATTTTGGTCCTATACAATAGTGTTTGTCAGGTTATCTGATGTAGGGGAGTGACTATTTTTTCCCCCGTTGTGTCAGGGACCAGCACCATATTTGTGCCCATTGTTTCTTTCTTTATCTGAAACTCACCAAGAATCAGCAGCCAATGGTTTAGGAAGTGGCACTGATTCAGGGACCACCCCTTTGAGCAGTGCTGCTCCACGTGTTTCCAAGCAGGAAGATGAATGGCCAGGCTTTGTGCTCTCTTCTTCAAGAGAAAGACAGACAGACAATTGCAAGGCCAGTGTGTAAGCCAGTGATCAATACAGCTACACTCTCAGATTACAATGCCTGTGATATTGCTCATTTAATGGACAAACAATACTTTTTGCTACTGGGGAAAATAAATACAAAACTCAAAATTGGTAGTTGAAAAAAGGGGATTGGGCACAGTGGACTAAATATAATTGATAGTCCCAGCTAAAGGAGACCTATTGAATCAATAGAATTTACCCAAATGTCGATTTAGCATTCAGTAATTGATTTGTTGGGTCTATTGTAGCTGGCGTTGGCTCTTGGATTTAAACCAGTGTCTCCTCTAATTATTATTGGAGCAGAAGGAGTCAGTAGTTTCCATATCCTGTATAAATCCTCTCTGGGTTTTGTTCCAGATGTTAAAGGAACTATCCAGTGTGATGAATCCGTTCTGGGGATATGGTTCAGCACCTTGGATAGCTCCTTTAAAATCTAGAATAAACCCAAGAGCACTACTCCATTAACATGGAAGGAAGCTATGTTAATGGCTGAAGAATGCTCAGGGCAGTGCCCAATATATTCTACACATAGAAATAAGCCACAGAACTCTCACAGTCTGGAAGTTCTTGGAGAAATAGCTTTGGTGCCAGTGGCTGATGGGAAATGGGTTGGCTGTGGCATGAAGTCAGTCAGTGTTGAAGCAGTATTAATGACCTGGAAGGCTCTTTAAGAGCTGGATAATCTGTAAATCATCCATATGCTTTTGTGCACCAATATGCTTGATGTATTACAGTTTTTTAAATTATTTTATTTTTAAATTACTTTATTTTATTTTTTTGGGAAATGGCAGTAATTATAGGGATGTTGTGCGGGGGGTTGTTTGTTTTTGCTTTGCATTTGTCTTAAAACAGTTCCCTTTGTAATAAAAATGAGGCAGATTTCTTCACCCCCAAATCAACATCTATTTATATCAGAACGTTACTAGGATAAGGGCTGAACATAGTATGGTACAGGCTGTTCTCAGTGATAACATTTACACAGTAAAAGAACCTTCCAAGGATGGGACCCTTTAGCAATAGCAATAGCATGTGTCTTTCTATACTGCTTATCAACTAAGTGCTCTCTAAGAGGTTTACAATGTGTTAGCTAATTGCCTCCAACAAGCTCGGTACTCATTTTACCGACCTGCGGAAGGATGGAAGGCTGAGCCAACCTGAAGCCCAACAGGATCGAACTCACAACCTTGTGGCTGCAGTACTAGCATTTAACCACGGTGTTACCAGGGCTCCTTGGAGATAAAGCCCCACCCCTCCCAATTTTAAAAACATTTACAGTTTCATATAGCTGATTATTTTATTTTTAAAAATCAGCATACTTGATTGCCATGTTTAAAAAACAATTGGAAAGGTTTTACAATTTTGCAATAACTGTTGTTTTTGTGACATGCCTTCAAGTCATTTCTGACTTATGGTAACCTTTAAGTGAAGCTATCATGGGGTTTTCTGAGGCTGCAAGTGTGTGACATACCCAAGGTCACCCAGTGAGTTTCCATGGCTGAGCAGGGAATCAAACCCTGGTCTCCAAGGTTTCCAGTCCAACACTCAAACCACTACACCACACTGGGTCTCAATAACTATTAGTGTATAGTTAAATTCTACTAATTATTTTGTAAGCTGCATCAGTATTTTGGAAAGATGGTAGATAAATGTAGTAAATGAATAACCTTGTAGGAGATATATGTGTTTGTTTTTGTTTTATTTCAATACATTTGAATCCTGCTTTTCTGTAGCCATAAATTAAGGGTCCCACCTGGGGGTAAGCTCCTTTGAACTTAATGGGATTTACTGTTGAGAACCCATGTAAGAGCTGTAAGAGTACAACAGGGTGTTTCATAGAATCATAGAAATGTAGAGTTGGAAGAGACCACAGGGGCCATCCAGTCCAACCCCCTGCTATGTAGGAACACCCTCAAAGTATTCCCGACAGATGGCCATCTAGCCTCTGCTTAAAAACCTCCAAGGAAGGAAACTCCACTACACTCCGAGGCAGCATATTCCACTGCCAGACAGCCCTGACTGTCAGGAAGTCCTTCCCGAGGTTCAGGTGGAATCTCCTTTCCTGCAGCTTGAATCCATTGCTACTTGTCCTGGTCTCTGGAGCAGCAGAAAACAAGCCCTCTCCTGCCTCTACATGGCATCCCTTCAAATATTTAAACATAGCTATCATGTCCCCTCTTAACCTTCTCTTCTGCAGACTAAACATACCCAGCTCTCTAAGTCTATCCTCATAGGGCATGTCTTCCAGGCCTCTCACCATTTTGGTCGCCCTTTCTCTGGACTTGCTCCAGCTTGACCATGTCCTTCTTGAATTGGGGTGCCCAGAACTGGACACAGTATTCAAGATGAGGTCTAACCAAAGCAGAGTAGAGTGGTACCAGTACCTCCCTCGATCTAGACATCATACTCCTATTGATGCAACCAAGAATTGCATTGGCTTTCTTGGCTGCCGCATCACACTGCTGACTCATGTTCAGCTTGTGGTCTATGAAGACTCCTAGATCCCTTTCACACGTACTGCTATCCAGCCACTTGTCCCCCATCCTAATGGAAGTCCTAAAGTCTTTCATTGAACACACTTTGATGTTTATTTACCAAGCTGTATATGTTATTAACATTTGCTTTACCAAAGAGATCTTCTACCTAAGCTTCTACTCATGGATAGCTATAATGTACTGTCCTCTTGCCTATCCACATATTGCTCAGGCTCGAAACTCCTATGTTAACCTCCCAGAGTGTTTCTTAGAAATATTGGAAGCTGTCTTACACTGAGGCCATTTCTGCACTAGGCTGTTATAGCGCTATGATTCCACTTTCAACATCCTATGGAATCCTGGGGTTTGCAGTTTCGGAGGGGCCAGCTATAAAGCACAAAGAGGGTTAATCAGAGGTTGAGACATCTGTTTAACATCCTTGAAAGAGAAGGAAATGCAATAAATTATTATAGAATCATAGAATCATAGAAATGTAGAGTTGGAAGAGACCACAAGGGCCATCCAGTCCAACCCCCTGCCATGCAGGAAAACCCTCAAAGCCCTCCCGACAAGTGGCCATCCAGCCTCCGCTTAAAAACCTCCAACGAAAGAGACTCCACCACACTCCGTGGCAGCACATTCCACTGCCGGACAGCCCTGACCGTCAGGAAATTCTTCCTGAGGTTCAGGTGGAATCTCCCCTCCTGCAGCTTGTATCCATTGCTCCTTGTCCTGGTCTCAAGAGCAGCCAGTAGCTCCTTCAGTTTACAGAAGTCTGCTTTTTTAAAATCTAAGACAAGTGCCTGGCTACACTTGTCTTCTCCTCCCCACTGAATGCCAAATTCCAATAGGGCATGGTCACTCTCTCCTAAAGATCCAACCAGTTCTACGTCATTAACAAGGTCTTCCCTGTTGGTCAGGATCAGATCCAGAATATTTGATCCCCTTGTCGCCTCTTCCACCTTCTGGACCATGAAATTGTCTGCAAGACAAGCAAGAACTTGCTGGACCTTGCCGCCTTTGCAGAGTTTGACTGCCAACATATATCCAGGTAGTTGAAATCTTCCATTATTACTGTATCTCTCCTCTTTGAATGTACAGTCATTTGGTCTAGGAAAGCGCCATCGAGGTCCTCAGTCTGGCTTGGAGGTCTGTAGTCAACCCCCACTATAATATCCCTATTGTTTCTCGCTCCCTTAATTCTTACCCAGATGCTCTCGACCTGGCTTCCGGTGTTCAAGTCATGGATCTCTTCACAGGTGCAAACATCCTTGACATATAAGGCTACTCCTCCTCCTTTCTTATTTGGTCTATTTCTACAAAATAGACTATACCCCTCTATTCCTACATTCCAATCGTGAGACTCATCCCACCAGGTCTCAGTGATGCCTATCAAATTGTATTTATTTTGTTGTACTAGGAGTTCAAATTCGTCTTGTTTGTTTCCCATACTCCGTGCATTAGTGTAGAGACACTTAAGTCCCCGTGCCCTTCCTGCAAGTCCCAGAGCATTGTTTCCACCCCTCCCACGATTGGATGCTATTCCTACTTGGCCAATATCATTTGGGCCTTTTTCCCCTGCACTTGCCGAGTCCTTGTCCTGAATAATCTTGTCTCCCTCCCCAGCTGTACTTAGTTTAAAGACCTCCTAATCCTCCTTGTGAGACTGTTTGCAAAAACGTTCCTACCAAGTTTCGTGAGGTGCAGCCCATCCCTTGCCAGAAGCCCATGTTCCTGGAATTTCAAGCCATGATCCAAAAAGCCAAACTGTTGCCGGTGGCAAAATGTGCGGAGCCAGCTGTTGACCTCTACTATTGTCCTTTCCCTTCGTGCACCATATCCTTGAACAGGGAGGATTGATGAAATGACCACCTGCGCACCAAGGTCCTTAAGCTTTCTCCCCATAAGCTCGTAGTCCTTTGTGATGTGGTGAAAGCTGCGCTTCACCATGTCGTTGGTTCCAACGTAAACCAAAATGAGGGGCTTACGGTCAGTGGGCTTGACCAGCCTGGCTAGCCTCTCTGTTACGTGGTTTATCTTGGCCCCAGGAAGACAGCAGACCTCTCGATTGAGCTTGTCCAGTTTGCAAACTGCTGGTTCGGTTCCTCTGAGCAAGGAGTCCCCAACCACCAGAACTCGCCTCCTCTGAGGCCTGTCCGGGGTTCTTCAACAAGCAGATTCTTCCAGGATTGCCTGGGCATTGTGTTGAGGCCGGGAGTGCTGGTCTTCCCGATGTTGGATGCTGTCCTGTTGGTGTTCAAGTTCCAGTTGCCGAAGTTGGATTCCTTCTTGCTGATGTTCTGTTCCCTCCTTCTGGTGTTCCTCATCTTTCATAGCACCAAGAATGTTGAAGCGATTCTGTAGTTTCAGAGTCTCTGTTTCCTTCCTGGCCCTTCTACTTCTCAGTGTGACATTCCTCCAAGCATCGCTTTCCTGGCTCACGGAACTGATTTCCTCATCTGGCAGCTCCTCCGCATATCCGGTCATCAGGAAGGTCCTCTCTGCCCTATCCAAGAACTCCTCACCTTCCCTAATAAGATGAAGACTAGAAACCTGTGCCTCCAGCTGCCGAACCTTGTCCTCCAAGAAGGTCACCAGCTTGCACTTGCTGCAGGTGTACCCGACAACATCTTGTGGCAAGAAAAGGAACATGCCACAAGTGCTACAGGTGACAGCAGCAGCTCCCTCAACTCCCATACTTGATAATACAGAGAATAGTTGAAAAAAAAAAAAAAACTGGGCCTTCTTTCTCAAATTGAGCTGTATAAGCTATGTCTGCTCAGCTAACTGCCAAGCTCGGTTAAACTCTTATTAAATTTGTTCAGTTGGTATAAGGATTGGTTGTTCCTAAACTTGAATGGTTGAACTTGAAGGAGTGAAGTAGATGAGTGAAAGATGTCTTCACAGACACAGCTCACCTTCTGCTCTCTCCTCTGGAAGTCAGCAAGAAGACTGCTGGGAGTTCCTAATAAAGCCTCCTTCTCCTAGCTGGCTCCTCCCCCTAGTTTGATTAACTCCCCCTAGTTTGATTGACAGTTAACTGACTAACTAACAGACAGTTAACTGACAATTAGGCTGTGAGCTCAGGGAGAGCACACGGCCAGCGCAAACAAAAAAACAACACAGAGAAATAAGCGAACAAACTCAGCCCCACAATCCTGTAAAAAACACCTAATCAAAGATGTCTTCACAGACACAGCTCACCTTCTGCTCTCTCCTCTGGAACTTTTTAAGGTGGCGAGAAGCATCATTGTGCAAGTATGGTGCTTCAGATCCAAACTCTCACATCTTCTGTAAATCCAGTACTGAGAATTAGGGCTGGAAACTGGCTTCCTACAGATAGTCTTGAAATAGATGTACCATTGATCTGATTTTGTATTAGATATAAAACCTTCCATAAAACCACAAAAATTTGGAGGAGGGAAAAGAAAAAATAGAGTTGTGGGAGGAAGGAATTATTGCCCAAGTAAGAAACAAATAATCACAACCGGTGCTTGCTGGCATGATGTGCCAGGACTTGATTACAAGTGCAACTGCAGTTCTCACACTAACTAGGGGAAAATGGAGTTCCCAACAACAATATATTCACATGAGTGGTATCTGTTGAAATACAAGATACCTGGGTATTCTTTGGTTTTCAATGGGTAATTAAGAGCCATTAGCTTTACAAAAGACACAATCCTAGTGGAGATTAGGACTGCTAGTACCACTTTAGTAATATCTAAACCAACATTTGGCTGCTGTTATGGACTCTTCTTGGAAGCACAGATATGAGGATTGACATAATTACTACCTGCATTTTTATTTCCCACCACACCACTGATTAAATTTGCTAACACTGTACTATAAAATCAAAGCGGAGGTTGGATCTATGGTATCTCTGGTTAGTGTGCTAAAAACTAACTTGCAAGAGAGCAGCTTTAGAGCTGGTGCAGTGTACTGGATAAGAGCTGTGCACTGGTCCCAGGATAAGAGCTTGGAAAGTTAATTTTGAAAAACTTGTAAACATTTTTTAAAAATTTATTTGTTGTGTAACTGGTTGCAAAGCTCTGCCACAAAGTAATGTCTTGGCATTGCAAAATTTCTAGTAATACATTACCTTCTGCATTATTAATTGCTTTTCTATTCCTTTTTTTTTTTAACAGAAGAACCTTAGGATTGAGAAGAAATTGAAAAATTCTGTTCATAATGTTCCTAAAATGCCTTTAAGTGTCTCTTTTAAAGTAACCAGTTAAACCTCCACCAAATAAAAATCAAATAAATCAAATCAAATCAAAATCAAATAACCCCCCCCCCAAATAAAAATCATTCCACTTGTTATTTTGCAAATGTTACTTCTCTGTGCTTTAGTTCTCCCTCACCAACCCACCCAAAGCAATTTGCTACAGGAAATTACCTTATTCGTAACTCAGCAGTTCCAAGCACTGCCTCAGGCACAGTATGATACACACATGATGCAATAACTTTTGCTTGCCAAACTAAAGCAGGTTTGGGTTGGGTCAGTGTTATCTGCAGAACTCTTTGGAGACACAACAGTGGATACAGGGAAGTATTATGGCAAATTGATCTGGACCTGTATCATGAAGTAAGGGACAACAATCCTTGAAAACAAGTGGCATTTAACTTCCTCTTTCCCTGTGTTTCCTTTTAATCCCTAGAAACACGAACTTTATTGCTCCGTTGGTGGCAATGGGAGCATGCACATTCCAGCATGTCAAGGACAGGCAACTTCCAGGGGCCATGATGGATCCCTTGGAACATCCCATTCCACTAGTGCTGAATCCTCTGCACTGCTGAATTTTGTGCAGTTTCAAAACTGCAACTTTTAATCTAAGTGAGGGAGCTTCCTATTGCATCTTTTTTTGGGTGCCTTTGTCATTTCCCCCAGCTTGGGGGAACCCATCATTGTGTTTTCCTGGCACGATGTGTTGGAGGAGGGGATTATCTTTGCCTTCTTCTGAGGCTGAGAGTGTGACTTTGCTAGAGTCACCCAGTGGGTTCCCATTGGCCAAGAGTTGTAGTCCAACACTCAAACCACTATTCTTGGCTAGTTCTCTCCCACTGTATACTATATCATCTGCTAGGCTTCCATTTTATCTATCAAATACTGGTTTTCTTGATAATCATGGTGTATTGGTTACCTGGTATATCTTTTGTAATGTTATTGTTCACCCAAGACACAACCATGATGATCAGTGATGCATAGAAACAATTCTGGGCCATCCATTGAGTTGGTAAGTACAGAGGGTCTATGATATACACAGGCCTAAGTCATCTCTGGCAGCAGATTGTGAGTGGAAAAATGGTGGGACTACCAACAGATGATGCTCTTTCTTCTGAGATTTTATTTTACGTATGGCACTGAAAACACACATGAGCTACTAAAGTGCACAAAGTGAGGTGGCCGATTTTGAATCTCATATAAATGATAGTTATTTATTCTTATTGTGTGTCTTCAAGTTGTTTCCAACTTATGACAACCCTAAGGCAAAGCTATCATGGGTTTTTCTGGGGGCTGAGAGTGTGCGACATGCCCAAAGTCACCCAGTGGTTTTCCATGGCCAAGCTGGTCACTGAACCCTGGTCTCCAGAGTGATAGCCCAACGTTCAGAGCATGAGTGAGACTTTTCTAAGTTTTTCTGTCTCATGTGCCAAAATAACTTGTCTGGCACTGGGCATTATATGCTTTAGTTTGCATTAGCGAAGGAATAGTAGTTCATTTGCTGTTTTCCCAAAAACAGCACAGTGTCTTGGGCCATCATTCTCAGTGGGATTTCACAAGAAAACTGGCCAAGAGGTTGTTCCCTATGTGGCTAGTGTATTGAGCTAAAGTGAGATACAAATTTTCTTTACCGTTAAGCCGAAGGGTACCATTTGGATTTCTCACCTTGTTGCAGGCTGGCCCAGCTAATTCCTTTACCGTTTTTTAAAGCTGTAGTCTCATGTACACACTCACCCAGGGTAGAAACCTGTTGGCTTTGATGCTGGGTAATCTTGAACTGTAGTGGCAGCACTAAAGAGTTGCAAAGTAAGAAGTGCATTATTAAGTCTGTGAAGTGAAGTAAGAAGTGTGTTGTCATGGCTGAAAAACCTTTGGCCCTGCAGACACTGGACTCCAACTCCCATCAATCCTGAGTCATGCTGGCTGGGACTGATGGAAATTGCAGTCCACTTCCTCTGGAAAGCCAGAGGTCCCATATTCCTCCTGTAAGAAAAGATCAATTCAAAATGGTAACAGCAGGTTGCACTCATAAATAAGCAGCAGTGTAATGAGGGCAGGGCTCACAGGATCAAAGCCCCAGGACTTTTTGATTACCAGCAACTATGACATCATGTGCCACTTTCACCTCCTATTCCCTAATTTTATCTGCAACCCTTACAATAGTAGGAGAAGAAACAGGTTTTCCCACCAGTGCATTGTTATGAGTGGTCCCTGCTGCAATGCAAAGAATTGCGGGGGGAGCTGTGTCATCATTGGGCAAGAATCATTCGCTTTACAGAAGCCCTGCTTGCGATAGAGGTGAGAAGGGCAAGAAATGTCTTTTATTGTCTCATGATACCTGCATTTTTTGGATTTTCCATGAACTTATCACGGTAAGGACTTTAATGATGGCAGGCTACACTTCCAAATGCGTCACTATGGCCATTTCTGCTCCAGCCTGTTATAGTGCTGTTGTTCCACTTTCAACATCCTATGGAATCCTGGGGTTTGCAGTTTAGGGGGGGCCCTCAAAGGCTAGTGGAAATGACCTATGACACGGTAAACAAGGACCCAGTCCCTGAAAAAAGGACCTAATTGCATGCCCTATGAATTAGAAATAATAAAGTAGAAATAAAGTAGAAGCTGGGGGCTTAGGTCAGAGGAACGGAGAAAGATTTAAGAAGGGTAAAAAGGTCACGAGAGCCAATGTATCACATAGCTAGGATGTTGATCATGTAGCCAGGGTGTTGTTTATTGACTGGTTGCGGTAATTGCAGACTCTAGATAAGCACTTTCTGGGGGCTGAGTGCGGGGGTAATTAGCTAGTAACAGCATGTGGTATTTGTGACGGGGGGGGGCAGACCGAGACATGCCTGCGATCTTTGTGTATGCTGTGAACTTTGTCTATGAAAGAGCTGTCTATGAGAGAGCTGCGAAACTTGAATTCAGGGCTTTTGGGCTTTTGGAGACATCCAGCCAAAAGCCCGCGCATAATAAATTACTCTTTTTCTTGCGCTGTGGTCTCTGTGTTCTCTGTGTTCTCTGGGCTCCTGCAACAGTAGCTTTCAGGCGTCCCTGAGCAACCATCCGCCCTTTAGATACGCCTGGACTGGGCATCGAAGGGCACAAAAGGCGTGCGGTACGCTCGCCTTCGAAGCTTCACCAGCTTCTTCATTAGACGGCCATCAACATCAAAACGCGTTCTTGGATATGAAGCAGAACTGGGCACGACGGCCCAATCCTGTAACTGCCTCCTCGGAAGGAAGGCCCCGGGGTTCCAAGAAGCGTATGCCCAGGGCAGTGGGTGTAGGATTGCAGCCCAAGAGCTCGGCGAAAAGAGGCGAGCCAGCCGCGGCGCCTATTTCGCAGGCTGCGCGAGTCTCCCGCGGATGCTGAGGTAACCTGAGGAGGCAGCCTCGCTGTCCGCCTCCTCCCCCTCCCCGCTTCCCCTGGCCTCGCTCTGTTTCAAACGAGTCGGCTGTACGGAGGGCACGGGAACGAGAGCGAAACCATTCGGTTCTCTAGTTAGAAAGAAAGAAAGAAAGAAAGAAAGAAAGAAAGAAAGAAAGAAAGAAAGAAAGAAAGAAAGAAAGAAAGAAAGAAAGAAAAAGAAAGAAATGGGGCGGCGGCGGCGCCGGCGCCGGCGGCAGCAGCCTGGGAAGCGGCGGTAGAGGCGAGCAAAGCGGGAAGGCAAAAAAAAAAAGCGTTCCCGGCCGGCTTCAATGTCATGCGGTGAAGCCGCCTCACACAACACGCCCACCTCCTTTCCCTCACAGACGGAGAGGGTGCTTGCTTTAAAAAAAAAACAAAAAACCCGCTGCGCTGCATCACTTCCCAAACTGCTTCCCCAGACTTGGAAGCAGCCCGCCACGAAGGCGAACCCGACGACGACGACGACGACGAGGCGGCGGCGGAAGACGCGAGAAGCGAGGGTCCTCGGGCTTCTCCCCCCGCCGCCCGCCCGCCTTGGCGCAGAGAAAGAGCGAGAGAGACCTCGCCGTCGGGCTTAAACGCGAGGCGGGCGCTGCTTCTGCTGAGGAAGCCGGGGAAACCAGACGGAGGTAGCTCGTTTTTCTCACACGCAGCCCTCCCCGCTTTCTGTCTTGGCGCCCTCCGTCGCGGCCTCGTGGTCTTCGCGAACGGGCTCGGGGTTCGCCGAGCAAGGGCAACTGGTGGGGGGAACAGTTCGAGCACATGCCTCCATCTTTTTTTAATGCCAGAGGAGGGAGGAATGGGGGCGCCTCTGTGTGGGGTGTTTGTGCGCGCAAGCCGTTGTGGCTCGCAACCTCCCAGTGCATGGGGGCGGGCGGAGACCAGGGGGCTAGATAGCTTGAACGCGCGCCCCTCTTCTTGGGGAAAAGACGTGGGTGGGTGGGTGTGTGAGGGACGGAGAGTGCCAGGCTTAGGAAAGGAAACGGGGCTGTGGGACTGATTGGCGCGGAGTATGTGCGCGCGCGCGCTTCCCCTTTGCCCTGTTCCGCCTCCCTCTCCAGATGTAATGCTTTTTTCCCCCGGGCTCTCTCTCTCTTTCTCTTTCCCCCTCATTCTGAGGCCAGCTCACTGGCTCCTCACACCCTTGAGATAAATACTGGTGTACACTGCAGTCCCTTCTACGTGTCGACTCAGAAGCAAGGCTCGTATAGTTCTGTGGTACTGACTGACGGGAACGTGTATGTGTCTAGGATTGCAGCCAGACTAGGAGCTCCGCTAGGTATGAATGCTAAAAAAAACCTTCCTTTTTAACAAACTATGTGTGTGCCTTTGCTGTGTGCATGACCTTGATATCGTTACTATGAGCCATGGAATAATCCATCAGATGTGCACTATGTGGGTACCCCCCTACTTTTACCTTAAACGTTTTGCTGTGCATTTGAGGATCTCTTTTCTCTTCCTCCCCAGGGCAAGCTGTGTTCCTGCAGCATTTAATGGAGTATGAAGGGAGGACGTGGAAGAGGGGTTTAGACGTGGTGGGTTGGATTGTAGAGAAAACTCAGGGTTTGGAGGGATTTTTGACTACCTACGGAGGCCTTGACGTAAGCAAGTGTAATGGGTTGAGGGGGAAAATGTGGTCTTGGTTAAATAGAACAGCACCTTTCCGCATAAATGTAAATCACCTAATAAATGGATGTTTTGTTTGGAATTTTCAACTGCATTGGCATGTCCCTCATCAAATGTGAGGGGAATTTTGGGAAAGCTAAATATCCTGTGTGTTGGGGAGAAAGCAGGGCAATTGGGATGCGGTAGAAAATGGAAATTAGGTAAGGGAGTGGATGGGAGATACCAAATTAGATCCCAAATTAGATTTGCCACACTTGATCCCCCCCCCCCAATCTATAGTCATTTAAAATCTTTGGAAGAGAGCCTCTTGAGGAGAGGCAATTTGGAAGAGAGAAATGGGAAGGGAAGGATTATGTGGTTCCCTCATTAGTCCAAGTCTCTCCCTCCTCACCATCAAGCTAACAGAAGAATCCTGAGATCCTCAGATATACATGTGTGTGTATGTCTGCGTGTAACTTCAAGTCTTCTATCAACTTATGATGACTCCATTAGTTTCATAGGGTGTTCTTAGGCAAGGAGTATTCAGAGAGAGTTCTTCCAGTTCCTTCCTCTGAAAGCTAGCCTACAGCACCTGGTATTCATTGGTGGTCTACCATCCAAGTACTAACCAGGGCTGACCCTTCTTAGATTCCAAGATCAGATGAGATCTGGCTCCTTGGGGTATAGCATATAGATAAATAGCAAGATATAAATGTTTTAAATAAATAGATGAACAAATATCTCAGGTCACATGGATAGCACAAATTTTCATAAGAGTGTGTGGATACTAAGAACCACTGTCGTAGGCATAGAGAAGTCAGAGTGGACTTCTTAAGTCGGGATCAGGAGTCACTGAAGATTGGCATGGTGGTAATGGGGCAGCCTTTGGTTGCGGGGCAAAGAACACTGAAGGGGCTCTAGAGTTCACAGTGCAAAGAAGCAGGGCATTGACTCATCCCTGCGCATGAATGAATATAGCAATGGAAGATAGAGATGTAAGGAAGGAACCACGTTTTCACTGTGAGAAGTACCATAGTTGCAGGAACAAGCCTCTTTTGGGGAATAGGTTTTTTTCCAACCTTAATAACATTTTTAAAATCAACCTTAGTAGAGATTTTGGCAGGGCATCTTCTCATTATGAAGTGGAGATCCTTTAGACTGGATTTATGCTGCAGTTTCATGGCTTCTCCCTGCTGAATGTCACCACTACTTTTTTCATGCTTCCTGTATTTCCAAAATGAACCAACACTGTCTATCTGCTCTAGGCATTTTACATTATTGAATGAGAAAGTTGTTCATTTTTCCTGCCTTTTCTTTAATGTATGGAAGGTCTTTTGACTGTGCATCATATATGTTACATACGTATCCATGGCATTGTACCTTGATGGTGCCTTTAAAAGAGGTAATTCTGAATGGAAAAGCAGGGGGGTTTAGCACTCTTTTTTTCACTTTCCTTTTCCCGGCTCTGGTTTGCCACACTGGCTTGTTTTCCCCCATGAGGCCTGCAGTTATTTGAGATCCTGAGAACAGAGCTTTTTCAGGAGGGAGAATTTGGAAGAGAGGAATAGTGGGTGGGAAAAGATTTGTGTACTTCTACTACCATGTCCCCTCCCAAAGCAACTAAAAGGAGCTATCAGACTATATTTCCCCCCACCCCAGTTTTTTTGCACATTCATCTTCAAACCTTGCAAGCCCCAAACAAAACAGTGTAATTAGCAAGTAGGCAGGAAACCTTAGCAGGATAATTGGAACCTCTGAACAAGCTTATTTCTGTCAAATTCTAATTTCCATAGACTGGCTTCTGTTTTGTGATAATTTGCTTATATTCCAGCTTCATTTCATTGCCTGTTGGCATTTGTGGTGTAACATACTGCAACCTGAAGAGTGGATTTTGATACTTTTTTTTCACTTTGGCAGATTAGAATCAGAAAACTGTCAGTCTGTCAGGACAGTTTTCCCTGAACTGGTCCCCTCTGCTATAATACAGCTCCCATCAACCCCAGCCAGCAGTCAGGGATTATGAAATTTGTAGTCCAAGGCTCTCAAGGCTTTAGGAATGCTCTTCTAGAGTTTTCACTTTCAGTTTGTTTTTAGTGCATTTTTGAATATAAGTGTAGTAACGTCGTAAACCTAGTTGAGATTAGTTAAGACTTTGTCTTAGATCAGACATAGATGTCATGTAGCCCTCCAGATAATGTTGGAATACAGTGTCAGAAGTCCTAGTCAGCATAGCCTGTGGTGTGGGATGCTGGGTATTGCAGTTCAACAGCATATGGTGGTTCACAAGATTCCCATCCCTCTCTTAGGAAAATTTGGTATCAGATTGCAGTTGTAGGAATGTTGTTCAATTATTTAAAGTTATTTAAACCATGCCAGTATCTTTGGGAAGGCTTTGACTCTGTCCAAAAGGATCAGTTTCTTAGTTCCACTGACTCTAGTGTTAAGTTCTCAAGGTTAGCTTTGGGGAGTTTCATCTTGAACTTCTAGTATTTTAATTTAAAAGATCTATAAGGGTACAGTTGCTTCAAGGGTAGTTTGCTTTCAGTGGGATTACTTTAGGTTTGTGATTTAAAGACTGCAACTAAACGGTTGTCACAAGGCTGTCATAAGAGCTGCAAAGAAAACATGTGATTGCACAGTTTTACATCCCTGGTAATTTTGTGATATTCTGCATTCTGGTTGAGTTGCAGACTGTCATGAATACAAAAGGCCAATTATTATACGTATTATACGCATAACTTTCAGGTGCTCAATGCTTCTCATGTATATGTGTATGTGTGTTATATTTATACAGTCATACAACAAGCTAGAAAACTTTATTAGTAATACTACCCTAATATAGCAGGATGCATAGCCATGGGGAAGGCAAGACTGCCCCCCAGCCACCTGTGTGAGTATTTGATAAGAGCTACGATTTGGAGTGGGCATTTTTCTGACTCAAAACCCAGTCATTTGGCCACTGTTTAAAGACTGGTACAATCCAGTCAAAGTTAAGTACTTTTATGTGTACCTTATTTCAGTTGAGATTTAAGTAAGTGTTTAAGTCCTGAAATTAATACCAAAGCTCTGATAAGGACTAAGAAATCTCAAGATGCGTATGGGAACTATGTTGCCCTAAATTTTTCTTTAAAGATATCCACTGTTAGTGATCAGAATGTTTAAATAATTTCTAAATGGGAGAACTGCAGACCAGTGTGAAGAATAATGATTTCCAGAATGGGCGTTGTAGTCGTATACTAACTGAATCACTTCAGTTCTAGGTAGTGGGTGGATGGTAGGGAGAGCGTGAATGCATATGTAAAATGACTGTTCAGTATAACAGAGATAAGAGATCATTGTCTTTATACTACTGGAAAATGTGATTAACATTTCAGCATTGTGACCGAGTCCGTTTGAGATTCCAGCACTATCTCAGCATTTGGGCATGTGAGTTGGTATTCATGCCTGGTGAATGTTTTGCATAGGCTTCCCCTATCTGTTAGGGATTTATTTCACTTTCACAACTATGCTGTGTTGACTTGACAGCCACAGGAACAATGCACATGCTATGAAAGCATTGGCTTTGTTGCTGAACCACTCCAGTTTTTGAAGGGTTGGGAGGATACAGATATTTTTAATTCAGAAAAAGTAGATCAACTCACATGTAAAGACTGAAGCGCTGGTACATTTAAGACATGTAGTATTCAGTAGACAACATATTCTGAATATTCAATGCATGAATTGTTACTTGCGCCTCTTGAATTATTGTTATTTTAACTTAAGGCTATAACAGCCAAGAAGATAGTAAATTTAGCAAAATGAAATACATATGTACAAATTAGTTCGTTTTCTGAAATTACTATTTAGACCATATAATCCATGAATATAAATGGTGCTATACTTTGGGGAAGCTTTTTAGCAGAAGGAGTAAAAGAAAGTGGGGAAAAGGTGTCAGGACTTGCTATACCATTGGCAACTTTAAGGTGATGTGTTACCTTTTTTTCACAGCAGATTCCTCAGATGTGTCCATACTGTTATTAAATAAGGAGCATCACTGGTTTTAATGCTGAGATTGATTTTGCATCCAGGAGTAGTATATTTGGTTAATTGTTCCACAATAAAGTAGCTAGATAATAATCTATTATGTTCAAAATGATTAAATTGGGATTTCAGGCACAGCCATGCTAATAATGTCCCAAGTTCCACAGCACTGCTTAGGCTCATTCTGTTTGTTTCCATTTAGGGCACTGGAATCCTACATTCAAAGAAATCTCTCCTAGAACAGCTAACAACAGTTCAAATCAACATAATTTCAAATAGTAGCAACACAGTAAAAAAAATAGAGAGCAGGAAAAATGGTGCAAACCAGATTGCGAAATGATAAATGGAAGCTTTGTAATCTGTAATGGCTGTGAAAAGAAGCACCAGAAGCACCCAAGGCTCAGCAGGCTTCCTTGAGGAGCATGTTCTTAAATGGCCTCAGTTACCACTAAAGATGAAAAGAATATTCATAAATATTCAAATCCAGATGTAATTTGGGATTCCTGCATGTTGAGAAATCCTGATAAAGAGAAACTTGGATGGACAAGAATCTTTGGAAAGTAGGACTTATTCTGTGCAAAATAAATAAATAGAATTGGCTATTTTAATGGCATTTTCTGCACAGAAAACAAGTTGGAGGCTGGAGTGCATTCAAGTGCAGAATAACTATCCAGGGCAGAACAATTTGTCCGGAGCATCCCATAAGCCATACACTGGGGTAAGGAGAAAGCTACTTTTCAGTCACTTCAGACCAGCAGTTTTAGTAGGCCAAATCAGAGAGTCAGTTTAGCACATCCTTTTTTGCTGTTGTTATTACTTAGGAAATACTCACCAATTTACTTTAGATGATGATGATGATGATGGAGAATAAGGAGAATAAGAATAAGAATATTTGTTTCTTAGCCTGCCTCTCGCTTTGGATCATCTAGCAGTCCAGAATTAGATGCTGACATATATTCTGCCAAATCCTATTCTGTAGTTCTCCATTTTTCTCTCACTGTTATGAAGATGAAATTGTCCTTTATGTATTTATTTCTTATTTTTATGATGCTCTTCTTCTCCAGTTACCTTTAGTAATATTCAATAAAACTAGAAATAAAACAGTTAAAAATTCTGTAATGTAAACAGCAAGGGCAGGAATAAAAATATTTAATATACGTTAAAGTAAAACACAGGATAGAAGACTGATTTAAAACATTATATGGCATGATATTGTTTTAGTGCAGGTTTAGACAATGCAGTAAGAGGATGTGGGGCTTAGCTAATGCATTTGTCCCTGATTTTCTTTCTCTATAGTTGAACAGTGGTCCTTCTTTACATCTTTTCCTCCTCCTCCTCCTCCTCTTCTTCTTCCTGCTCCTCCTTCTCTTTTGTTAAGATAAGAGTAGTTTCCTGTTGGATTTAAAGTACCTGCCTGATTATTGTTTTAGATCATCCAGGTGAGCTGTTAAGTAAATTAACCATATTTACACATTCCTTTAAATAGCACAGATAATCTGTGCAAGTTCATAGGTTCACCATGTGCAGACTACTATTTCCCCTTCAAACCTGTGTAATTTTAGTTGCGCTGAGACTGAGTTGATAGATTTTGAATCTCATTTGCCTCTCGTGCATGTTGATTTGGCTGGCAGTGGTACAGGGTAAATTGCCTTGAGGGAACAGGTTGAGTACTATGTGAATATCTGAATATGGGAAGGTATGGAAAACCAGGGATCTGAGCAGAAGTAGCTTAGGTGGACAGGCAACAGAACAATATGCATTACCATCTTTTTCTGGGATAAAATAGAAGAATTTAGGACATGAACATCTAAGGCAGAAGTTGGCAAGTTCTGCCTAATTCCAAAGTCCATTACAACTGATTACTAAAAACTGTGATCTGTTTCCACCCTGTTGTTTGGGGAAGAAAAGGGGTAGCAGAGAGATAAATGTGTAGCTGATAAGAGAGGTTAGCCTGACCCACTTCTAGATCTGACCATGCCCCACTGCTGGTGTGCATCCCCTGAAAATTTATCTCTTAGGGGATGTGGCTTAACAACAGAAAGAAAAAAGTTCCCTTTCCCTGATTTAAGATTGTATTTTTGTTTGTTATTGATTTGTTAACTTTGTTAAGAATGTATACCCCTGTCCTTAGCCAAAAATGACTCCCATATTAGCTTACTAGTAGCTAATTGAGACAGTCCCTGCCTTGTGTGTGTATGTGCTGTATGTTAACTTATGGTAATTCCATGAATTTCATGGTGTTTCCTTAGGCAAGAAATACTCAGAGGTGGTTTTTGCCAGTTGCTTCCTCTGAAATATAGCCTGCAGCATCTTGTTTTCATTGGTGGTCCAAGTACTAACCAGAGCATCCCTGCTTAGCTTCCAGTCTAAGTAAGACAGGAGGGAAAAGGATTGGATGGCCATAGTGCAGGTGGATGGGATTAAGTTCAACATCAACTAGTTCCTGTCACAGTGGAGGTGTGCCTGGCTGCTTTTCTTTCACTTGGCCAGGGTCCTGACAGTTGAAATCTGGAGGGAGAGGCTTTCACCAACGTGGGTCTGGGCACGATGGAGATGTGTCTAGCTGCTCTTCTCCACTTTCAGAAGAATACACAAACACATGCAGATGTATTTTCTACAACTGGAGTAGGCATCACGTTGGCTGTAAACTGTGTCTTTAGGTTTTTGAACCTTCAGCCTCCTCCATCCCACCTACCCATAGCACTGAATTTTAGTTGCAAAGTGCGAGAATCCCTTTAAAACTATAAGGGAATATTGTTCAAAATATATTTTCACAATTTGATGCTGAAATTTGGCAATGCAGCAACAGGAGGTAGCTTTTTGGAGGGGAAATTGACCCATGAACTTGTTGAAGTTCCCCATCCCTTGCTGTAGAGACAGAGGGCCAGTGAAAACATTTAGCATTTATCTATGTACTTGAGTATCCAAAGATCATATGAGGAACAAAATAGAAAAGTACTGTATCCAGTCTGAACTTGTAAGCTAAGCAGGTTCAGCCCTGAATAGTATTTGGATGGG
Source organism: Iguana delicatissima (assembly GCA_948472985.1). Lineage (NCBI taxonomy): Eukaryota > Metazoa > Chordata > Lepidosauria > Squamata > Iguanidae > Iguana > Iguana delicatissima. Next base: position 60,714 of record CAOKZL010000668.1, read on the forward strand.
AGACTACCAGTGTGCTCTAGGCTGTATTTCAGAGGAGAAAACTAGCCAAACCACCTCTGGGTATTCCTTGCCTAAGAAAACCCTTTAAAATTTATGGGTCAGCATAAGCCAACAGGTGATTTGAAGACACGTACACACTTCATTTATGTTACATACATACCTATGCAGTAGGTATGACCCTCAGTACGAGAAAGAGAGAAATGTGCTTTGCTTAAACCCACCCAGTGAGTGGTAATCTAGAATTTTCTGTCATGTAATATGTGATATTTAAACCCAGAGTTTTCTAAGTGATAGCTGTTTCCTGATCCTCATGTGATATTGGTTTTATACCATTGTTAATATTTTTACTTCATTTGTCTTATTTCCAACAGGATAAATCAAGAGAGTTATTTATACAGTGTGTGAATTCACATGAGCAAGCAACCCTTGGTTAGGGATTGCACTTTGGGTTCGTGCCCTTCTTCAGCTAATTTATCCTCCCTTCTCACTTACCATGATTGGTGACTTCTTGAAACAAAATCCATATTTACCATTAATTCCAGTGGTGGTTTCTGCTCACTCTCGAATTTGGGATTGCAAATACAAGTAACTTCGCAATGTGAGTCAGAGAGGTGGCACAAAGCATCGTTTGCCTAACTGTGTGTAGAGCCAGGATGATGTAGTGGTTTGAGTGTGGGAGTACAGCCCTGGAGACTAAAGAGCAGTTCCCTGTTCTGCCATGGAAACCCACAGGGTCGCTTTGGGCTCATCACACACTCTCAGCCCCAGAAAATCCTGTGAAATGTTTGCCTTAGTGTCATCATAAGTGGGAAATGAATTGAAGGTCCACAGTAACAACGTTAAAAGCATACCTCAGCCAACAAAGCCTTTGACAATGAAGCTCCTTTTGCAAAGTCTTTTTATGTCTACCCACCCCTCCTTTTCCTCCTCGCCCTCTATCTAGCTGGCCTTTTTAGAGCAGAAACAAGGGTGAGATGGTAGTGAAAAATGACTGGAGAAGAATAAAATTTCAGCATCAGTTTGCAATAGCATGTCTACAGTAAACAATTCAGTAAAGCTTGAGATGAGAAAGAACGGGATTCTACTGTAGCTGATCCTACTGTAGCTGTATGTGTCTCCTGCAGCGTGCAAGGCAAACAGCAGCTGTGTCCAGAAATCTTTATGGAGTATTCATGCACAGCAAAGCAGGGAGAAAAGGAGAGAGCTTGCCTCACCAGCTACCCCCCCAGGATGTTAAAAACAGAGACCTGTAAGTTGGGCCACTAAAGCGGAAGTTATTAAAGAAGTGGAGACTGGAGAAACAAAAAGTCATTGGTGGAGGCATTTTAGAAAAAGTCTTCAAGTCATCTCTAGAAAGTTCACCGTGCTTTTGTCTACTTGATGCAAGGTTTATCTGACCTGGTTGTTCCATTTCATACATCCAGATTGATAGTTTTGAATAAAAACCTCACTGGAATATGTTGAATTGCTCTTCTTTTCAGTCTGGGAACATATCCTTGTTCTTTCCATGTGATTTCTACCTTTGCTACCAAATTTTCTGTAAAAGGAAGTAATGCCCAGGAACACATCTTTGTTAGCAAAGGTATACCTGCAGTGACAAATTGGTTTTCCAGGAAGCACCCAGTTAAGGAAGGGATCCATGAATGTTGGGCTTGTTTTTGTAGCTTAGAAACATTATTTGGCATTCAGGATATGGAATTACCTGATAGCTCAGACATAGCAGTAGAATAACCTTTTTTTATAGGACCATTTGTGACACTTGGTCTTAGAAACATTGGAGGAGAGAACTTGTATTCCAGTTTTTAAAACCTGCAGATATTCCATGAGAAACCAATTATGAAATCCTGTCCTGTGAATTCCAATGGAGGCTCATTCCCTCTGAACTGTCCCAGCTTTGTACACTGAATGCACAGCATTGTACTAGTAGGCCATGCATATGCTTTATTTAAGGCAAACTTTGCTGGCAAATTGCATGTCTTTGTAGCTTGCATAGTTCAGTAGCTACAATTATCTCTTCTGTTGCCATTCTCTCTGAGATTTTTTCTTTTCAACATTCTCTTGGAAATATTGATTTGCAGACAGACATCTCAGATACACCAGTAATTAACTCATTTTCAATCACAAAATGAGTAAATTTTTTCAAGCTAGCAATGAATACAAGCTTTTATTGCCTTTTAGATATTGCTTGCTGTGGTCTCCAATTATTTCACTTTCTTGCATGTACTACTATATGTAAACCAACATACACATTATCTATATATAGTGAATGAAATAAGCAAGAAGAAAATTGTTTTGCTTCTGTGATCTAAATAAAAAAATTATGCTCGCTTAAAAACAACAGCGAAGAAATTGGCTTGCTTCAAAGTTATCAGCTATGGAAAGGTCTAGGACAATTTAAAAAAAAACCAAACTGAACTACAATCTTATCAATTTCCTGCCTACTATTTCCTTACAATTAAATATACTAAGGAGTCAGGAAGAGTATTATTTCCAGAAAACTGTACAAAAGTCTGCCTTACCCAACTTCCATCCGTGATTCTCTATGGTCTGATATTGGTAAAATGACCAGACAGACATAAAACCTATATTAATTTACTTGCCATTATCAGCCAAATGTGTATGATGGGGAACACTTTGCAGCCTGAGTGTGTTTTGGGGGCATGTAGGGATACATTCAATTTGGCTGGATGTGTCTGTTCTGCCGCGTGAATTATGTTGTTGTCAGTGTCCCAGATAGATGACTTGCAAATGTGGAAGTGAAATGAGTGAGCGTGTCTCTAAATCTCATTTTGGGCTGGGTTTGGTAATGGACTTCCACTCGATCTTGCTGCTTCTGACATAACAATCTCCACTCCCTTTTTCAGTCCCTTGTGCACTCTAAAAATCTGCTCCAAAGGGCTAGAAAACCCTCTGGAACAAGTTTTGGTCCCACAGAAGGGAGGGGTAGAGGATCCTAATTCCACTGGTTCTCATCTGTTGTTTCCAGTCAATTTTAACAGTTATCACATAAATAAATATTTTCTTCGTTTTTATCCCACGTCCTTCCAGGTGGGCATTATGCATGCTCCACCTCTCTGCCCCATTTTTCCAAACTAAATACTATTGAGGCCGTAAAGGCTAAGTGGCTGAAGACAACGTGAGATATTTTGTAGCAGACCAGGGATTTGAACCTGGTTCTTTATTCAGTACACTAGACCGATTATCCTCAATCTAGTGCCCCTCAGAAACTTTGAACAATTCAGTCCTAGATTCCCAGGCAACATATCAAACAGCAAATAGTGGGACTTGTGGTCCCAAATTTCTAGAGAGCATTGTTTAGGAAAGGCTGATCTTGAACATACTGGTGGTAACATTTGTAATAGTTCTTATTCACATCCTCGAATGCAGACAGAAGGAGACTTCTGCTAGAGTTGTTTTTCTTCCCAGTTGTAGTTCACTTATCTGTAAAAATGGCAGAATTCACGTGGCAGGACAAGCCAGGTAGTATGGTCACTGAGATGACCATAAAAATGTCTTTGGAATCAGTGTAGTAACTGTATAAAGAAGTAGTCTCGTGGTACCTTTAAAGACTAATCAGATTATTTCAACATAAGCATTCATAAACCATAGCCCACATCTTTAAATGCATTTAAAGAAGTGAATGTAGCCAATGAAGCATTGTGCCAAAATACTTAAAAGTGTCAGTCTTAGAGTAGCCACAGGATTGCCTTTTGCTTCCTACATTTTATACTGAAACAATAACACAGCTATCAATTTAAGGAAAAATTGTAAGTATTTTCATAACTGAGTCCTGGTTCTTTATTTAATTGGGTGTGATACAAGAACATGTGTATCCTTTCTGTCAAGTACATAATCAGGAACCAACATAGTATAGTGGTTTGAGCGTTGGGCTAAAACCCTGGAAACCAAGGTTTGATTCTCCACTCAGCTGTTGAAACTCAATGGATGACCTTGCATGCATCACACATTCTCATCCCCAGAAAACCCTGCAATAGGGTTGCCTTAAGGTCTCCATAAGGCAATCAACAACAACAAAAACAACATAACCACCTCTGGAACCTCCATGAGATCAAAGAAACACACACACATACACACACATATATGGGAATTGGAAATTAACTGAAGAGAAATTGTAAGGATCTTTGTGTAGGGACTTTTGTTTATATTGCCCTTCAAGATTGCTGTCAATCACTGGATTGTTTGAAAATATAGAAAGATAACTTTTTAACTTATAAATGTAAAAACCCTGAACAATTCAGTTTCCCAGATGAATGGTTGGCTGGTATTGTTTGTTTTGCCTCTGTAGTCTTGTAAATATTCCAGCCTAGAGTTAAGATACATCTGTTGTGAAACATCCATTATATTATTTCTTTTATGACTATTTTAAAATAGTATTTTGAATGTTTTTTCCCTTTCTTGGTGCTGGTTCCTCACAACTAGCCACTATGTGAAAGCACCAAAGAATGCAGTAGTTTGAAAGCTTAGACATTTGTTGTGGCATAAGCTTTTGTGGGCTATATTTCACTTAATTAAATGCATGAAGCCTTTCCTGAGTTATCTAAGTGTGTGTGTGGTTTGGTTATGTGTAGAAATTGCTCATTTTTCAGCAGCTTTACATTCATAATTTAATATCCAATTTCTTTAACTATTTGTGAAAACTACACCTCTTCTTAATAAAACCCCAAACACTCAAGAAACCAAATGCTTAACTCAAACAAACTGGTGGAGGAACAGTTACTATAATGCCAAGAAACAATAGTAAACAGGCCTTGAACAAAAGTATTTTCAAAATATCTTTTTGGAAGGTGAGAATAAAAGGAATTTCCTCCTCCACCCTCACTGTTGCTAAACTGTAATCTAATATTGTTGAAAGGCAGAGGAGGAGTGAGTGAGAAGGCAATAGAAAGGTGTTCCTTATCCTCAGGATATCACTTTGTGTGTTCAGACTGAAACTCCTAAAGTTACAAGTCTTACCAAAAGGTTTTTAAAAAGTGGTCACAGCTGAATGGTTGGGGATTTTAATTTTACTGGGAAGCCAGTTGAATTAATAGACACTCACTACTGTGAATTTTAAAGTATTTGGTTACTTATTTCATGGTCGAATGCCAATTAAACATTGCAGTTCTGCTTCATGCCCAGAACTTCATAGGACTCCATCTCAGTAGGAACAGCTATAAAATGTTGCATTGCCCTTTTTAATTTTTGGCAGGCTTGTCCAAAGTACCATTCAAACCCATTCTGCATTTTGCAGAATTTTGAAGAGATGACTGTGTTGATCATTTGCATTAATTATAACTTTTGTATTTAAGGATACCTTACTGATTACAGTCCTAGAGCCATTTACTCATCCAGTCATATGTATAATAAATGTGCCAACAGAGGTAACTCTTTATTAATCTGATGTGAAAGTTTATGCCATAATAATAGTTGTTAATCTTTAAGATGTCACAAGACTCTATGTGTTCGTGGGAACCAAATTAACACAGCAACCCCACTAGAAATTAAAAACTAAAAAGTGCATGGCTGTTTCCCAAACCAAGATTACCAAAGTAGGCTTTTGTCCCCAATAATTGTGCTGCTGTTCAACAGTCTGCAAGATTTACAAGTTCACAATAAATTTCCTAGTGCCTTTACAGTAGTAGTTTGAACTACTTCTATCAGACATATCAACTTGCTGATACTGTTGACATATGCACTTAGCTGGTGATTTATCTGGGTGTGGGTTTTTTGTTGTTGTTATCTTTTCTTTTTAAAATCCTCCAAGAAGAGTGTTGATTCCAAATGGCAGATACCATGTCTTTAATCTTCAAAGATGTGAGAAGATATACTACTTTTTTTTTACAACCTTTTAGTAATTCCACTAATCCTAGCCTCCAGTACATTGTTAAACTTAGCTACAAAAAGATGCTTATCTATGTAAAGAAAGAGTAGTTCTAAAATTGGTGTTAGATTGGGGAAAAGAATGGCTAGTCCTAGATAGATGCTATATTGACATAGCGAGGGCTGCTGAGTTATAAAGCCTTGTAACAGAATTTGTAGGCTGCCTGTACTAATAGCATTTCACGGTAGAAAGGCATTGTTTGCAATATAGTCATGCAGCTTTACAAGTAGCACTAGTGTTGCGCTACCTGGATACGTTTGGCATTCCTGGAGTCAGGAGACCATATAGCCATGGTGCTACAAATAAAGGCAATCATTCCAGTGATTGTAACAACTTCCGCTAAAGAGACATAAGAGTGCGGTATAAAATTTTCTGCTAGTCATTTGTTGGAATTGTTCTCTCAGTTTGCAAGGAAGAGTCCAGTAGTGGTTCTTGGCAGATGGAATGTCTGTTCCTCTAGCTGATGATGTGGGGATAAAGTTAACCTGGCTTGGCTGTTGGCATATGTTGGGGATGATATTCTCTAATGCAGCATGAAACTCTTGTGGTTGAAGTTATAAAAAGTTATAAAAAGAGGGAAAGATATAGGCCTAACTTATCTGTGCTAATGCAGTAAAGCTAGTACGCTCCAAGAGTATAGGACACCCATCATGTGTTACATTGGGAGGAACTACATCATGGCTGTCTACACTTGGCAATATGGTAGACGTTTTTGTTGCTGTTGTTCATTAGTTGGCATGGAGTGCTTTTCTGAAGATAGGATAGCAACTTACTATGATAGAAGAGTCTGGTTAAAAAAACCATTAATCCCCTATTCACAGATAATTTACTAAGCTTCCGTCTCTTAAATTTATGCTGAGCGCTCATTTCAGAGGGCTCATCCTATGTTAATATGGTTATAGACATGCTTCTTCATTTTCTCCAGCCTGATACCAGTTTTTCCTTTTCTTGCATTTCTGTTAGTTAACCTTTCTGTATCCTCCTTTTCTCTGATTTTGTGTTATCAGTTGTGAACCTGTTCTCACTTTTGTCCTTCTGGTGAAACTATGCTCACTTTTGCCCCGTACATCAAATCCATTAAAAGTAAATGTTAATTCAGAACCTCATAACCCTGTCTCTGGGACAGGACAGATACAGAATCATAAAGCTGGAAGCGGCCCCATAGGCCACAGAATCCAGCACCCTGCTAGAGCATTCACAGCAGGTAACTGTCCAGAGAAGGAGTATTTTAATCCAATAAATTATTATTTCTTTGACCAAGAGTAAATTCTATCACTCCTATTTTCCTCCTGCAGAAACTGCAACTGAATCTGACTATTAAACCCTCCCAGGATTGAAGAGCAGATTGATCTTCCGCTTTGTAGCCAGAGATCAAGTTACAGTTTCCTGGTTTGGATGGAACTGGAAGCTATGATTTAACAACCATTGAAGTTTATTGTGGGATAAGAGGATGGAAGATGAAATGAGGTTCTCATGTTCACCTATGATGAGTTAAATATAGCAGCTGTTTTGACTAGTCAAGGTATTTCAATATGGTTCTGTGGATCATTCCTCAGATTGTAAGTCTACTGCAGAGAAACTGTCACATCTGTGTTCCATACATACTGGCGTATTACTGACAACAAAGGCTATGTTCAGAGTTCTGAAACCCTTATACCAGAGTTCTTTAATTTAGTGGAAAATCCCATGTCCACAGTGTTAAGAGGTAGCTGTAGTAGACTGCGTATTTCTTTCCTTTTCAATGGGGATTAGTAATTAGTAGAATTAGTAATCCCTAAAGTCATTTTTAGTGGAAGAAATCACATGGCTACAATTAATTCCAGTTGCCTGTGGGTGTAATGAAATATCAACTTATAGTCACCAGGGAATATTTTTAAAAGAAGCTGTTCCAATTGCCTAAAATAAACAGTGGAGCATGATTTTATTCAGTCATTAGTGTGTGTAGGTGTGTGTGAGAGAGAGTGAGTTAGTGAATGAGGGAGACTGTGAGAGAAAGATGCAAGAACACTTCCTTAGTTTTGGGTGTGGTCTCCTAAAGACCTTTCGTAGATAGAGAATTAATGTGTTGTTGTTGATCTTGGGTGGTAGAGGGGAGGAACCAGATTAGAGGAAATGTTAGAATTTCCTTACACAGTCTTGGATGATGATGACAGGAAGGCACTGTTTTCATGACTGGACTGGATCACGTAACTTTATTTATGTGAGATCCTGCAGAAGTAGTTGAGAGCATTATACATCAAAACAGCACTGAACTATGAGGCCACCTACTACCAGTCCATAATTGTAGTTTAACAACTCTTGATTTATATAAAAAGTAATAAAAACTAATATTTAAAGTCTTTAATAGAGCTGATGCAAAATTTGGGGGGAACTGTAAGAAAGTGATACTATATTTTTGAGTAACGAGAGATCATTAATCTTTCTTGTAGAGAAGCATAGCTCCATTCATTTACTGTTAAGTATACTTTGATTACATGTGCGTTGAATAAAAAAAAAATCTCTGGCAGTTTGTTATGTGTCCAGTCTATAGGATGCGTATGGTATATCTTACTCTAAACACCAGAGGCTCAGGAGTTTCTTAAATGTTTACAGCTTATTATGGAACTTGTTCAGAATGTGATGTTCATCAACAAAATGAGGCTTTCTGTTCAATTGGCTCGTTCAGCGTTTGTTTGTTTTGGATATAGTGGTGTAACTACATTGAACACTGACATTGTCAGAATGAAGTTTGATAAAGGCCAAATACTAGCTCAGCTTTTTGCACCAGTCTCACAGGGTTAAGAGAAATGTAAAATACAAGACTCAGTAAGTATCTTCCTTCAAGAATGAAATAGTGGAATGAACTTGGGTATGTATTCAGAACATCAGTCTACCTTTTAGTGTCAATCTTGGTTTGACCCAAACACCCATTACCAAATGGAAGAAATGCTAAATTGGTATCCAATTTCAAAACAAAACCTGTTGCATGCTTGTATTTTTCGTGTAAAATTGTGACTTCACTCAATTTGCTACTTCACTGCTAAATAGAACAGTCACATTAAATTAGTGACATATTAATAATTGTCTTCAGCAGTTGGTTCAGGTGGTCTAATCTATGTGGGACTAGCAATTGCATTTACACCTCTGGATTTTTCAAACTGACCCTAAATGTACTGAATAAGTATAACCAGCTTGACCAGTAAGCCCCAAATCCTATGAATATGTATGTCATTGAACTTAATTAGAAGTTTGAAGAATACATTAGTTAAATTGTGGGTAGAAATTGATAGGACAGAAAACATTTCTCCTACATTTTCTGTCAACAACAGAACCAACGTTATTTTTGCTCTGTGGAAATTTAGGCTATTCATTGGTTGGAGAAGAGGAAACACACCAGAAACAGAGGCTCTAGTGAAAAGGGAGACACTGGAAGTGATTGGTGTTATTTTATTTCCATGAAATTGATTTTGCATACAGAACCAGCACAGGATTTTTTCTGTAAGAACAGAAATGGTCCACTGCTATTTAAGCAACTTGTGGCTTCTCCAGTTGCTTGTATTTATTTTATTTAAATATTTTTATTGTAAGGATATCATTTTATCAAGGTGACTAAGCAGAGAAAATTTAGAAAATACATTGCTGAAAATAAAAGGATACCAATTGTTCTTGTTCTAGTCTTCCCACAAGACTAAGACATCAACAATACAATTCAGAATGAAAGCATAAAACTTCTTAAAAATTCAGATATTAACAGGTTTTTTTAAGTCTAAGAAACATTGTTTTTCCTGGCATCTAAGTTAAATGTAATCTATGAAGTGTGGTAACAATAAAGGTAGTCTTGCTCCAGTTATAATCTCACCTTACACGTGCAGCAGAAGACATCTTCAGTGTGGTATTCTTTTTTGTTGGAATTGGTGTTTTGGAATTGGTGTTTTGCACACAGACCGAGTCTGCGTGACTCGATTGGCACGGTCAAATCATTTTCCAGTTAGCTTTGAAATGCCTGCTAGTTTAAACTACAGAGGCAGTGCTCTCATTAAAACAGTCTGCTCTGTTTCTTGAATGCCATTGGGAATTTGATGCCTTTGCTGTTGTGATACTGCTGAAGTTTTGGCTGATCTGTGTAACATAGAAATGAACTAAGTGGCTGACACTGCTGCCCTTAGCACTGTTCACACTGGCCTACAGTGGGAACTGGAGTATGGCCCTGTTAGTTCTCTTAGGCCTCTCAGAAGCTTTTGATGCCATATCCCGTGAGATCCTTACTGGTGCCCTGTTAGGACTGAGTTGAGAGGGGACTATATATTGGTCCTTCCTGTCGGGTCATATCCAAAAGGTTGTGCTGTGGATGTCCTGTTCAGCATTGTGTTCAGGATTCTGTCTTGCACTACATTTAACATTTACATGAAACCGCAAGTGAGGTTATCCAGTGCAGTGGAATGAAATGTCATTCACATGCTAATGACCTTAGTCCTGTTGTTCTTTGTTATCTGATATCAAGGAAGCAGTTTAACATTCCAAAAACAACCTGCACTTGATAACGGACTGAATGAAGTGAGGTCTGGATCCGTTTTATACAGGATGGAGCTGCTGCTGGTTAGTGGAATACCTGAGTGAGGAATTGGGGTTCAGCTTCATTTTGGAAAGAGTCCTGCATTCCTTGGAAGATCAGGTTTGTAGCTTGCACATTCTGCTTGATCTTGTGCTGACCCTAGATCTTAAATAGTAATGGTAGCAAGGAACATGTTTGTCCAACTTGAGGCTGTTAACCAGCTGTGGTAATCACTAAGTCAATCTGATTTGGCAGCAGTTATCCATCCTTTGGTTACATCATGCTTATACTATTGCAGTGCATTCTAAATGGGGCCACCCTTACAGATCAACTCAAAGCTTCAGTTGGTACATAGTATGGGAGATTAGTTGCTAACCAGTACCTGATATTGTTACATCTCCAGTTCTGAAAGATCTGCAATGATTACCAGTTGTTTACTAGGTTCAATTAAAGATGTTGGTTTTAACCCTTAAAGCTGTAAATGGCCTAACACCTAAGCACCTGAGGAGATGCCAGTCTTGTTAAGAAATGCTTCAGTCATTATGATTAGCAGAAGATGGCCCTTTGTAGATACCAGTCTCCTTCCTGTGTGCCTCACTGGTCAAGCACACAGGAAAAGCCCTTCTCCTTTGTTGCTGCTTACCTTGGAATACGTCCTCCCTAGAGTTCTTACTGGTTCTCTTTTGATTCAGGAAGGCATTTCTTTTTATTCTGGTTTTTCATTATGTTTTCATGTACTTATTGTCTGTTTAAATGGAATTGGAGTCATTCCAAAGTTGGATAGCCCACATTGGAAAAATTTCTCTTTCTGGTTGCCACACATTACACAGAGAGAATTTCAGTGAGTATACAGACAGATACATAGGTCCAACAGATACCTGGGTCCTAAGCCAGGCAGTGCTGTTAAAACCAGGACTGTGATTGCACCTCAGAAACATTCTAGAAGCTAATAAATGCTATTTCATTTTATGCACAGGAGAATAAAATGGCAAATGGTTTTGATACTTGATACTTTTATTTTGCTACTGGATTATGTGTTGAGTTACACCACTTGCCAGAGCTTACAATGAAAAGGACATTCCTGTTCGTTGTCCCTCTTTCACTCGTATAATCTAGTGACTCTTTGCATAAAGATGCTGTGTTTAGTCATAAGATTTTTAACGAAACCATTTTGAAAGCACTGATATATTCTGTACTTTTTTCTTTTTAAATCAAATTGTTTCTGAAGACTTGGATTATAGGCTGCATCAGTTGTAAGCCTAAAGTAAAATCAAAACCACATCAGATGTGTACAATGTAAAGACAGGTATTAGCTTCATAATTCCTGAAGAGATATCATTGTGTTTGTGATTCTCAGCATCTCTCTCAAAAGAGATTGTAAAGTATAAAGAGCTGGTATAAAGTAAGTCAGAATGCCACATTGTGATCTCTGTGTGTGTGAGAGAGATATTCTCTTGTAATTTGTCTTTAGTGTCCAGCTCTTAAACCTGTTATCATTTTGAGGAATCTAGAACTATACAAAAGCAAAAGTTGCAAAAAGTGGGGTAGCCAGAATCTACGGAACAGGCTAATGAAGGGAATCAGGTTGAAGGTGATATCTGACATGGTTTAAAGGAGATTCCTGTGTTCCTCTGGCTGAGGATGATTGTAGGTCTCTGAACAAAGGGAAAAATGTCTCCTTGGAGATGCATGCTGAGAAATGTGTTCATACTACAGAGTTTTTCTTGTTTTGATTGCGTTTCACTTTATGCTTTCCTTAAAAACCAAAAGAGCACTTCCTATCTGGCCCAGCAAACTTGTTCTTAAACAATGGTGATCAACAAGCAGTAAGATTTCCTCATCAGCCTCTTCTAGGTCTTTGTATTAGAAGTAAAACCAAGGCATTTCACTGACATGGTCAAGAATTATTCTCTATCCTTCATGTTCTGCCCTTTGCAGATTTGAAATATGTGTGTATTTAAGGAATACTTAGCATATTAGATTGTTTAGGCTTGTATGCAGAATGTTTCAAGTGAGCATTTTAAAATGTAAAGTGCAACACATGTCTGTTATGAAGAAGCCAGAATTAGATGTGTCACCTTTTTGAACAGTACACCCCTGTTTTACTGCAGTTCAGTGAAATGTCTCTCAGAACGGATTAGCAGCTACAAAGCAAAGCAAGTAACATGGGCAAACAGTAGTCAACATCTGGTGTTTTCCTTTCAAGTCTCTGGGTGCAAAAATTGTTGCAAATTAAGTTTTCAAAAATGAGTGGACTTCAGTGTGTGACCAGGACTGGGCCCATTAAGGAGGGGTAGCAAAGGCCTTAATGCAATTGCCACATGGCCGGAATGACCCCAAGAGATCTGTTGCCCTGATGCACAGTGTCTAGCTTGTACAGGAAAACAAGCACACATAATAAATGATGTAACAAATGCCAGCCAAGCTATGAAGCTGTTAAGGGAATTATTCCATTACTGGATCCCCAGGCTGCTGTTAATGCCTCTAATGCTCCCATCCATGAAAATAGCCCTTATCTTAAGTCACAATCTTTGGCTGTAGCAGCAGCTGTTGTCAATCCTAATTGAAGTTGCTGGTGAAGCAGAAGCAATGAAGAGTTTTATGGTTGAAGTGCCTGGAGCCATGATTTAAATATACAGACTCTGTCTTCTGTGGCTTCTGGGACAGTAGAAGCTTGTTCAGGTGCACCCTTTAACTCTACATTAGGATATGACATCTGAGAGAAGAGAAGTAACAACTTGCTTCTGAACATGTGCCCCCTATTACATTCTAGTGATAGACACATTGCACAGAATTTAGTGTCTTTAATACGGTTCTACTCTATGTATACTATCCTCAGTTTGGTGAGGTGCAGCTCCTTTTAAATTACCACCAGGAGGCAGATTGGTTTTAAAACAAAAAACAAACTTAGTTTTAATTAGGTTTAACCCTTTCTTTTTTGTGTGTATTTCATGCTGCAGTTAAACTTTGATGATAGACCTTACCTCCTCTTTTTGCATTCTGTTGTGTGATATCCCATCCCACAGCTTGAAATGTTGTGGGCTGGGTGAAACCTTAGCACACACTTCTACTGAATCTATAAACTGGCTCTGTAAAAAGATGTTATTGCAGGTATTTATAGTTTCTGCTGCTTGTCTTAGTTATTTTACTTGAACTATATCTTAACTATCTGGCATGTTGTTTTCTTTGTAGTGTGCGCTATATAGTATTCATAATAAAGATCACTTCGAATAACACTGATATAGATGAATCTATAAACGGCTTGTGTGTGTGTGTGTGTGTGTGTGTGTGTGTGTGTGTAATATATGATCCTCTCATGTTGCAAGAAAACTATTACCATAAGGTTCCCCACATTCCTGTAAATATAAAGTTAGAGAAATAGCCTTTACTTCCATTAACCCATCTATGCCTAGTTTATTTTAGGCTTTAATTATTTGAGATTTCCTGTGCAGTAGGCAAATTGAATAATCAGACACATACACATATACCCCTGCCAGCACTATTATTTATTGCCAAGAAAGTGAGCTCAAGGAATTTGGCTCAGCAGAGAAACTCTAGTAACTGTATCCAAGGCATACGGTAGCACAAGCTGGTGCTTAATCATTCATTCATTAGGGCCGAGTTCTTTGTGCCTGAAAGACAGATAGAGGGTAAGAAATGGTGTCACTCTTTCTCGGAGGAGTGTGCTGAAGATGAATTGGACAGGGATAATATCACTTCTTTCCCTTTATCCCATTCTCCTTCCTTGAGAGTAGAGTACAATTGCTGCTCTCTCTGACTTGAGAGAGAACCATAGCCCTTTGCCTACCTTTCTGAAATCGCTTAGTGGTCTCTTTTCTGAGATGAACATGCTGTTTTCAGAATTGCAGATAAAGAAACTAAAAATATAAGGTAACAGAATACCATCGAGAGCTGTATTCTTGTTATTTACTCTGTTTAGCTATTGAAAAAATTTAAAGTCAACAACTATAAGCTTGTTAGATTTCCCTCTTTGCCAGTTGCTTTCTGTTTCAACACTATTGAAAAGTATTGCCTTAATTATCTGTGTGTCCTTAATGCATCCTGACTGGGTTGCCAAAAAATGTTCTTTTTGCTGGCATAAATTACACTTGATGACATATTACACTTGATTATAAGCTCAATGGGTTTCACAGATTTTAGCAGGGTCAAAATAGGAAACCGCCCAAGGAAGAGTCTAGGATGTGAGAAGTGATGTTAATTACTTAGATCTCAGTGCATCTTCAGTGCAAAATAGTTTCAGCTACTTCTCTCACATATAATTAAGAATGTTGTGACATTTCTGTGTATGTGGTGAGTAAAAGATGCTAGATTCCATCATACTTGTTTGAAAACTATTTTAATTTTAAATATGAACTTTATAAACCGTTTGTGGTTTCTTAGGTACAGCATGCCTCTTTTGCTGTGTGAGGCTGGCCTTGCAACTTTAGCATGGGAAGCTTTTATTTCTTCCTGTAGTATGTTATGTCCGTAGGTCTGCATAACGTGTTGAGTTAGCCTCAGAAGTGATTTACCAGTTTGCTGGCCAGCAGCCAGATTTGCTAGAGCAGTGGTTCTCAACCTGTGGGTCCCCAGATGTTTGTGGACTTCAGCTCCCAGAAGCCCCAGCCACTGTGGTCAATGCGCAGGGCTCCTGGGAGCTGATGTCCAAAAACATCTGGGGACCCACAGGTTGAGAACCACTGTGCTAGAGGATCACTATGAGATAGGAGTTGAGAGCAGAAGAGCAAGGCCCCAATTCTGACCTTTCCGGGTGGTTTACCCTTACCTGTTGTACATCGTGTTGCACCCTGCATTGGCCACGGACTGTCAGTTGTGAAGGACTGGGGCATGCTTTCTGGTGGGAAGGTTGCCCTGAGGGGTTTGTTGTTTGCCCTTATACTAAGACAATTCTTCGCTATCCATAGAGTATTTATACAATTAGAAATGCAAGATTTTTATTCTCGGTCATTCCTTCCTCAGGCACCCTACACTGTCCTACTGAGGTTCCTTTCTTTTAGTTGTATCTCTGTCCTGCTTTTCCTGCAGTGATCTCAAGGCTCTGTACACAGCTCTGCTCTTTCTCAATTTATGATCATAGCTTGGTCATGCTGAAAGGGAGTGGTTTTCTGTAGGTCACTCAGTAGGTCAAACTGAGACACAATGGCTGTCCAAGAATAACCTAGTGAATTTTATAGCAAAGTAGGCACCTGACCATGAATTTCGCAAGTCCCAGTCTGAGATTCTAACTACTACACCACTTTGATTCTCTCCAGTTACCCTTGGAAAATCAACTGTTCAGTTATCTGGTTTTGTTCTAGTATATATATTTTGAAGGATGTCCAGGTGTCTTTGAGTTTAAATTTGTCTATTTTAGGGTCTTTTGTAATTAATAATTTTTGTTATCACTAAAGTTTGCCAAGAATACTGGAGCCAATACATCGCTGTCTTAGGCAATGTTTTATTTTTGTTTCTCTGGCCCTGCGGAAAAATAAACTTAGTTTAATATCTTTATTTATACTTTAGCCTAAGGAACAGTCGAACTTTTTTGCCTTGTCTTGTTCTCCAAGGATGACCCACTTAGATTTATCATTCTGAGATGAACTAATTTCCTAAACTGTGGCTTGAAATTGGTTTGTTTCCTCTAACCTTGAAGTTTAACTATGGTTTGTTTAGATTTAGATCAGGGGTGGGCAAAGTGCAGTTTGTAGGTCACATTCGGCAGTATAGAGCCGTTTTTGTAGCCCACTATCCCGCAGTATCAAAATCCCTTTTTTTTTAGTATAATTTTTTTTTACTCCAGAATGCCTGCAAAAGGCTTCTAGGCATATGTGGAGGGCACTTCCACCCCATTTAGAGGCCCCCTAGGCCCCCAGGGATTAAAAAAAAACCCTGTGTAATCTTTTTTTTAAAAAATGCCCCTAGATGCCCTCTGGGGTATGGGAGAGTTTTCCACTGTGTTTAAGGCCCTCTGAACCAATTTAGCCTCAGAAGAGGCCTTTTTCAAACATAAAGTTGAATAGAAAGTCACTCCCTGCTGCTAAAATGGCCTCTCTTAGGCCTAAAATGGCCAAAGATGGACAAAGAAGAAGTTGTCAAAAAGAATTCCATGTGCCCTAGAGGATGTTTTGTGCATTTGGGAGCAAGAAAAGCCTTCACCATTTTTTTAATTTTAATTTTAATTTTTTGAGGGGGAAATAGGTGGTGAGGTGGCTCTTTAGTGTTGCTTACTGGACTAATGGAGCCTCTTAGCTTTCCATAGTTGCCCACCTCTGGTTTAGATGATATGGCAAGCTGTAGCTAACCAGAAATCCAGCTTGTGACTTTCTCTGAGAGTGTTAAAGGGCAAGAAGCGTGTTTACTTAAAGCTTGCTGAGGTTTGTTCTCCTAACACGAAACTACAAATGAGCCAATGGCTCCATATGATACTCTGTTCCTTGCAAAGCAGCCATCCCAGTGTCCTCAAGATGTCTTAGCCCATTATTACTTCCAGCAAGCATAGCCTTCAGATGTTGATGGTGGTAGGCTAAAGTCCAACCCATTTTGAAAGCACCAAGGTGAAGGAAGAATCATGTCATGACCTGATAGTAGGTTTGTCAGATTACGTATGTTGTTAATTGAGTATAGAAGGGAGAATTTTAGTAGAAGTGCGTCCTTTATACTATTCTGCATGGCTGTATCTTTAAGACATTTAAGAAATGCCGAATCCTCCTGCTCTCCTCACCCCCTTTTTTTCACAAAACTATTGAGGATACAGAAGCCGCCCCTATTCTTTTATTCAATGAGAAACACAACTTGCTGCTCACCAGATGTGTACTTCGGTTTTTATTTAGTAAATTATCCAGTCCTGCTTCCTTTTTCTTGGCAGGAAAATAGTCTTCAGCTAAAAGAAAGAGCAGGAAAGGATCTCTCATTCTTTGGGGGCAGCAGTTAATGAAATCAACAAGATTCTGCCCACCCACACATATTATGTACTTATTTGCTTTCCATCTTCATATAGCAACAGGAGACAAGTTCTCTGGGTGAGTTGTAAAAAACACATGACCACATGACATTATAGATTAATTAATACATAGATTTTACAACTGGCAAACTACGCAACATAAGATTATTTAAAAAGGCCTAGCCCATAGCTGACCCTCCAGATATTCTTAGACTCTAGTTCCCATTGACTCCAAACAACATGGTCAGTGGTGATGAATGCTGGTAAATACAGTCCAACAACATCTAGTGGGGACATACATTCTTCACCCTTGGTCTAGGTGAACACTAAAAATACCTTCATCAGATGCCCAAAGATCTATAGATTTACACTGCCTCAAAACTGATGGATTTGGTTTTATTCAGAGTATTGAACATGTTGCAGTTCTTCACAGTTTCAGAATTTGATTCCCTTGGAATCTCAAATTTTCGTTAAAAATGTCCAAACTTTCTAGCCCACGTGTTTTTGAAATACAGAAATAGTTCCTAAGGTCCTCTCATCATCCAGATAATTTGCTAAGTAAGACTTCCAACAATTGTAGAGTGTTACCATGAGTAGAAGGCACAATTAGGGTAAGTGAGCATATACAAATTTGCTTACATATGTTATAAATTTCAGCATTGTATAGAATGTAGATTTCTACAGCATAAAATTTTGAATACTTTTGTTAACAGTATTTGTAATCTGAACTTTAATCTCTCGTCTACTTCTGCAGTCACCCCTGTTACGTAAGTACTTCACTTCTTGCCCAAGTCAGTTCATTTCATGCTGGGATTGGCACACTTTCACAGAGGGAATGTGCACTGTGGAGATATTGAACTGAAAAATGATGCTCTTAATCAAGCTGGGGAGCACAAGACAAATATGTTGTTTGCATTCTACTGGGTTGTGTTTTATATGAACCAGCCCTGTGTGACTGTGTCAGTTTGGGAACTGATAATACATTACTATGCAAATAGAAAATATTTTTAAAAAATACTGTACTAGGTGGATAAAACATTGCTATTTTATTACGGTAGTACCATATGTTGGTTGCATTCCAAATGGTCTTAATATGGAACTTTCAAGTTTTAGAATTGTTTTAGTGCTAGTTTTTTTGATGGGATGTTTAGAACTGTTGCTGGATTGTCCAGTTGCAATGAAATATGATCCAATGTTGAACAAACATTTAAAAAGTACAGACTTGACAGATTCCAGTGGTTAGCCCACAGCAGAAAACTGACAGTCCCACAAAAAGAATTTGAATCTTAATGTCTTCCTTAGATTTCTGAAACGGAAATCAATAAAACTAGTATATGTCTCTAGGTGTTTGACTTTTCACATATGTAGGTTATTTTAACATATTTTCACACACACACACACACACACACACACACATACTTAACTGCACAAGAACCTTTTTGCTTTAGTACTGTCTGACCTAATTGAAACAAGCACACTGCAGATCTTTTCCCTATGTTGATAATATTCACAGTATTCATGGCCATTCCCACACTACAGTGTTATAGTGATATTATTCCACGTTCAACATCCTGTGGAATTTTGAGGTTTGTAGTTTACTGAGGCCAAAGAGCTCTCTGGGTGAAGTTTCTAAATGCCCCCTCTAAACTGCAAACTCTAGGATTCCACAGGATGTTGAAAGTGGAATGATAGCACTATAACAGTGTAGTGTGGAAATGGCCCATATGTCTGTACTGTAAACATACAGAACAGTAGCACAAGAGAGCAGTCCCTGTGCAGATGGAGGAATGTATAAAAAGAGTCATAGTTGTATCATGCTGGCCATCCAAACTGAAATGCCTTGTACTCTGCATTAGACAGAGAACCTTAGCCATGATAGAAATAATAAAATATTGTATGGAATAATGACACTGTAGAACTTGGAAGGGCAGGAGGAATTTCTTGACTAGTAAGGTTCAAAAAAACTCTTCTTTTACTTGCTAAAATGAATTTTACATCTGTTACTGCAGACTATGAAGGATAGTAGAAATCAAATAATAGTTTGGGAGGAATCACATGTAAATCCACCCATTTTGAGAGACATAGCTAGGCACTAGCTAAAAGCCTGATGGACATACCAGTACATTATTGAATTGGCTAAGTTTCATGTAGTTGAATTGAGATATCAAGCCAATTCACATCATGTTTTCTAATTAAAAGATTGGTTTGGAGATTTGCTAGTTAGTATTTAAGGACTGTGCTTAAAACAACTTGTTATGTAAAATATAAATTATGAAAGCATGCATTTTCTAACTTGAGTTGTTTGTAGTTCAGGGCAGGAAATGGAAGGGGAAAGGCTTGCCTTAGTGAAATATCCAGTTGTTGATAAGGTCTTGTTTTTTATGACTTCATACATTCTTTCAGAGAAATGTAGTTGAAAGCGCTACCCTTGTACGCAGCTGTTGTGAAGGGTGTTTGGCAAGTTTCCCTTCCTCCTCCCCTTCACCTTAACTAGGTTGAAAACTTACATTCCCCAGCAGTTCCGATCAGTATTATAGAAATTTATTTTATCAAAGCTTGGAAACAGTCCTTTTTTTTGACTACAACTTCCATCCCCTTTGCTGATTACGGGGTTCTGAGAGTTATAGTCCAAACAGTGACTTTTCTAAGCTCTGTTTTGTATCCATAGAATTGATTTTCAGTTAATTTTGTTTGTTCTTTTGATAACATTTTTTTAGTGTTTTTATTTATATCTCTCTTTGGTGGATTTTATAGAAAAGGAAGATATGAATATTTTATGTCTACCTCCTGCTCCCCCCAAGTTGTAGGTAAGGCAGGTGTGAGAGAGTTAAATAAAAAAGAATTTGGGATATTAAAGGATAAAGCCTTGTTTATGGGCAATTTACAGCTCCATATAAAATAATGCATTCCGAATGGATAGACTAGTAGTTTGCTGAATGAATGCTGTCTTCTTCCATAGATGAGCAAAGAAACCACAGTTTATTTTCCTGTTTCTGGTACATTTTTTCTGCCTTTGTTGTCATTTGTTGTTTCAGGGAGAATGAAGGAAGCCAGGGAAAAGTTGTTTCGGGTTGAACAACTAGAGAAAGAAGCCAAAAACAATCCACAGTTGTGGGCTTGGGTGTCACACCAAGCCATGGTTTAAACAAGCTAAAGTTCATAACTATCAACAAACCATGCTTTCTAAATGTGCTTTGCTACTGGCAGACAATGATTTATTTACAGTAACAGGTTGGACATAACAAGCCAGAATGCTAATGCTGTTTGTGGCAGAAGCTTTCATGATCTAGCACTCATTTTCTAAAAACTTGTTGCAAAAATGTATCATATTCGTTAGTGTCATAGTCTTTAGTAACCAATTTTTAGTTCGGCACAGTGTCCAATGAGACAAACAAATGTGTTCCTTCAACACTAGTAAAGTATGAGTGCAAGGAAGAACCGACGTGCTTTCAAAAAGCCTTAATATTTTTATAGAAACTTTTATTGACAAACCATTTAGCCAATGTAAACTACCATATACCAAGACCTCTTTACAACTGTTCCTGCATACCGAAAGTACTTACCGTATTTTCCGGCGTATAAGACGACTTTTTAACCCAAGAAAATCTTCTCAAAAGTCGGGGGTCGTCTTATACACCGGGTGTCGCTGAAACTTCGCTCGCTCACTCGCTCGGCTAGTGTGCTGCAGCTGCTGCTGCCTCCCAGCGCTGCCCAGAGGACATCCTCCCAGGAAAGGAGGAGGAGGGATATTAAAAGGGGGGGAGGGAGCAGCTCAAGTTTGCTCAAAAGTCCAGCGGGGCTGGCAGGAAGCGCCTGGGGCTGGCGAGGCTGCCCCTTTTTGCAAGGATGTGAGCCCGGTGCTTGGCTGCTGGCTCCTCCGGAGCGACGGCGAGGGAGGAGGAGAGGAGAGGCTCTCAGCAGCACGCCCCCCCGAGAATGAGAGCCGGGCAGCCTTTCTGGTTCCTCCACCGCTTCCTCGTTCGCCAGGCTCTTGTAAGATAAACATGTAGAGTTTCAGCTGGAACACGGCTGGTTTGGAAAGTCTGACCTTTCTAGCCATTTGCATTTACTTAATACCTCTCTCTGTAGCCGAAGGGTAATGATTGTTGATTAACATTGCCTAAAGCAGATGGAGAGACGTCAGGCTTTGTAAGATCTGCTTGTTTTTCCCCAGACCCTTGGGGGTCTACCACCCAGAGACAGGCATAGAGTAGTGGCTTGTGCTGCCATGTGCTCATTTTAGGAATTCCTAATGAAAGATGCGCAATAATATATATATATATATATATACACACATATATTTTAAATCCCACCAAGAGGCATTCCAGGGCGCCGGCTCCACTTTCCCTCCCTCTGGACAACTCATTCGCAGTGACTGGGGCATCCGAGTTTCCTGGATCGGGCGAGCCTATCAGCAGCCGCGGAGGGAGGGAGGCTGGCCAAAGTTGCTCCTGTTGCTAGGCAGAGGACCGCCGGGAAGGAGGAGGAGGAGAGGACGACGGGGGGTGGAGCCAGCGCTGCGAAAAGGGCCATAGAGCAGTGCTGTGCCCAGAAAAACACGCCTCTTTCACCCACCTGGCCCGCCCTTATATCCTATTACCGTACCTCCTTCTCTGCCTCTCAGATTCACTGCAGTCCTCAAGAGGGAGATCTATCACTTTGGTAGTCTTGGAGACAGAGAGGGCTGGGCAGGCAGGGAGGGCTGACCAGTCCAAGCAGGCTTTGTATACAACAACCAGCCAATTGCCAGTAAGGTACATCGGGCTGGTTGTTGTATCTGGGTACCACATACACTACAGCACCAGTATCATCACCTGTTCATACAATGTAGCACCAGTACATACAGTACAGTATACAAATGTCCAACAGTCAAAACCCCATCATGGCTCCACCAGCAAGAAGAAAGAAATATGAAGCCAGTTTCAAACTTAAAGTTGTAAGCTTTGCCATGGAACATAATAACTGCGCTGCTGCAAGACAATATGGAGTAACAGAAAAGATGGTTCGGTACTGGAAAGCAAATGAAAAAGCATTAAAGAGTATGCCAAGGGGTAAGTGTGCATTAAGAAGAGGCACCCCACATTGGCCAGAACTCGAAAAACATGTGGCAGGCATGGTGAATGAGCATCGCCAAAATGGTTATGTAGTGACACGAAATCAAATACGTTTGTTTGCACTTCAGTGGGCCAAATCTAACCCAGATCACAGCAACAAATTTAAGGCCACTGTATCCTGGTGTACTAGATTCATGGCAAGGCATAATATGGTACTGAGGCAAAAGAAAAAAATTGCCCAAAAATTACCTGCAGATCTTGATAACAAACTAAATAGTTTCCATCGATACGTAATAAAACAGCGCACTAAACATGGCTATGCGTTAAGTAGTATCGGAAATATGGATGAAACTCCAATGAATTTTGACATGGTTGGAAATAAAACTGTCCATCAAAAAGGTGAAAAAACAATTTTACTTAAAACAACAGGACATGAGAAGTCCAGTTTTACAGTGGTACTAGGCTGCACAGCTGATGGTGCCAAACTGAGACCAATGATTATTTTTAAAAGAAAAACAATGCCAAAACTCAAGTTTCCTGTTGGTTGTTTTGTACATGTGAATGAAAAAGGCTGGATGGATGAAGAAGGGGTAAAGCTATGGCTTGATAATGTATGGAGCAGGCGACCAGGTGGACTTATTCAAAAACGCAGTCTACCGGTGTGGGATATGTTCAGGGCTCTTTTAACTCCCAGCACCAAGCAAAGGCTTGCAAGACTAAACACAGATGCGGCAGTTATTCCTGCAGGATTGACATCGTTGGTACAGCCACTGGATGTGTGCCTAAACAAGCCATTTAAAGATCGCATTCGAGAACAGTGGAATGAATGGATGGTTAGCGGTGAAAAGTCATTCACAAAAGGAGGAAACATGCGTGCTCCACAGTTGGATGTTTTGTGCAAGTTTGTCATAAAAGCCTGGAATGATATTGATGCAGAAAAAGTAATCAAGTCTTTCAAGAAGTGTGGCATATCAAATTCATTAGATGGTATGGAGGACGACTACTTGTGGCAAGATGAAGAGGAAGCCGAAGCTGAGACCACACCATCTGATACGGAATTTGATCCATACGATGACTGCCTTACAAATGTATCACAAGATGTCATTGATGTACTTATGACATCAGATGACGAACAGGAGGATTTTGAAGGCTTTTAAAGGGAAGCTGTCGTGCCAGCAAAACCTGTAAAAATACTGTAGCTTGCTAACTGGCCAGGGACTTGCCCAGCACTTGCTCTCTCTCTATAGTTTGTTATCTTCCTCCTATCATCATCAGTTCCAGTTTGGTTGACAGCTTAGAAAACAAACAGCATGGCAGCTCCCATGGGTTTATTGTCTTATCCTTCCTTTCAGCTTTAGAGTGACTTCGGAAAAGTTTAATCCACTTGCACTATTTTATGTTTACATGTTTGATGACAAACAGCCTTATGTTTATAAGTGACAGTTTTCCTGCTAAGTACCTGCATGTCATAAGCATTTGAATTAAAATTACCATATTGAAATCAAATCTGATGTTTTTTTTATTTTTTATTTGGTGTGCTTTGGAAGAGGGGTAGTCTTATACGGTGAGTATATCCCAAACTCTATATTTTAACTGGAAAAGTTGGGGGTCGTCTTATATGCCCAGTCGTCTTATACGCCGGAAAATACGGTAGATTATGATAGTAGAGTTTAAGACTGTTAATCTTCTGACTGGAGGGAAAAATTGCATGCATTTCAAGAAAAAGCTGTGAATCAAGGATCTGCCTTTCCATTTCTGTTTATGTTGGTGTGTTGATATAATAATAGCCACAGTCAAGCATACAAGGGCAGATATTTGTTTCTGTACACCCATCTACTTCCCAAATTTACAACTTGTATAAGTACTATTAGGCAGTTTTCTAATCATCCTGCACAGAGTGCCAGTACTTTTATATTTCCTCACATGTGCTGACATAGTGACAATTATTATCATTATTTATTTATTTATTTATTATTAATTTCTATTCCACCTTTTTCCCAGTTTGGGACTCAGAATGGCTTACAACAAATTAAAAAAAATATTGTTAAAAGTCCACAAAGTACAAAGTTAAAATGAGATTAAACAATTAAAAAAAATAAAGCCAGATTAAAACATGACTGTTTTCTATTGAAGTAGGGAGTGTGACTTTTGGTGGTTGATTGCTGGCACCTCCCCAGTAAATTAGAGACTCCTCCCCACTTTCACCTAAAGTCTTGTTTTGAGCTGTATAAATGATTCACCTGACCAATTCAAGAAAAAGCTGTTTATTTCACAAACACATAACATTTAGTACCATGGAGTCTCTTCTTTGGTTGACCATCCCGATGTTATTACTTTACACATTAGAATGGTTAGTCCTGCTCTGTCAGCATATGCAGTGTGCGTAGCTATTGTTAACATTACGGAATTCAGATAAGTGAATTGGTCGCCGATAAAAAGAGTAACTAAGGCAACTACCCCAGTCAAGTATAATTGTTAAGAAGTGTAGATCATCATGATGAATGGAAGCGAAAATATTATTTCAACACCTTTAGTCAGTTATAAATTGTCTAGCATTTCAGAAATCATGAAACAGGACAAGAATGTAAAGTTTTCCAAAAGCAGAGTAAAGATGTTTTATTTCCAAGTATATGTGTTCACCTCTGAGGTTTGTGGTTCTGTTAGGGTTGGCTACTGAAGGATCCTTTGATTCTTTATAAGCATAAATAGATAGGCTCATGATGAAGCAGATGCGGTGAACAAGGGTACAACACTGGCATTGATACTCCCTTTAAAAGTAGGATTTGCCTTCAGGCATATCACATAACAGATCTAAAGCTGTAGAAGCACAAGATACACTTGTACTTCTTATATAGGCATGCAGAATGCAATTTTGAGTGCTGAATGTCATGAATCCCCTCTATTATTCAAAAGCATTTTTGAAAACTTTCTACTCAAGGCTTTCAAATGTAGCAAGTACTCATTATTGTGCACTTTAGGTTTAAATGCAGTGTTGTTGAATAGCATAGGAATCAATTTGGCCTTTCAGTCATATCCTTGCATATAACAGGAATCCAAGTTGTTTGGTTTAGTACAGGATTTGGATCGTCTGTCATGTGGGCCACATGTGATTCGTTGGGGCCCAGTATGGCCCCTGAAACTTCCACTGTACTTCAAGGCTCTCCAAAAAATTGGCCAAAAAGTTTTTTGGGGGGACTGGAAAAATGTAAGAACACTAATTTCCCCCTTTCTCCTGCTTTCTGGACTTCTAGAATTCTGTTTTATGGGGGAGTTGACCGGAAAATACCCCAAAGCCATCTTGAAAGATGACCATAATGACACACCATCATTTTTGGTGACCCAAAATAGCAACAATGATGTGATGTAGCCATCTGCCTCGGGAGGATGACTGCTTTCCAAGCTTACTGTGGATAAATAGTGTACTAGTTCCTTCATCCAGCTAACATCTCCCGTTGTACAAATGGGTAAAGCTAACCAGGAGGCATTAGCTTAGCTAGAGCTTGTTAGCTTACTATCTTCTAACCTGTTTGGGAGCAATAAATCAAGAGCCTAAGTTTGGACAGTATGCTAAGATAATGCTTTTTGAAATTCATTCAAAGGGAGGAACAAAGCACAAGCATAATGTTCGCAATAAATCAGATGAACCAAGTTTATAGGCTATGTGTGACTGAAATTGGTAGTTGTGATGAACCTGAGGGGGGCATAGTAACAGAGCCTCCTTAACAACCAAGAGTATTTAAAAATGATTGGCTGGAACAAATAGAACCCCCAGATAGCTGAAGGTAGGGGCTAGATGAGGGAAAGGAATAATGGAAATTTAACTGAAAACAGAGAGTTGAGATTCAGAAGAAACTTGATTTAGGAAACAGAGAGGAGAGATTGAGAAGAGACCTGGGTCAGAAAACAGAGAGAGTGAATGGAGAGAACTGAGTGTTGGATTTGAGGGAGAGAGAAGTGATGTGCTAGTTTATGAATCCTTAATTACCAAAATACGTTTCACCTCGAGGGAGGAGAAGCCAGTGGAGGACAAAAGTGAGAAGGGTGCTGCATTCTCAGGTAGGGAGAATAGAAGCAGACCTATTTGTCATAGCCCTGGCTTGGCCAGAGATCTTCCTAACTGTTCAGACCTAGACATAAAGAGGTGTCAGGCTGGGCAGGACTTGGGTGTTTCCCAGGAGTGAACTGGCCATATTAACTTAGCATTGTACATCTTGGGGGAACAAGTGACATATTCATCCTTGTTGAGAATTACATTTGAACTTCTTTTTCAATAAAAAAAGTGGTACTCCATAATATATAAAATAGCTGTGTGCTAACCATTGTGTCCTAGAGCAGATAGAATCACTTGGCGTAGATGCAAGATTGAAAACTGTGGTCCTATATCTGATTGTTACTTCCAACTAGAGTAATCCTTTTAAATCAGTACAACTTACATTAAGTCTTGACTTACCAAGTTCCCATTGATTTAATGGGTTTCTTCTGACTGGGATTAGTATTTAGTATTAGTATTTGGGCTCAGTCTATGATTTGTTAAAAAAAAACCCAAACTTTACCTTAAATTAACCACCGTATTAGCAAACTCTAGTTAATTTAAAGTAGAAGAAGATATTTTTCTTGTGCTTGTCATAGCTATGCTAACGGGGAAAGCAGAGGTTCATGGCTCATTCATACAGCTCAGTTTTATGTCCAAACACAGCCAATGTTTCCAAGACTCTTAATCACAGCTCAATAATTGGGAACTGTTTATGGGTTGATGTACTTCGTTACTCTTCTTTACTCCTTTGCATGACTCTTCCATCCCTTCCCTTCCTTATTCATCAGGGCAAGTGTTTGCTGCATGAGCTTCATGCCCCAATTAACTTCTCTCTTTGTACAAGCTGGAAAACAAACCAGAAAGCAGCACATAGAAACTATGGGCAATAACTATTAAATAAACCAGGACACAAAACCGACTTTAAAGCATGACTTGATATCCTGGCTTGCTTGAAAGCCATTAGCCCCAGTTTGAATGAGAGGGTATCTTGGATGCAGTGGGGAGGTCTGGTTAACTGTGGCTTTGCATAAAGGGAAGAGAGAAGTGACTACATGGGACTATTTGGTTTATTAGGGTGAAATTATATATCCAAAACACAGCTTGCACCATAGTTGATTTCCAACCTGTAAGTTACGTATAACACAAGTTGTGAGACCTGAATTGGGAGCTGTTTAATGAACTATGGTTAATAGCTTTAAACTCTCTGACGATAACCATATTCAGAATTCAACATCACGCTAGTACCCAGCCACTGGAACCATTGGACTTTCTTCCTTTCAGTTCCCCTTGAAACCCTCTGTGCTACCAGTAAACTTGCTCCAAAAGATTTTTCAGAACTTCAAAGTATATTTTGAGGATATATCAGGGCTTGAACATCCCCTCTCCTGGTTCTCCTGATGAATGCAGTTCTGTTAGCAACAACCATCCATCAGATCTGGGCTGACTGTAAATGTTGGAAAAGTAAAAAAGGGAAAAATAAGTGACAGGGAGAATGTGTAGGAACCACCAGTGCTCCTCATATCTTGACTATAATTACGGAATGGAAAACCTTTGCTTGGATATGTGTGATGCACGGTTAAAAATGAGCTGCCTTGTTTGCAAGAGTTTGTTGTGTGTCATAAAACTGTTGGCCATAGTTAAGTAAAAGTCAGGAGTCTGTGATGAAATTACTTCATTCAGTAGGCCAAATACCTACCATATTTGTTGGTGTATAAGATGCACCCATGTATAAGACACACCCCATTTTCAAACAGTGTTTTTCGCGGGAAAAAGTCTTATATGCCAGCAAATACAGGACTTTATTTGCACTAATTATAACTGAGTTGCTAGTTCAGTGGTTATCTCACAAACAAGTAGAATTTAGCCTATTCCTATTTTGTTCCTAAAGTATTTATTTTTGTGTGCAGCACGTATACATGGAACCAGTTTCTGCCCTTTGCCTTAAAAGGATGAGAATGAGTCAAGAGGTCATAACAGCTGCATGTTCTCCTGGGTAAACAACAGAGATGGGAACTGGTTTGGACTCTTCTTTCCATACCATGCATAGCAGATGCTTGAATAGCTGCTGATGGGAATGGCTAAGGGACACTTAAGAACTTGATCACAACGTTACAGCTCATTGCTTCCACCATTCAGTGCTTACTCTAAACGTCCACTCTTTATCAGAAGGACATGGATTGGTGGTGCACAATCTAAACAAGGGTGCGCTTTGACAAGATCTGGATAAAATGTAAAGAGAAAAGGGCAGATGCCCCAAAATCTTTTCTGTAATTGCCATGTTTCTGGTAGTGGAAATTCAACTGTGTAATAATTGCTTTGTATTCAAATGGAAGCAGTGTAGACTGGGAACAAAGGAAAATATATGGTGTTTTTAAATATATATTTTTATTAAACCACTCATTTGGAATATATAAAACAGCATATAAGGGAGTACAAAAATATATAGTTTGGGCATTTTTTTGCTTTTAGATTCTTACTGGCATTTTTTAGCATATTTTTAAACATCTCTGCCACTATGAGAGCTACTAGTTTATTTTTTGTTGTAAGGCAAACAAGCAGTCTTTCATTATCAAGTGTGCAGCTCATGCAGAAATTCTCTGAAGGCATACTGCCTCACTTCTCTTCAAAAACCCTGGCAGTTTTAATTTAAGTGTATATGTATTGCTGTATTTCAGAGGGAGGAACTAGCAAAGCCACCTCTGAGTATTCTTTGCCTGAGAAAATCTGTGAAATTCATGGAGTCACTGTAAGTCGACGGGCAACTTGAAGGTGCATACAAACATACATGTATTGTCTAACTGTTAAGCAGTTGCCTACTGGAAGGGGGTGCTTATTATATATCTGGTTTTTAAAAGAAGGAAGAACATCGTTGGAGGAAAATATATTCATACTTACTTCATTGTTATTTCAGCTGAGTCTGGATAGGCAAAAATGTTATAGAGAAAGCAGACACCACATGAATTGCTGCTATACAACCTCCACAGCAATGTTTAAGGAAGGCTAAATGAGAATGAAATGAGAAATGAAGATTTGTGCACATGTTGGGTCTATTTGCATGATGTCACCTGCTAGGGATCTACAGAAAACCCGGTTTGACGAGAACAAGCAGTGTACTGGTAATGTATTCATTTTTGTTTGCACTGAGAACAGTTGAACAAACTTCATAGTGGGCTTACTGTGTCACCTGGCAGTGGGTGGCTTCTCTTCTCAAACTGTTTTCCTACCAAAGAATCAGAAAAGGCAGCCAGGGTTTGTTGGGGTTCTAAACAATTTTTTTGTTTTTGTCTTGCTTTAACCGCTTTCACTGGAAGCGGTATGCACCAGTATGTTGCTCATTCTTGACAAGCCAGTGTTCCTGAAGATCACTGGCTTCTTGTGTTGTGCAAATGTACCTGTTGTGTGTGGTATTTCTGGTTTGAAGCAGAGTAAGGCTGGCCAGCATAGTTTGGTATGCTCCTTTCCCACTCAGTTTTGTACATTTAGCAGACTATGGGAGACAGAAAATAATGTGTAATACAAAAAAGTTAACGAATAGAACAGTTTGGTGTTACTGCTTGAAAATTAAGCATTTCCTCAAATACTTGGCTGAATCTGAAGATAAACTACATGACTACCGGTAAGTGCTGGATTGTCAGATTGTTAAATAAGTGCTGTATGGCATGATTAGTAATGTACTGTGCTTTTGTGATATTTGTATAAACTATCACATACCAAGCTTCCAAAGAAATAGAAACAAAACTAGATTTAGATGGGCAGTGGTCAAAGATACTTAGTAGTTCAGGAAAGGAGTTTTTGAGAACAGTGACCTCTTCCCTATTTGCATTGAAAGGAACTTTTGTTGAGTTCCAGCAATTAAGGAAAGTGGCTTGGGACAGGGAAGAAAAAGAAAGAGAAATGGTATTCGCAGCTAGGGGTGGAGGGAAGTAGGTGTGCAAGCTAGTGCCAGTAGGAGTAAGGGGACTGGTGTTTTATGACCCTGCTGAAAGAACCTCTTTGATTTTTGAAACTTCAGCTTATGTACTGCACACAGTTTAGCATATTGTTCTCATCTGGAGGGCTACACAGTTCTCCCCCTCCACGCTCCAGTTCAAAGAGAGCATATGCTTTATGCACTGAAGATAGTAAGTGGGATTTCAATCCTTGGTATCTTCAAAAAGTGGTGTTTCCCAAATCTAGAGTCCCAGATACTGTTGCTGTAAAAGTCTCATGGTCCCTAACGATTGGTCTCCCTCAAGCTCCATGCTGGGGTTTTAGACCAACAACACCTGGGGAACCAAGGTTAGAAAATGCTGAATTTAAAGGATTTGCTTTAACAGTCCTCTTGGTCATGGCCTAAAGATCCACATCTGGTCAAAGTATAATGTTAGAAGGAATTTGGCGGTACAAGGTAAGACCCTGAAGCATTCCAGTCTGCAATATTACCTGAGAATAAGCCCCCTTCACCCCTATATGATGTAGCAGTGCATAGGTCTAGCTGAGGATCTAGAAACAATCCAGTGCTAGATTGGAAAGGTTTGTTAGTAGTAAATCAGTAATCAACAGAATCTAGTTTTCTAGAAAGACCAAGTTTCAACCACTATATTCTTTTTATGGGTGGAGTACTGTGTGTTTAACTTTACTGTGTTTTCAAAAATGATTTTGTGCTTTTAAAAATGTGATGGTGTTTTTGATGTGATGATGATTTAATTGTTTTAATTTTTTGTTATTGGTTTGCTTGTTTATTTATTTTGTAGCATATCTTGTTTTTAGGCTTTGTGAACCACGTTGGGTCTTAGCAATATAGTATAGTAGCGTGAGAAAAGCAGCATATAAAACAAGCAAACTACATAGGAGTGGCAAAATGGGTGCTTTCTAGTGGTGCTGGGTGGGAAGTACTGTGAACTTAAGTCTAAATCCAACAGTTAGTCCCAACTAGAGTAGTCTCAATGAATGAATGGAAACTTTCTAAGTCAGCATTTATGCAAAGTTGACTGATACAGTACATCTGTTCTCCTTGAGACTAACAGTGGGATTTATGCCCTAGAGTTATTAAATTCTCCAAAAAATTGTTATTACACTCTTCCCTCTACTTTGTCCAATATTCTTTTATATATTTATCTTGCTGTTGTATACATTTTATTTTTATTCTATCACTATTTGTCTATATTTTATTGCAAAGCTGCCCTTACAAAATTTCTTTGAAGAACACAGATACAAGTAATAATTTGTATCCAACAAATAGTATATGAAATTTATCTATCCTCTGCAAATCACCTGTTCCTGCCATACCTTCCTGTTCACAGAAGAATTTAGCCGTATTTTGATTCATATGTAGGGTGTTGCATTTAGTTGGGGGCAAGGCTAGGTAAATCTATCAGGCTGGATTTTGCCACTGTTAAATTTGTTCCTTCCTGACTCTTCCTTAGACTGCAGGGTTTTTTCTGACCTGCAGAAAAATTTGTGCATACTGTATGCACATTTTTGAGAATAGATACATTTTTATGTGCATTTTCCCAAGTTTTTTCATTGAATAAGGCACATGGACTGTCTCAAATGTATGAATTTTTTTTTCTGTTAACTGTTTCAAATGTTTTGGGTTTTTTTGTGCACCTTTACTCATTGCCATAAACTTCAGAAACATTTCAAGGTCTGAATCAGAATACATTCTAGTTAATATTAACTTTTATAAAGGGCAGATGTGGTTAGAAATTTAATAGATATGGAAATAGAATTCAGCCTCAATAGGAACTGAAAGTGGACAGATTTCTTACCCTTTCCTATTTCATTTCCCTCCTTCCCTGTATTTCGCCCAAGTGAGAAGTTCCCCACTGCACAGCAAGCGTTTAGGTCTCTATACTGTCCACCTTTACCTTTCAAACTAGCTCATTCTCCTGCTGTTCTTGACTGTGCTAAGTGTCAGTCACCTCTGATAATATAATGATTGTGCACAGAACAAGCACATCATTTTTTAATCCCTTTCCCTTCTGATACTGTCACTACCATGAATCTTAGATTCTTCATTATACAGGGGGATAACATTGGTCCAAGACCTCTCCTGATTGACTGCATTTATGTGTAATGATAGCCCAGTGTGATTTGTTGAAAGCTGTCTTGTTGTGATGTGCAAACCTCAACAGACCATGTTTTGTTAGCCTGCAGCCGCTCTATGAATCCATAATTTGTTATTGACTTACACATTTTGGCTTGTTGACCTTGGCTTTTCCCTGACTTATTTCCTTATTTTCTCATAACGAAAAGAAAAGGAGCAGGAGAGGAACAAGCCAGCAAATAGAAAGTCAAATGACAGGTTGTTCTGCAGTGTGTTGTGGAATTCATGGCTTTAGCATGAAGTAAAGTAGAAAATCATAGCTAAGAAAGAATTAATTAGTATAATTTGTGTGAACTAGTAATGGGAATAACATTCTCTATTATTCATCCCCTGATCAAAAATTTACTTTCTTGATAGTTGAGAAAGTTCATTGGAGAGGATAATAGAGCAATGAGACTTTTGCCCACATTTCTTCCTGTATTCAAATGTCCTGAAGTGATCCGTAGGATTTTTCTGTGCTGAAAAAAAGTGGAGGGGGGAGCAGGAGTGCATTTTCTGTGCAGAAAATCACATCCACTTTAAGTCCTTACCAGGAAATAAGTGAGATATAAATAAATAATAATAATAATAATGTGTTTCTGTACAGAAAATTACTCCAGGATGTTCAAATATGGGAAGAAAACTGCATAGAAATGTGGGGTAGGGTGAAGTTTTCATAGTAGAGAGAATATTATATTAGTTATTTGTCCCTTCTTGTGGTACAGAATAATTGAGGATTTGCATCCCTGCATGTTAACATAAAGTGCCATGCACACTGCTAGCAATATATACTGTAGTTATTTAAGTACTCCTTAGCCATGATTAATGAGAAAACATGATGCAGTGGTTTAAGCGTTGGACTATGTATTGAAAATACTAGAGTTTCAATCCCTGCACAGCTGTGGAAACGCACTAAGTGATCCTGAGCAAATCATACACTCCAAGCCAGGGAAGAAGGCAATGGCAACTCCCTCTTGAACAAATCTTGCCAAGAAAACCCCATGATAGAGTTTCCAGAGTTTGAAATGCCTTGAAGGCATATAACAACAAAGTCATGATTAAGCTGCTTTTGAGAGAGACAGCAGGGGATTCTCTTGTGAGAAATGGGAGCTCATGAGAGAAGGATTCCTTTCCTGTCTCCTAAACATGATTAAGAGATGCGATATTTATTATGTCAGTTCCAACACACAGCCACCTCATCCCTTCTTTGCAAAGAAAGTATGTCCAGTATTTTTTTTATTATGTTTTCTGCCAATACAAATTTATACAGTAGAAGAAAACATCAGTGGAACATTTTGTTATGTTGCATTGTGTATGTCATATGAGAGATTTTAAAAAGGGACTGACTTAATATCGATTTCCTCAATTTCCTAATAGGCTTGTACATTTTTGATAATCGGTAACATGGTTAAGATAACACACTGGTTTCCCACCTTTCCAATAAAAGAGCTTTATGTCCTTTAGAGAGCTGGTTTTGATACCACAAGAAATGATAGCCGTTGGGCTTATTAGCCTCCTCTTTCACTCTGGCCGCAAGAAGGAAATTGGAAACTTTGGTATCCAGTTTGGTTAACCATAGTTTAGTGTTACTTCAAAATCCTAAACTGTAGTTTATCTTAATTTTGGTTTGTTGAAACAACCAGCTTCATAATTCTAAGCTGAAAGTTAGCAGGTTTCAAACAAATCATAACTAAGTTGGAGGGGGTGAGCAAAATGACAAGCAGTGCTTACTTTTAAAAAAAGGAAATGAAAGATTTCATGACCACTTCAGAGGAGGCTAGGAGAAAAGGAGCATTTGAACCTGAGGTTTTGTGCTACTCATTCCTGTGATTTATTTGTCATCCAAACTGGCCCATACTGTCCATTGTCAAAACCATGGCTTCAGAGGCTATCATCCTATTTTTTGCTAATTGAGTTTGAGCTAAGCTCTTCCCAGGAAAGAAAGCCTCTTAGCGAATTACTTATTCAGTTCCCCTGGGTGCAAATGTGATGGTTGTTGCTACAGCTTGTAATTCTCAGGCACTTGAGACCCTTGAGGAGCATAACTTTAAAAATTCTCACATGTTGTATCCTCCAAATAGAAGCAGCACATTCAGCTGAGAGATTCAGTGTGCCTTTTCCCGGTTTTTGTTTTATATACTTGGTGAAATTGCCAAAGATGTTTAGGTACACAGCGCCTTGGCAGGTACTCTGTCTCTCGATGGAACAAGGTTTAAGGGTAAGAGAATAATTTATTTTGTACTGTCAGAAGTTGCATTTCTTTCCCTGAGCAGTCTGAAGTATGTGTGTGTGTTTGTGTCTCTTAGTCATAGAAGTAATTTGATGGATGAAAACAAGTTGTTTCTTTCCATTGATTATGTATTGCTTTTAATATATATGATTTCAAAATGAAGATACAGTTATACTTGAAAATGTACATTTCCTGTGTATTTGTGGTTTCAAAAAGAAACACTGTGGGGAATTAAATGAATCATTGAATTAAGGAGTAATACTTTGATCAGATTTTTGAAGAAGTGTTTAGCTGCTTGGTTCAAGGGCTGGACTTTTTTCTTCAGTGACATCCCAGATTTTGCATTTCTTCAACTCTGGTTATTTATATTTTTGTATACATATATTCTTCAGCAAAATACACATTCTTCTGAGAGAGAACTTTGTCAAAGGCCTATACAGTGCAGGATTGCAGTATCAGCACATCTATCTGTGGTGAGGGTTTTTGCATATTCCTGGATGAGAGCCAAACCCATCAGTTGTTGGGAGAAAAAATGCCACAAGTGCTTTGCTTTTCTTCTATAGGAATAAATGGCATGTTTTCACCTACATGGGAGAAAGTTACATAGTGCATGTGGGGACAGTGAGGCTTGTAGCTGCTTCCTACCCACTGTGACGTTATCCATTACAAATGAAGCCTGCTCCTCTGTATGTAACCACACATACAAACACACCCACTCACACCATTTCATTTGCACTGACACATGCAGGATTTTGTTTTTCAAGTCATGCTGCGGCAGGGGGAAATCTGCTACTCCCTTCCAATAAGGACCATGTTCCTTTGAGGATAATCTGTCTGTGGCCAAATGCCAGTGGTGGGTGGGGTCAGAGCCAAAAGTGGGCAGGCCCAAAGCCAGAAGTTGATAGACCCAGAGAGAACCTGCACTATCCATTTGTGCATAGAAATGCAAGTGCAAATGCTATTCATTCATAATTTATTCATTCCCCCCCACAACACACACACTATCTATTCTCACACATACATAAACTCAGCTGTCCAGACAGTTTCAGTTGTGGGAAGAAGGTTTAAAAGATAGTGACAGGTAATGAAAATGATAATAAAAGTCCTCTTTCATATATATATATGGTCATCTGGCTTCATTAATTTCTTCCCTTCCTTATTTCTCAAGTATTTTCCCATCCAGATCATCTGACTTAATTTACATCTCTGCCTATGCATGTTTTTCTCACAAGTAAAGCACACCCAGCTTCCTTCACTCCTTTGCATGTGAATCTGTGGAACAGCAGCAACTCCATCAGTCACCCTCCCTCTTGATTTTTGAGGGAAGGATAGAGAACATCCAAGCAGGTTGTCACCTTATTTCCATTTCCTCCTCCTTTTTGTGGACTTTGTTTTAGATGAGAATGAAGTGGAGGGAAAGAAAGTATGGCATGGGCTGTATCTTTTTTAAAAAAAAAAACCTTGCTGTGAGTTGCCATGGGCCCTCTGTTGAGAGAAAGACAGAATAAAAATTAAACATAAAGAAATAGGGACCCACAGTATTCCTGGCTAAAGGAGGCTCCTTTTCACTAACCACTCATGGTTTGAGCACTGAGAGTGTGTGTCACTTTAACTTGCTGTTTCCTAGTCAGGCATCTCTCCCTTGTTTGGAGCAACAGTTGCCCTGCTTGTCATTTTCTGTGTCTGAATGGAACTAGCTGTAGCAGAAAGGAAACTGGACCAGGGAGGTCTTAGCTGAACCAGAGAAGCCTGTAAGGAGATAATGGGCGGGGAAAACTTTGGAACCTGCCCCTTCAGGGTGGACAGAGTGCTTTGAGCAGTCATTTCTACTGCTGCTATACTTCCTCCAAGTTTTTGGACAGTGCTTTTCAATCCCTGCTGTTGCCAGTTATATACTGATGCTGGCAGAGACCTCTGAAGTACCTCACTCTGATTTAATGCTGTCTGAGCCTGATAAGCTGCAGAGGTGTTTCCGTGGAAGGACTGCCAGTCCAGAGCAGGTAGGGGTGGAAAGGACTGGAGGCTGGGAAAACAGCAAGGCACCAAGGAGCAGATCCAAAGGCTTTAGGGGCTACATCTATCCCAGAGGCCAAGACATTCCTCATCCCTGCTGTAGAGAGTGCCAGAACAATCAAAACTGTTGTTTGTTGTTTCTACCATCTTAGGAGGTCCAAAATAAGCAGAAAAATGAAGTATAGCTTTAACAAATAAATATTAAATTGTCTGTGGCTGGGCTAAATGATTGTCAGGAGTTGGAAAACCACACTGGCCTTCCATGGGACTTTGGGACTTTCCCATTTTTACTACCCCCCTCCACCAAAAGTCCTCAGATGGCCCAATTCTGTGATGTTTTGGGTTGCTCTGAGTCCTTTTTAGATCCAGGAAAGGATTTTTTTTAAAAATAATTACCTGGGAGTAAACTTCCAGTTTACTTTGTGCTTTTTAAAAACCTACTTGCCTTGGCTTGAAATGGCCCTAGGGATGCGCAAAATGTGTTAAAAATTGCAGTGCCCATGGGGAACCATTTTGGACTATAAAAAACAAACAAACCTGTTGTTGTTGTTGGAAAAATGGTGTTGGTGTATCCTTCAGCTACCAGTTGCACAGAAGCATATATGGATGTTAATTCATATGAATTTTCAACTGGGTGTTTTGGTTATGAGGAAGAATAGATGTAATCTAAGGAGTACGTTTCTACATGCGTAACACCTACAGGTCTCCAAGAAAGAGCTGTAGAGTTTCCTATGCTGATAACTGTGAGTTCATATGGAAAAGTAAGATCAGTATAGATTATATACCCCAAAGAATGCTTTTGGCACAAACGCCCAGTAGTAGTAGGTGTGATTATACAGCATGGTTTCTCCCCATTTTTTCTTTTTTTGATACACTACGGACAAAGGAGGTGGAGCTCTAGTCTAGAAAAAACGATAGAAGTGCTAAAGAAGAGTCCTATTTCAGCTCACACATTACGGCAGTATCTGGAATGATTCTTGGCTCCTTAAATTGTGCAGTGCATCTGTATGCCCCCCGAATAAGATTATCTTGACATAATCTGGTGTCAACATTGGTGCTACTGTGCTTTTTTTGTGTTTGTGTATGCTAACGGGTGGGAAGCTGTCAGTGATAACAGGTGCTACAGGGTATATTTCAGAGGAAGGAACTGGCAAAACCACCACTGAGTATTAATTGCTTAAGAAAACCCTATAAAATCCAAAGGGCTGCTATAAGTTGATAGGCAGTTTGAATGCCCATAAACATACATATGTGGAGAAGGGGAGAAATCACATGTGCACTGATGAGGATTTTCTGGAGAAAGGAGAGCTGGTAAGTTTTCTGGTGTTCAAAATAATATTAGCTGATTAAGCACATTTGGTTTAAATGTTGTGTTTCAACACATTCAAAGCTTTTATTTTATTTCTGATAATATACAGAGAATAGAATATATTTCCTTTATATTTAACAAAAAATATGACTACACATGAAAGAACACTACCTTTTAAAAGACACATACCTAAAGAGAGCTGTATCTGATGTATCTTAAATCAACAGTATCTTTGGTACTTTCATGTTTATCCATCCACTCTCTGTATTACTTACCAGCTCCATTTCGTGAAGCAACAGATTTTGCAGAATAGAAACAAGCTTAGCAGTGAATTCACTGGTTGGTCGTCTGTTCTTCTGACCATTAGGGTTAGTCAGTGTTTGCTTCTCTAGATGAATAGCCTGAAGTTCATATTTTATATTTAGCCCATCTAACATGATTGATTGAAGTACAGGAACACAGAGAACTGTGGATAAATAAATGGCGGGTGGCGGTAGAAGTGTGGAAAACTTTCCATGGAAAAATGAAGCGTCAGTACATTTCCTGCCCCACAACTCTAAGCGTGCCCCCAAATTAATATTCCATTTCAGTCCAGTGTTTAGTGGATGCATGAATGACGTGCTGCCTTGGGGATGTTCATGGCTCTTTAGCACAGAGAGCTTCACTTTCAATTTCGCATCTGTGATACATGCTAAAACGGCTAGACTTGACTTTAAGCAGGGTGAGACAGCCGCCTCAGCTGACAAAATTAGGGACAGCGCTGGTAAGCCCTCCTCCTCCAGTTTTTTCTGAGCATAAAATGGAGACTATCTCTCTCACACAACCTGTTCTCACTCTCTAAACTATTCCATTATAGTGGGAGATGCTATCTGTTTGCCGGTATCCAAGTGAGATTCAGCTTGCAGTCCAATTAGCTTTTGTACACAAAATAGAAGAGGGCACAGTTTTGCCCTTTTTCTCAAGTTGCAAAGTATCTTGGCTCACCCCTACACATCAGTCTTTATAGATAGAGTTTATAGTGTTGAAGGGATTACAGTGGGAATGTATGTGTACCAGTTTGATTATTTAAGAGAACCAATATATCAACACTCAGAACAGTAGGTATTCTATAGCATGGCACATATTTACGTGGTGCCTCTGCTAAACTGGTGAGAGCTGAATCATACACAGTACAAAATCTGAACTTTTTGATAATGTGGGTTAGCTGAACAATGCTAGAGGTGTAACATTTCTAGAATTTTGAAACCATGGGAAGAAAAAGTATTTTTTCATTTTGCAACCAGGAAATTTTCAGATATTTTTAAAAGTAATATTGCCACCTTTTTACAGATTGAAAGTTACTGTATTATTTCAGGAACGTAAAATGTCTTATTCTTGGTATAAAATTACCATGTTTAATATATGGAAAGTACAGTTTATTCAGACATAATTACAATTGTCCTTTCTTTAATGTTAATTTTTTCTTATAAACCGAGTGACAGCATCGGTAAGGAACCTCTTCAGCTTTATCCAGCTTATTCAGAGCAGAGGGGAAAAAAACAATAGAAACAGAAGGAACTGTCAGCATTAGTAAAGTAGAGAAAATTATTTTGTCTCGTCTAGTTCTCCATAGTGTCAAGCAGACATACAGGACTTATTTGCATAAAACAAGCTGAGAAAAGGAAAGCAAGACTGAGAATTGCAGTCGCCTGATACTGTACATTTTTTTGTGTAACAGTAATAGAATCATAATATCATAGAGCAGTGGTTCTCAACCTGTGGGTCCCCAGATGTTCGTGGACTTCAGCTCCCAGAAGCCCCAGCCACTATGGTCAATGCTCAGGGGGGATCTGGGAGCTGAAGTCCACAAACATCTGGGGACCCACAGGTTGAGAACCACTGTCATAGAGTTTGGCAGGGGCTGCAAAACCTGTCTGGTCCAACCTGCTGTCATGCAGGAACGTACAAGCCAAATATTGTTACCTCGTTGACTCCAGCCATCAGACTAGATACTCAGAGCCAGCAGCCTACTCTAAATTCATGCTTAGACCACGATTACCTTAATCTTGTAATCTCATTTTCTGCAATTTACCAGAATTTTTTTTAATGAAAATATGATTTACTGAACAGTCATTTGGTATCTTAAGCAAAAAGAAATGGTCTGGGAATTTCTAAATACAGTCATCCCTCCACATTTGCTAGGGTTGGGTGCCCAGGACCCTTGTGAAAGTGAAAAAAATGTGAATAACTCTAGGCCCTCCCCCACCATATTTAGCAGGGAAAAAGTATCATCACCATATACAATCCACTGTGGATTCCTTTGAGGCATCAGGGTTCCTTCACAAGGCAGGAGTGGGTGGCTGGTGGGGC
Organism: Iguana delicatissima; assembly: GCA_948472985.1. Taxonomy (NCBI): domain Eukaryota; kingdom Metazoa; phylum Chordata; class Lepidosauria; order Squamata; family Iguanidae; genus Iguana; species Iguana delicatissima. Next base: position 101,121 of record CAOKZL010000668.1, read on the forward strand.
TTACTGCCACCTCCACTGCTGCTCCACACCATTTTTAATAGGGTCTTACAAGCCTTATTTGCAGTTTCTTAGTCTCACGAGGCTTGCAGTCACTATTGAAAATGAAATAGGGCAGCAGTAGAGGCTTGATTATTTGAATAATCAAATCTGCAAAAGTGAAACCCACAAATGTGGAGGGCTGGCTGTATATGAAAAGCTAAAGATAGCCCAAGGACTTGAAATGTATAAATGTGATCTCCAAAGCATGTAAGACTCATCTAGATGTAAATGCATCTTTATTTGGGAGGAAATTGGTAGGATACTCCCCTGGTATGTCATCCTCTATTGGGATGGCATGCTGACTGGACAATGACAAATTTCCATCCCATTTTGATCAGTAAATAGGATGAGGGAAGAAGAGAAAACCATTTTTTTTAAAAAGATCCCAGTAAAAGATACCAAAATTATTTGAATCTTGAAGTGGATACATGTTAAGGGAGGAAAGAGGAGAACTAGACTGTGTTGTACTCTATACCTTTTGTGTTTGTGTGAGAGAGGAAGGAGATGATGACAGTACCTGCATGGGGGATGACCTGTGTGTCATACCGTCCCACAGAAAAGCTCTCTGTCCAGTATCTACAGTCCTAATAGAATCAAGGTGAAGCACACTTGATGTTGTGCTGGAGTCAGTGACTGGATCCAAAGAAGCATCCAGCTGGTTGGGTGAAATTTCTCTGAGCTGTCAAACCTCTTAGATCAGCCCAAGGCAACCATTTGGATCTGCCATTACTTGTGTGGTCTCATGCATTGTTTAATGGACAAAACAATGTTAATGATTGGACAAAGGCACAGAAACATCTTTTAACATTAAATTATAATCTGGCCCTGATAAGAGAGGAGGGACACATAACTGATGACTCTTAAAATATTCTCTGTGTAAAGTGAGTTTGCTGTTTTTGTTTCTTTTTTTAAAAGTTGGCCATGAGCTTTCTGAGAAATAGTAGAATAACATCTTGGAGTTGTGGAGGAGACTGTAAAAGAAATACATTACTTCAAAGACTTGTGGGGTTGTCTTGGTCAACTGATGTAATTTTTCCTACATATGTATGTTGAGTGGATAAATATTTAAGTTAAGGGATAATGGATCTCTGTAATCCCAGCCTCTTGGTGCATGCATTTTGCATTAGATTCTGCACCGTGGGTCTTCCTGATGCATGCATCAGTCTTGACATATCTTAATAAATTTGGAGGAAATAAATACATTTAGGAAATAAATTTATTTGTAGTGTCATTGCATGCAATAAAGGATTTGGATGCTGGCTTTAAATTTCTAGCCACTGTGACTGATTAGTGAAGTAAAGGGAAATGTCTAAAATAATAATAACTCCAAAAAGAGGGCCACAAAATAATGGAGAATGTTCAAAAGAGAAATCTGAGTTGTTAAATCCAGTCCAATTATCCATGACTAAAATGTCTATTTGAGACTACTAAACACTGTTGATGAAGATCTTTTGAAATGACTAAATAGTTTCCAGGATCAGTGATCTATAGATTCAAGTGAATTCAAGCCCATTTGTGAAGTAAGCTATCTCATACATAGGAGTTAATTTTGTCGTTTTTTAATGGATTATACCTAGTTTGGAGTGGAGTTGTTTTGTTTTGTTTTGTTTTTTGTTTGTTTTTTAATCCATGTAGATTTAAAACTATATCCCACACCTCAAATGGTGTTTACCATATTTATCATTGTTTCTACAAACTGGGATTATGCTCATTAATATCTTGCCAGTGTGTGAGTACAAGATTCACTGTGTCTTGTATAGCTGTTTCTTTCACCTAGCATTCTTTGTTGAAGGTGTGCTCTCCATATTTGATAGCATATACAATTTGTTTATACTCAGATTTCACTTTTGTATATTTTCTTTATTGTATATGTTTTATCCAAAGTAATTGATTAACAGTAAATTACAAGAACCTCTCTGGGAACTTTCTCTGTTGAAGGAAAATATGCTCTGTGTGATTTTACATGTTATGAACATATTTTTACATTGTGGAATAGTTTATTTCATGAAGTATTTGACAGTTGCTGAAAGGTCACAAGCACACTGTAAGATAATACCTTGAATTCATATTTATCCACAATAATCAAAAGGGTAATAATTTAGTTAGATCATTCCTATGGTAGAGCATTGAAACTGAATATCTTTTTTGTTGATTGTTTTGTTTTGTTTTAGGCTAAGTAGCCTCAGAGGAATGCAAAGACAAACGCCGTCTGAACAGATCTTGCCATGGAAACCCCATGATAGGTTTGCTTTAGGGTTGCCATAAGTTGGAAATGAAGGCACACAACAACAACAGATAGTTGTTCTTAAACACTGTAAGGAGCAATTATCCTCTAACTTAGCTTAATTTATTGTAAAACAGGAAAATAACTGGATTCTTTGGAATATCAGAAGTATAGACAAGAATTGTTTCCAGCTGACAGCACTATCCAAAGGTGTGCAAGTGTCACACCCAGGTTCTGTCCAAAGTCAATGAAGTGGTAGTAGACTGATAAAATATTGCAGTCTTGTGATATTTTTCCATAGAAACATTTTTAAAGGAATTACATTAACAATCCTGCAACAGGTAGATAACAAACCTGTACATTTGCAGAATATAATGACAGTCTAGATATGTCTCAAACAAAGTCTAAGGTGGTAATTCTATGCATGCTTTCCTAGGAGTAAGTCCCAATAAACACAGCAGAGCTTCTTAATGAACATGCGCAGAATTGTGTATACTTAGCTTTGTGTAGAATGTCCCTGTAGAACTAAACCAAGTTGCATTGTTAAGGAATAAAAAAAAAAATTAGAGAGAGTCTGGCACACTACTGTCTTATTGCATAATTGAAAGTTTAGCCTGCCCTGATAAACACATTGAGCTTATGGGACCAGAAACATTTGTTTTTGTTTAAGAGATCACATTAATAGCATACTGTTTCACCACATTATTTGTGGTTCTTTATAGCTGGGGTAAACCAAGCAAAGAAAACCTAACGTGGCAATGGAGTTTATTAAAATACAGGTCCCATCTGATAAAAGTTCCACTTCAGAACTGTTTAGCTGACTTGGCATGGGGATTTTTCTTTTTTCAAAAATGCTAGTGAAGGCATCTCTTTGTAGTGATACTTTTAATAGTTCTGTTTAACCCAGTAAAATGAAGTGTTATGCAACTGTGGGTAAAAGATATGTTACAGAGCCAGGGTATGCTTACCTTGGATAGATATGATGAAGAATCTGGTATGGCAGTTTTCCGTACTTGGTCTATCTCTCCAGCAATATACTAGGGGTGCCAAATAACACAGCTTCTGATTTATCAGTTGGTTTCTGCAGTTTCTTTTTTCTGAAACAGCTGACTTGGTCATGATCTCTTCCTAATCCCATTTAAGGCACATCCTCCCTTCAAACTGGAGGAAAAACGCCTGCAAGATGTCAGTTGCTGCTCTAATTAGTAAGCAATTTAAGCATATTATTGTCTAGTCTGTATATCCGACGCCCTCACCTAAAGAATTACCTAGTTGCAGGGCCTGATTTTTTGCTCTTTTGCTGTCCCCTTGATCTTTATCTTTAATTTAATGGAGGATTTGCAAAGGATGATCAGATTCAGAGTTGAACTTTTAATCTGGAACCTCTAACATTCTTCTTTAGGTATATTTCTAAACAGTAAACTATGTATATTGGTTTAATGTGATTACCAGAATAAAATAATGAAGAACAAAGATTTTCTTAGAGTAGGAAAGCACATTTTCTGTTTTTCCTTGTAACAGCTCTTCGAAAGGCCATTGTATACAACCGACAAAGTAGTCAGACTTCAACTAGAAGTAGAGTGAGCAGCTATGGCCGTCTAGGTACGATGGGATGCCAGCTCCCATCATACCTGACCATTAACTAGGCTGGTCCTGCCAGGTTTCTAGGAAAGAAACTACTGTAGCTAACAGACACAAATACAGCACTCTTCCCTGACACAGTGGGGAAAGTCAAGTCAAGTCCCCAACTCAGGTAACTTGGGAAGCACTGTGCTAGCATATACCACTGTGAGTTGATTTCCCTTCAATATCTGTAAGAAATTATTAATTGAAGGAATATAAGAGACTGTCTTAAATCAGACCAAATTGTTTGTCTGTCTAGGCAATTCTAGGCAATTGTGGACTGCACAGTCTCTCCAGGATCTGCAGCAGATGACTCTCCCATCATCCTTTTAACTTATGGGTGGAGGAAGTGTGATCCATGGGTTTGGCCCTGGCCCTGAGCTCTCATGGAACCCACCTGTGCCAAAATAAAAGAAAAAAAAATGGAGGGATGAGCTTTTTCCAATCCTGGAGGGCCCTAGGAGAAGTAGGATTGCTAAAGACTTTCCAGAAGCCCTGTCTACCAGATCAGAAGTGGAAATAGCAGGCCACTTCATGTTCTAAATGTTTGTGATTTTTGGATATTTCTCATAATTCCTGCATCTTGTTGCTACCTGTACTGGGTGGCTAGTGGTGAAATCCTGACCCGCCCCCTGACCTGCTAAATTAGTTCACCATTGTATTAACTAGAAATGCTGATTGTCAAACATGAGATCCACTGTGTATAAACAACGTGACAGGCTATCAAGCCATTGGACCTTCTGATATACTTAAATTGTGATGTGTAGGAAGGCTCCTGGGCCAATTTTGCACTTGACTGAATGATCCTCTTTGAAATAACCTATCATAGAGAAATAGAAGAACAGAGAGAAGGCGAGGCTGAACTAATATCCCTGTTCTGCTAGTTTTCTGTGTGAAGGAAGGAGTTTTTCATCTACAATATAGGAGAATCTTTACCATTCAGTCCTGTTTAGTATACAAACTGGCACTTGTGGGGTATATACATAATTAAAGGTTGCAGAGTTCATGAGCATCTGAGAAAATGGACATTCTAGAAATTTTAAACTAGATCTGATACTTTGTTTTTCTTATGAGTAGATCTTACTTTTATGTAAAAGAAAGAAGCCATAACCTGTTGCACAAATATGTCTATTTATAGAGGAGCCTTATTAGTTGGATAATGGTTCTTACAAATATATCATATGTATGTAACTGGAGATACCAACTCCCTGTATAGGGGCATTTAATTTATGCAATTGTCTTTTTCAGGTACAGTGGAAACAGGCTGATTTGCAGGGGAGAATATGTGATAACCTCTTTTTCCCCACCCCAAAAATGATTTTCTTTCTGCAGCTCTACAGTAGAGGCTGTGTTTTTCAATCTACCCTATAATTGCATTAGCATGTAAATGTCTTGATGGCCTGGTTTCCTGTCCTATTAAACTGACTTCAGACACCTTAGGGAGTTTGCAGTTGTCGCCAGTATTTTTTTAACTGTATTATACTGCATTGTTTTGCCCTCAAAAAATAAGGCAAGGAGTTAAACACTGAGTGTTTCTTCTCCCAGAAAATGAGCAGCATAGTGGATGCTGAAAATAAAGGAATGTCTTTTGTTCTCTTTTGAAATTTATTTATAGTGTAGGGATTTCACATAATTGGTTTTGCTAGATATAAAGTATTGGAACACACTGTATTGCATCTAGCTGAGAACTAAACTTTCTTTAGAAACTGAATACTTACATAAGCTCACTGTGGCCAAATTATAGAACTGCACTATCTCAAATACAGACTTATTTATTTATATTACATTTATGAATCCCAGCATATGCCAGATAAATACACTGTTTAGAATTGAGTCCATCTTTGTAGCAAATACGAGGAACTGTAGTTCTGTGAAGTTGGAGGACACTGTGGAGCATCTTAATAAGGAATTCTCATGTATTTTTTGAACTACGTATATTAGAGTGCTTTTATAGAAACCATGAAATTTAAAATAGTATGTAGATAATGTTCTTTAGGCAACCTTTCACAAGTCTGTTTTGTGCCAGATACCCAAATATAAAATCTATACCTGTTGAGATCTGCACAAATGTTATAAACCAGTGCTTTCTTTTAATATTTTATTATTCATATATGCTAATAATTACTAACTTGACATTTAATGCTTTGTATGATTGCTTTATTCAGATGATAGATTTTAATAATACCTCTTCTTTTTTATTTTCTTTCTTTAGAATATTGTTCTTGCCATTTCTTTTTTGTAAAATAATATATTTATGTGACTTGCATATTATATCCAAGGAATTTTTATTACTATTATTATTTATAAAATCAAATAAAAATGGAAAAAAATACATCAATTGTTTCCCCCTTGAAATGAGCATGGGGTGATGTAGCAGTTAGAGTACTGGACTGAGAGACGGAAGATCCAAGTTCCTACTACAACATTAAACGGACGGAGTGATTTTGAGCCAATCACTCTCTATCAAGTCTGATCTGTACCACTTCTGTGAAGATAAAATGGAAAGGAAGACAGCTCACTTGAAGAAAGAGGCAACTAAAAATTTATGCAAGTCTGTAGGTTTGCCAATCTTCCAGTCTTGGCCTAGAATGAGCAGAAATTGAGCTTTACCTCCAATAAAATCATCAGACCTGCCCCTTCCCCTCCCCCCGGCCTGGAGTACAGGATATGATCTCAATAACCCATAACCTCTTGAAGCAGATACTGGAGATATGACAAGCCGCAACCTTTCACTGCCCTGTCATCTCAAAAGGCCTCAGCAGGAATAGTGGAAGAAGTATGAGGAAGGCACATTAATAGTTCCTGGGGAGAAGAGAAAACCATGGAAATTAGTCCTGTGGAGATATGGCAAAATGCTGTGGAACAGAGCTACGTCAGTGGTAGAGGTGCAGAAAGGAAGAGTTGAATATTCAAGAACAGTTCTCTGTATCTCTGCTGTTGATGCCTGCTGAAACAAGAGGAAGTCTTTCTGTGCTACACTGGTCAGTCATACAATTTTTCTTCATTTAAATTTGGACAAATGGGTTGAAATCATGGCAGACTGTGGTGACGATGAATTTTCAGAGGGTGACACAGTAAAAAAGAGAAGGCATTTATGTAGTTTTAATGATGAATGATGGAAGGAAAATGCATACATATACTGGTTTCAAAAGTCAATACGCACACACAATTACAGGAGAATATATCCTATGCAATCAAGGATTTTCAGTTAAGTATGAGGGAAGAGAAGTCATACTGAAAGTATAAAACACAAGGAATCAGAGAAGTAATGGCCAAGAATACCACTACAGTGGCTCCTCCACATTTGTGAGGGTTTGTGAAAGTGAAAAAAAAACACAAATACCACTGCACAATCACCCCCCCCATCACCCTCCCATTTCCATCCAGATCTCCCCTTCCCATTGCTTTGCCTTTCGCCCCGGCGCTCTTTGCAGAGAAAAAAAAAGACAAAGTAAAGGACTCATCAGTACTTACACTTCAGACAAAGAAGAGTGGAGCAGAGTTCTGGCATTCTAGGCACTTCCAGTTACCATCTTGAGAAAGCAGGTTCCTCCGAGAGCGGAGGGGTAGAAGCAAAGAGAGCACCTGAGCAATCAGCAGCCATTACACAGCAGAATGTGCAGCCACATGGCAGAGAGGACGCACCTCCAGCAGTGGGGTAGAGGGCATTGCTCACCCAAAAGGGAAAAACATCCCTTGTAAACACAAGCCTCACAAGCCTGGAGTGAGGAATGCAAGGCAATGACAGGAGAAGAAAGGGAGAGGGAGAGAAAACATCCCTTGTGAATAATCAAATTCACGAAAGTCAAACCTGCGAATGTGGAGGGAGGATTACAATCTCATTTTCACCAAAAGAGATTCACCCCAAGATATCTGATGAGCATAGGATTGATTCACTACAGTATTTTCCTACAATTTTAAATTATGCAATCCAAGACTGCAGAAAGAAAATAAAAAAGGTCTGATTCTAAAACTGCAAAACAAAAACAGGCAGATAAAAAAACAAACAGCATAGTAGAAACTATTTTGGCATCAAGATCACTAGAAATTCTCCTTAAGGATTTGGATAATCCAGAGTTGAGTTATTTTGTTGTATTCCTGTTGGACTGGATGCTACTAACAAGAGACACTGGACATTCTTCCTATTAACTTTGTTGCTTTTCTGTTACAGAGAGAATGAAATATAGGTTCCTTGATTTTTATTACGACAGTGATAAGATAATAGAGGCAATTCGAGCATAGATCTCCAGTATTCTGCAGAACAGTCTTGGCATTAGTGGTGTGTCTTATGTGGCTGACAAATGTTGGAAAATACAAGTCAAAAATTAAAACTGTTTAGTGACCGCTTGATACTATTGGGTTACAAATATCATATAATCTATAATTATCTCAGTCATGGAATGAAGGCTTTGAATTTTGATGTGAAAACAGGTTGTACAGTGAGTTTAGCTCTTGGTGAAGAAGGCAGAGTCTCTTTCATCCTTTTTTTCTGAGTTTGTAAAAATGAAATACAAAGATGTACTTCATCACATACCAGCAAGGTGGCTGTCACTTCTGCCTACTGTTGCATACATACTAACTGCTGTGTTGACCTTTGTTGAGGGCATACTTTTGGTCAGAGGAGGAAGAAGAATGTGTGAAGATTGTATGGGCAGCTTTCAGTGAAGAGGAACAAAAATCTCTCCTTCTTAGTTATCTTTACTTTTTCCACAATCTGACAGTGCTGTGAAGAATGCTGTGAAGAAACTGGAACATAATAATGTCAGCTCTGCAGAACTCTGTGGTTTCAAAGACTGAAGAGAAGAAAGAACAAATTCTGTGGAAAGTCAGTCCAAGTCACTTTGGATAATTTGTCTCCAGGTGACAACAGAAAATTCAGAGAGGAAGCCCATAGAATATTGATATTATGCAGTGAATAGTTGGAGAAGTAGTATGATACTGAAACATCAATTTTAAAATATGTGTGTCTGTGCTGTCACTTCACAATGATGAGGACTGGGCAAATTTACAGGCTGCCACTGCAGCATTCCACATTGAGATTAACATTGATAGACTGTGCAAAGACTACTATGTTTTACATCAAATGCCAGTAGAAGTCTCTGTGAATTTAAATAGGTAAGGTAGTCTATAAAAATTCATTCTCAGCTTGAAAAAAAAATCCAGAAATTTCCTGATTCATAGTTGGCAACCCTAGTCTGTATCTGGAATAGTTGCTGTGAATGTCAGCTTGGCTGTTTGTTCTGAAACAAATGTTATGTGAGAAGTTGACTTCAGCAGCATTTCTAAGCAGAATACAGTTAAGCTATATTGAACACATTGAAGCTTAGTTCTGAGTAAACTTCTCAAGAATTGCCTTAGCATATTAAAATATGAAATTAGTATTTTTAGGTGAATTCTGACATTGCCATTACTGTGTTTTCCATTTGCCTGAGTACCTGTTGCATGCACACTTTCATAATCTCTCAATATTATTTGAAGTAGAAGTACTAATGTTTATAGTACATGCAATTTGAGCAATCACTGTGATTTACACTGGAACTTTCCGATTTTAATTCTGTTAACATACTACTTGTGTGGTTGCAAATGTACATGGGCCCAAGATCAGGTGTGTAAGCCATTGCCGTTATATGGAGCAGTCAGGGCAATGGTACTATGTGTTATGAGCCATGTTTGTGAACTAAAATTACTTGGCTGGCAAATGCAGTTGCATGATATCCTGTGGTTGGAATGGCTCATAAAAAGCATTACATGACACCACATGTATGCTAGTATCCTCAAATGTTTCCAGTTTGCAGTATACTTTACCTGAATGCTGTCTTGGGCAAGAACTGCAAGCTAAGGAAGGTGTCAGTGAATCTTGATACTACATTAATAAGGTTACCAAGTCAGGAGTTTGCCAGGTCAGAAGTGTCCCACAGCCTGAGATGTCAAGGTCAAAACCTGAGAAGTTAGGAGTGATTCCTAGTTATGTCACAGGCAGCAAACTCTGATGATATAGCTAAACATGGTACAGTAAGCATCAACTGCAGTTGTTTGGAGAATATAATTGAGTTGAAAAACACATACTTTAACACATAAGAAAATACTTGTTTGGAATTTCAGTTTTCTAAAGTCTACACTGAACAGGAAAAAAAAATCCCAACTCAATTTTTAACACATGTGGAAGAATAGGTTTTAAAATGTGGGAGATGCAGTCCAACCAAAGGACCTTTGTCCAAGTAAAAAGAGCATTTTCCAAATTCTTCTTTTTATGAGATGGTCTCATTAACCAGTGTCCCTGGTTTATTTTTTTCTTTCGTTTTCCTTCTTTACAGATTATGAAACTTTCTTTTACCTGACAAAATAATAACTGTCTTAGTCATAACAGTATTGAGCATTGAATCAACTGTTATGCTAACAGCCCATAATCAACCAAAGGGGAATAGCCTGATCTATGTAATGAAGCAAAGAGAGCACATGCTACTGTATTTTAATAACTCACATGGTCTGGATCACAGAGGACATTATACTGTTTTAGAATATATACAAAGAGAGGAGTGTATTTCACCCTGAAGGTGGAATTCATTTCAGATTAGTCCTTAGGGGTTCATTCCAATGGAAGGCAGCGCCAAAGACATACAAGGACATAACCAAACATTTTGAATCAAAGCTTTTACTGTTAGTAGCAAAGCTTTAGGACAGTGGTTCTCAACCTGTGGGTCCCCAGATGTTTGTGGACTTCAGCTCCCAGAAGCCCCAGCCACTATGGTCAATGCTCAGGGCTTCTGGGAGCTGAAGTCCAAAAACATCTGGGGACCCACAGGTTGAGAACCACTGCTTTAGGAGAAGCATTTCAACCTTGGGGAGGGTGCATTAAAAATCTGTGAAATCGCTAAACAGTGGTATCATGGCAAACGGGGAATGGCTTCGTAGGGACCCTTAGAGGGCTGGATTTCGACCCAGGGTGGTTCCCTACCACTTAGATTGGTGACGGCGTTGCTTTTATTTGCATGACATGTTCTGAGCAACTGTGGTTGATGCTTAATGTATATTTTAAACCTTGTAATCTTGTTTTTAAAGGAAGAGTGTCCCTGTCATGCATGTGCCTGGTTTCTAAGCAAGTATTAAAGTTCAAAACATAGTGTTAAACTGCAGCAATGACTTTTCCCCCAGCCATCAGCTTAGAAAGCAAGAACCCCAAGTGGCAAAGAGCAAAAGCAAAAACAGCAGCATAATCAGCCTACGCCAGCCTTTATTAGCATCACAGGCTGATGTGTCATCATTGTAAATTATTATAATTTAGGAACTGAAAAGGGGAAAAAATACAAGCCTATTAAATTGCAGTTTTTTATGAGATCATAAGTTGAGTTGAGATTAGTACAAACGATGGAACAGAGGAGGAAGCAGCTGGGGTATTCCCACCTGCAACTGTGAGCAGCCTTTGCTTAAGAAGTAAAAGCCTTTGATTGATCCCTTAAAACATAAAAAGGAAATTTCCAGGAATGTTTCGGTATATTTTTTTTCCAGTCAAGGAAGTGTTTGCTTAATCAATTTTTAAAATACCCTAAAGCTTGTGTGGGTGATACTCTGTAGTTTGTTGTGTTAAAAAAAAATGCCTCCCTCTCAGAAAAGACAGCCACAGGGTGAGGAACATAGTCATTAAAAATGTATTAAAATACAAGAGACTATAAAGTGATCCAATTAACAAGAAAACCAACAGCTTTGAAAGCAAGATCCGCAAGCAGCAAAACGCAGCAGCAAAATCAAAAGTCTAGTCTAAGCAGTGTTCACCAGGCTTCACAAAGCATAGGAGATGATGGGAAATGTAATCTAACATAGCTGGAGAGCACCAGCTTTGGGAAGGCTGGCATATGCTTTCACTCAGTATCCTTTTCCATGAATGAGTATGTTTCCATAGCTCACCCTCAGACAGAGAAAACCTTTCCACAAACTGCAAATCCTGGGACTGCAGAGGATGTTCTATATCAATAAAAGTGGAATCACAGTGGAAAGAAATTAGTTCTCAGCCAAGAGAGCGAGTGTGGTATAGTGCTTTGAACATTGGATTATGACCCCGGAGACCAGGATTCAATTCCCTACTCAGCCATGGAAACCCACTGGGTGACCTGGGGTACATCACACACACTCAGCTCACTCCCAGAACACCGCATGATAGGGTCACCTTCGGTTTACCGTCAGTCAGAAATGACTTGTAGGTACACAACAACAAATACTCAGCCAGGGAACTCTAGTGCTTCATCAAACTGCAAACCCCAAGATACCATAGGATGCAGCCATCAAAGTGGAATTGTACCACTATATAGTCAGCCTTCCACATTTGCAGGTTTGACTTTCTTGAATTTGATTATTTGTGAGTTTCTTCACTCCCTGCCCCCACACACACACCTCAGGCACTTCTTTTCCAGGAGAACCTTCCCTCTCAGGGGTTCTGATCAGGCTGTACAGCCCTTCAAAGAACTGCCTCTGGTCATCTTGTTCCTCCTCCAGCTGCTGCCTGGCCAGCTAAGGACAACTCACAGCCTAATTTCTCAGCACCACAAACCTCTCAATGCCCCTACACACACCCAAGGAATGAGATGGATGAGAGAGAGGGTGCATAGCGTCACCAAGCCAACTCAACATCCTTCCCTCTCCTTTCCCTGACCTGGTTTGGACCCTGGGTGTTCACTCTCCCCATCATGCCTTGGCCTCTTCCCTACAGACACACACATTTTTATATTTGTGGTTTTTCTACTTTTGGGGGGGCTTGTGCACCTAACCCTAGTAAATGTTAAGAGCCAACTGTAATTGCGTAGTGTGAAAGGCTCCCTAGACTCTTACCTGAGCTTCTTCTGTGCAGGCAATGCAAAGTTGTCTCTAGTTAAACAGGAGTATAGCAGTATGCAGGAAATCTCTAGCATTCAGGAAAGAAGGAAATAAGATGCAGGCATAGTGAAGTGCAGAAATAGAGGAATAGATTTTAGGGGCTAGAGCCGAAGCAAAACAAAGTGATAACTCGCCCCCAGCAGTTCCTGAGCACTTTTGTCCTGATGCCACTATCTTGATGATGGGTGGCTGATGTTTGTAAGGGAAAAGTAAAACCTCCCACTTGGTATGATTCCAATAAAAATGTCTCCCCTGACACACATGCACACAAATTATGAAGGCATAGAAGACAATTAAAATAGCTTCTAATTTCACTCCAAGTAGATAGTGAATTTCTAAAAACGAGAGATAAGAGTTTCATGAAAGTAAACCCTTTAGATGTGTTTAGCAAAATGTTCACTTGTATTGTCCAGGGAGCAACAGTTGTTGCCTCAGAATTCACTAGTTTCTCTTGTTTGAATGCATCTAATAAAATATTTGGCAGTCTAAAGGGAAATCACAGCATTATCACAGAAGCAGAAAACTTTATAAAGTAAGTTGCTTTTCCCCTTCAACCTCTCTCCTTGGTACGAATGTGTGTGTGTGAAAGAGAGAGAGAGAGAAATATTGAGAATTAACAGTCCAAATGACATCTTAAATAACCTGAAAGAAAAATATAATTTCTTCTCCCCTGGTTAAAAAAAAATCTGCCGGCTAACCTTAAGGTAACCTGGTTGTCCATGTTTATGCCTGTGACAGATTTATTCCCCCCAACTCGGAAAAAAAAACACCTGTATCTTGTTTGACGCAGTAGCAGGGCTTTGAAAATCCACTGAAGTTGCATCCATGGTTCAGGGAATAAAATTTTGCAGAAAAGCATGTACAGTTTGCATTTGTCAGAAATATGATAACTGAGATGACCCCTTTATCCTTCCAAACTTTGAACTATATTGTGATTTGAGGATATGTCGGCGTTTACCTCTTGGTGCTGCGTGCCTTCAGATCATTTCTGACTTATGAGGATCCACGGTAAACCTACTTTGGGATTTTCTTGGCAAGTTTTATTCAGAAGAGGTTTGCCCTTGTCTTCCTCTGAGACTGAGAGAATGTGACTTGTCCAAGCTCTACCAGTGGGTTTCTGTGGCTGAGCAGAGATTTGAACTCTGATCTCTCGGAATCCAGTACTCAAACCACTACACTACACTGACTCTTGTGCTCTTGTTTCAAATGTACTTTATCTCATCCAGTCAACTGAAGTGACTTATGGAGCGATGGCAGTAGCATACTGGCTCGGGCTGGAAATTCCCGTATTTTTTTTAATAATGAACATAGAACCAGCCTGACATTTGCTTTCTAACATTTCTTTGTGTGAATGGTTTGAGAGTGTGTGTGTGTGGTGGAACTTCTGCTCGCTCGCTCGCTCGCTCGCTCTTTTCCTTTTGATAAACCAGCCCTCAGCCTTCTGACATCACAGTCCCATAAGGAGGCAGAGAGGAATTTAATTTTGATGAGCTAAAAAAAAAAGTCTTTGTAGTGGGGGGAAAGGGAGGCATACTTCAGTTTCAAAGATTTTAGGCATCAAATGAGAAATGAGGTAAGCTTATTTTTTCTGCCCTAACCTCTCCTCTAACTTCAGACAACATGGGTTCTCCTGTCATTAAATGTTTTACTTCTAAAAAGCTTCTCTATCCTTAAGATAGCAGTGAAGACTGGCTGAGTTTCTAAGGAATTTGTGCCTTGCAAACTATGCATGCATAGTGCTGTAGCCAGCTGCAAATATTTTTTTCCCTTTCTTAATAACTTAAACAATCGGCGCCTGTCCCCATGATAATAACAAAACAAAACAAAAAATGAAGTTAGTGTGCATGGAGCAAATGCTTAGCATCTGCACACCATATAATTTGGAAATTGTCCATAATAATTTAGAAGAAACTTCTCAAAATGATAGCAGATTTGCTCTTCAGTTATTCAAAACAGCATCTTCTCCTGCTGTTGTGTTGTGTAATATATTTCAGGTTGTCTGTAGGTTCATACTACTTTGTTCTGAAGATGCTGTTTTAAAAGAGTGGCTTTCCTTCTTTATTTGAGGCTTTCTGAGTAAAAATGGACACTGGAGGGACACAATGATAGTAGCCACTCTGGTTTGTACAGCACTTGTGGGGTCTCTTTTTCTTTTGCCTTTTTTCTGTGTGTGTGTCTTTTTCTTTCTCTCATAATGCATCCACTGACACAGGCAGTGTATTCAAGTGTGTTTAAAAGCAAACACAGAATGCTGCCTTTATGCCACCATTCTCCAAGATGCCTCCTCATTCTGATTTACACCCCTTTGTTCACCTAACAGGGTGAATGAGCGGTTGTCTTACATGCTGACATTGCAACCAGTTAACTTATTCACGAGTGGTTGAACAATTTATGTAAAACAAAAAGTTTATTCCTGCATATTTCCATCAGTTCAGTATTTTTAAAAACTGTTTATAGATTTTTTTAAAAAATGGCATTGTCTTTAGTTGTTGTTTTTTTAACCACGTAATGTTTTACATGGTGATGTGTGAATTTCAGACTGCATCTAAGCTGTGTGCATTTGTCAAACACAAGTAGAATAAACTGTGTCCACATATACCACAGTTAACAAAGTAGATGTGTTCCTGGACATCTTTAACAGAAAATTTAGTAGAAACAAGCACGAAGGAACAGGGATAGGTTTCTATATCACACAAAAGGAACAGCAGTTCTGTATGTTTTATAGAAGTTTTTATTCAGACCTAACAGTATGCAGATGTGAAGTGAAGCAACCCAATCAGGAAGCCTTACATAAATAGACAAAAACTTTTTGAACTTTCTAGAGACCATTTGAAAGCTTCTTCCAAAATGCATCAAGGAATGACTTTCTGTCATCAGCCTCCACTTTTCTTATTGCTATTTTGGTGGCCAACTTCAAAGGTTTATGTGTTTTTAATATAGCTGATGATGACACTTTCTCTTTCTTTCACTTTCCCTTTCTGTTTTCTTGTTCACTTGAGCTCTTAGAGGCAGCTGCATCTTGGTTTTGTGTTATACATACAATTTACTTGAGATTGTTACTGTATTGCCTATTGAAAGACTAATGTTTTCAGAAGTTGCTGTACAGCATGCTTATTAAATTACTCCCCCTTACTCCTTTTAGCATAGTTGTTCTCTGACTCTGTCTCTCTTTCAGTGTCTAAGGAAATGCTGATGAAAAAGCGTTGGTCAAATAAATACCTTTAACATAATCCAGATGTGCTGCATGTGACTTCATTAGTGGCTTTTTCAGCAGGAAATGGAGAATCCATGACTGTTTGAAGAAAAGAATGGAGTAGGAGAAGTGGGCTGGGCTGGAGAAGGGAATGTCTTATTCTTCCAGTGTCTTTTGTCCATACAAGGAGAGAGATGAGAGGATTTCTAAATCATTCTTCTGGTGAAAAGAGCTGAAAGGATGATAACAGTTTATCAAGACTAATAGTTAAGCTATGCGTCAGTAAGAAAATACAGTGAAACTACTAGAAGTTTGCAGTGCTAGTTTCATGTAAATTATAGATTATGGCCTGGACACACCACTGGCATGTAAAGAATTTGCCAGCATCCTGTTATAGTATTACATGCAAGAAGGGAGTCTAAATTGCCCTTACGATTCTTCTTTCTAGATAGTACGGCCATTTCTCTTCCCTTGTACCATCAAGGGTGCTGTGATCAATAAGAGCTCCACAACCAGTTTTGAACTTCCAGTTTATGTTTTTCAGCAATGGATCTGAAGCCCTGAATGAAAAACAGTTGCTTTAAAAATTAACAGTGAGATTCAAAGAGAGTTTCCATTATGAGGCACATGTCTCTTATGCCTCTTCATTCTGTATTTTAATGCAAAATGCAAAAAAAAAATCCTTCTAAACACACAGAAGCCCTTTGGCATTCTAAATTAATAACCTTTTAGGCTAATGCTTTTACTTCAGTGTTTATAGTGAATCCACTCTTATTTCACTAAGGTGCTCAAACTAGACGTTATGCTGACAACTTCATATATTGGCCAATAGAACTGCTCTAATAAGGTAGAAAGGAGTTGTAGTTTACCTCCCTACAAGTTTTTTTTCTCTGGGCACTGAGTCTGTGACTCCATATGGTGACTGTAGTTGAGACAGATGACTTAGGAAGGGAACCTGCCAAAAAGTACATCATGAGAGGGGAAGAAGGTTCGACTTCGCTCGCTCATGTACTGTATTTGCCAGACATATAAGATGCACTGTTTTCCCTAAAAAATGCATTCTGAAAATTGAATGTGTCTTATACACCAGTGTGTCTTACACACCAGCAGATACAAGTAACTCCTACCAGGCCTAAATGCATAGGAAAGCAAAAAGGGATGAAAGGAGTGCTCACACAAACGCTCCTTTCACCCCCTCCTTCCTGTTGTTTTGCATTATGTGTTTTGCCTCAGCAGGGAGTTCTCCCCAACCAGGTAAAATGACAGGAAGTAAGGGTGAAAGGAGTGCTAGCGCTAGCACTCCTTTTGCCCTCTTCTGCCTTTCCTTTGTATTTTGCCTTGGTGAGGACTTCTCGCCACCCAGGCAAAATGGAAGGGCGGGTGGCTGGGAAAACCTAGCGCAACTCCTCCTTTCACACATCCCTTTCCTCTGCATTTGCCTTGGCCGGGTAATAAAAAAAATTTCCTAAAAAATACAGTCTGAAAATGGGGTGCGTCTTATATGCTGATGTGTCTAAAACTTCGGCAAATACAGTAACCCTTTTTCTTTTAAACCTGATTCCCCCTCACACACACCCCTACACACACTTACTTCCTGTGGTGAGAATAGTCCTGCATTTAAATACATGAAACTGCAGGAGTTCAGTCGTAATACAGAAAGCCCTCAATATATATATGTCCCAATTAAATAGATTTGGCTGCCTACAGTTCCTGATTTTAAAAAATGTATTGTGGTTCACAGGATGCTATTTTGAACATGCCACCACCTAGAAAGCTTTTTATTCCAACAGATTTTTAGGGATTGACTGCACTGGCTTTTAATGATGGGCTATCTTGTTGATTTTTTTCCATTGACTTTTAATGGATTTTTAAATAGTTTTAATTCTATAGACTGTTTAATTTCATTTTAAAATAACTTTTATGTATTTTTACTGATTTCTTAGTATATTTACTGATTTCTTAATATATTTTAATCTGTATTTGTCTTGATGTTTTAGAAGCCTACCTGCGTCCCAGTATTAGGGAAATGTCATGATGTGAATGAAATAACAATATTTATAATAATGATAACACCATTTTAGTGTTTTATGATCTTCCTCTGTTTGTGACCCACTGGTTTTAAACATCATGCTTTATTTTTCATTTATTATATATAGTTTCCAATACTGTGGCTTTATATGGATCTGTGAATGGTTCTTTGGAACATCTTGCTTGTATCTGGAGATAGTTGACAGCTTCTTCCTTAAAAATGAGAAAGCAAAGTACTAAGTTCTTTCTCGCAGTGATTATAGGTGGGAAATATACCACAGTGCCCCACTGGGGCTTCAAATCCCTCCCAGGGAAGTCATGACCAGTTTATAGGAGGACTGGTCTGACACAAGCCTTATTCTTGTTTATTTTTTAAAAAAAACACAGTCATCCCTCCACATTCACTAGAGTTAGGGGCACAGGACCCTTGTGAAAGTGGAAAAACCGTAAGTAACTCTAAACATTCCGAAACCATATTTAACACACAAAAAGTATAATCATCATATTCAACCCACCCTTTAAGGCAGTGGTTCTCAACCTGTGGGTCCCCAGATGTTTGTGGATTTCAGCTCCCAGAAGCCCCAGCCACTATGGTCAATGCTCAAGGCTTCTGGGAGCTGAAGTCCAAAAACATCTGGGGACCCACAGGTTGAGAACCACTGCTTTAAGGCATCAGGGTTCCTTCACAAGGCAGAAGTGGGTGGCTAGTGAGGCTTACTGCCACCTCCACTGCTGCCTCACACCATTTTTAATAGGGTCTTAACAAGCTTCATTTGCCATTTCTCAGCGTCAGGAGGCTTGCAGTGCCTATTAAAAATGGCATAGGGAGGCAGCAGAGGTGACAGCAAATAATCCGTGAATAATTAAATCCGCAAAAATGAAACCGGCAAATGTGGAGGGCTGACTGTAGTGCCATTTTGATAAATAGCAGAGAGGTTCTCCTTTTGCATCTCTGTGCAATAAACCATGCTTACCTGTCATTGGTTACCACCAAATGGCTGCTTTCTTGTGTTACATCTGCAGTGACTAGCCTTTTTGGATACTTTTTAGGGCAGTCACATTCAGAGGAGCTGATGAGCAATTGCAATAGTTCTGTGTGGGGATGAAAAGAATATCCAAGAATATTCCTGAGAAATGGTTGAAAAACATATTTCTCAAGTGTCAAGAAAGCCTAGTGAAAAGAATCTTGGACTGTCAGGAATCTTCACAGTTTGGGACATATTCTGTACAAAATATGCACATGGTTGTTCTGCACAAGAAACAGCATTTTCTACATGGGAAGTAGCATGCTGTTTCTCTTGAAAAATATGCCATTTCTGTGCAAAAAAAAAATCACACAAGACTTTTTGCATAGAATGTCTCAGTTTATGAGTAATCTTCAAAAACTACAAAGTTTCCAAAGAATTTTTTCCATCATCATTTTCATCATCATTTTCCATCATATGGTGAAAGCCTGCATTGCCCCTGCTTTCCCTCCCATATATTTTATCCTCACAGCAGTCCTGTTAGCTGGTTGAGATGCCTGCTAAGAGGGTAATTGAAAATACAATACCACCCTGCAGATGTCTCTACGATGCCACAGAGGGTAAACTGATTCTGCACAGCATGCAATACCATCTCATGATCCTCCACCTTTGATGGTTTTTACTTGCTGTAAAAGTTGTCCTTGGCTTTACCAGATAGCAAATAGTTAACCTGAGATATACTGTCAAAATTTTTGCATCAACTCCCTTCTCAAATAGGCCAAATAGAAGATTACACCAAACGACATTTGCTTTGCTGTGAGAACTACAAATGGCTGGTAAATTCCTTACCAATAATCCCAACAAGCTACATAATAGCTCTGCAATCCAGGGCAAAGCAACCAGTCTCGTGTTACCTTGGATGTAGAGCATTATTTAAGTGTAAAGCAGTGATGGTGAGCATGGCTAGATGTTGTTGGACTACAACTGCCATCAACTGCAGCCAGCAAATTTCATGGTGAAGAATGATAAGCAGGACAGTGGACCATATGCTGCATCTGTGGCATAAAATGTCCAGCATCCTCTGCTTTTTACTTCCTTTGCAACCTTCCCTTTTCCTCTTGGTTAAGTAATTTCTCATGGATCTTACCTGTTATAATTTGTCTGTAAACCACCTGCCCCAGTTTTGGGATGTTGGTCCATGAGGTTTATCTGTCTTTTTTTCCTTGTTCCAGTTTTGCTGAAAATAATTTTCTCAGGAAAATTAGACAGGAAATCTGCTTGAAGTTTGAGAAATAGACCTTGACTCCCAAAGTGAAAATGGCTCTTTTGGCACTCATAATTGGTAGCCACTCTGTCTAATAACCTCAAGTTCTGAAAGCTGTTTATTATATTAGTGTCTCCTTGTAATATTCTCTGGCTGAATTTCCATAGTTAGAAAATGAATTTCAGAAACACATATTTCTCTTTTCTTTTATGGTAGGAAACAAAATAATTATCATCCCACCTTTTATTTTCAGTCCTCGGATTCAAAACGGCTTACAAAAGTTAAAAAGAGATACAAACTTCATATTGCTATAAACATTTAAATACAGTGAGAAGGGCCTTCTTTGAAAGTCTCAGAACCTGAGTGGGCTCATGTGGGAGAACAGTCCTTCAGGTATCCTGGACCTGAGCCGTTTAAGTCTTTGTAGAACATAACCAGCTCTTTGAATTGTTCCTGGAAACAGACCAATAGCCTATAGAGGTGTTGTTATAATGGAGCTGTATGCTGCCTGTAACTAGCCCTAATCACTAGTCTGTGATCAGGGCTAGTCTGACCATAGCTAGTCTGCCTGCAACAATTTTGACTAGCCAAATTTTCCAAACACTTTTCAAATGTGGCCCCATTATAAGTAATCCAAACAAGATGTACGTAAGGCATGCGTCACCATAGCCAGATCAGAGGAGTCTCTAGGGAGAATTGCTGGTGGCACACAAGCCTTAACCATGCAAATGCACTCCTGGCCATCACAGAAACTTGGGGGTTAAATCAAGAAATACATCCAGGCTTTTTGTTATAATGCAAGAAAATTTCATGCTTAACAGATTCATTGACTAATACATGGTAACTCTTCTGAGACTGGGACTAAAAGACTCTGAACTACAAGCAACACATGTACTGTAAGGAAACCTTTTGGTTTTACCAATTTGAAGAGCCAACTAAATAAATAAATATCAGAAGAAAACAGTGTCCCTCCTTTCTAGCAGCAAATGTTTCGGCATATTGACATGACATGAATTCACACAAATGTGCACAAGAAACATTTTTATTGTATTCATATTTGAAAAAAATTGCTGGAGGGAAAAAAATTCTTTCCCATCCTTTACTGTTTCTGTTCCTGCCTCTTTGCATGCTGTCCTCTTAAGACATTTAGATATTTTGGAATAGGAGTTTTGAGAAAATGGAAAATATGCTAATGCTTTCAAAAGACACAAATAATTGCAGTGTTACTAAAGAACATTGTACAAATGTCACTGCTGCATAGCATCTGGTATCACAAGCCAAAACAAGGGTTGCGTGTATGGAGAGCTTGGCTCTTACTAAAAATATCTTTTTAAAGTATAATTATGATTATTTAATAAGTGGCATTCCACATTTGCATCAATAGGTTTTTGATTACTGAGTCTTCCATACAGTGACAGCCAGAAAAGAATGAAGAGCTCCTTATAGAAACTGGTGGTATGACATGCGTTTATGAATATATAGAGGAGAAAGGCAGAATTTCACTGTAGGGATGGGATCCATAACATAAATTGACTTGATTAATGTTGATTTCCTTTTTTTTAAAAAACCTTCTTATCACTACTGTTGCTTTTTGATGAATTGCCTAGCTGTGTTCAGTCTTCCTCAGTGCACATTAATCAAACCCTGTTCATGAGTTCCCCAAATTTCTAGCTTACAGCAACCCAAGGGTGAACGTATCACAAGGTTTTCTTGGGCAAAGATTTTTTTCAGAGGGGTTTGCCTTTGCCTTCCTCTGAGGTTGAGAGAGTGTGACTTGTTCAAGGTCACCCAGTGGGTGTTCATGGATGTTTTTAAATATATTAAATAGGCCTTAATCTAGGTTCCACAACTCTTAGATACATCATTATCACCGTTAGTAGTAGTAGTAGTAGTAATAATAGCGGTGAGAACATGGAAGACAGCCTTCTCAGAGGCTGGTCTAAGGCTCTGGTGGTCCCTTCCTAGCAAGGCTAGACTTTGCCACTTCAGTAGCTGAAGTCTTGTTTGCTTCAACACACCTTCAAGAACTCATTCATTATGGAGAAAGCCTGTTAATAATGTGCTGTATATCTGTATTTATTGCTTTTTAATGGACATGAAAGGCCTTTTGATTCTACTGATAGTTTATTTGCCACTTCCTGTTTGCAGGAAAAGAAGGTAACCAACACAAATGGAATACAGACCTGTTGATATGATTTTTGTATAGCCATTTTTGTCTGCTCTAAAAGGCAACAGCAACATCATACATGGCAGGTCACTGAAACTCAGGGACTTTGTGTACAACTCTTTGAGTGACAATGTCGTAAAATGCCTCCCTTTTATTCCTAGTCCTCTGTCAGTTTGGCAGGAAAAACATGACTCAAGAGAACTAAAATATCTTGCTTGCCTGAATAACAGTGAAATCCTTTCCATGGACATCAGTGGAACTTCGTTATGCTCATGTGTACCCTTAATTCTCCTTTTTAAGTCAGTTTCATGTAGAATAGAAACATGCTCAAAGTATTTGCATCTTTTTTTCCTCTTCTTTTTTTGCTGAACTTCTTCACATTCTCCCCTCAACCCAACTGACCTCCATTTTCTATACCTGCCATTTTTAATCTTGTGTTGCTCAGAGGCTTTTTAGCTACTACTTCTATTAGCCTCTTGTACATCTTGCTGGGTATACATATATTTTAATTATAAGGACAATCAGAACTCTAATAATAATAAGGACACAACTTTAGAAATTCTGAAATACCATAATTGCTTGTCCTGGTTTTTGGTTGTTCAGTGAATATGAGATAATTAATGTAATGATGGTATTATTAGTTTTTTTTAAAAAAAAAAACTAATTATCCTACATAACTAATAGTAAAAACTTTTTATCTCATTGCTTTTTGTGCTAAATGCAGAAGTAGTAAAATAATTCTACAACTTCAGACATCGATAATCAAGGAAATAAATTTGGACAGCAACATCTATTGTTATTCAACAATACCTTCTGTGTTGAAACATTGCTAATACAGAACAGGCAGAGGTTTTATTCCCCATGAATAGGGTAACCTTGTTTGGGTTTTTTTCTCACTTGTTTTAAGCAAGACACATATTAGTTGGTTGGTTTACCCCCCCCCCTTCTCTCTCTGTCTCTCTCTCTCTATGTGTGTGTGTGTGTGTGTGTGTATCAGAAGCACATGACTGAGCAGAGATTCAGTCTGAGCAGAGCCTTTTCCATCCATGTTGCTTCTTTGCTTCACATGCTCTTTACACCTCACATAGATTTTTGCAAGCATTTGTTTGGAACTCTGGGAACTGAGGGGAACATCTTAAGACATAGTTTGGCTGGTTGGATGGATATGAGTTGGGATAAAAGAGCATCGGTGGGCTGCAGATTAATTTGGTTATTTCTCTCCTTTACTTTTTGGTGCAAATTCATTTTTCTTCTTAGTCTTGATAATGATTATTGTTAAGAGGGAGAGGGAGTTGACACTAAGGGATCTGACA
The DNA here is from genome assembly GCA_948472985.1 of Iguana delicatissima. Taxonomy (NCBI): domain Eukaryota; kingdom Metazoa; phylum Chordata; class Lepidosauria; order Squamata; family Iguanidae; genus Iguana; species Iguana delicatissima. The sequence goes on from CAOKZL010000668.1 coordinate 124,802, forward strand.
CAGTTGCATTGACCCAGGGTTGTGCTGCCTTCCAGATGATGTTGGACTGCAAACTTCTCTCCCAATCACAATGATTAGGAGTGGTAAGAATTGTTCTGCAACATCTGAAATGTTACTCCTGCCTTAACCAGAGCTGGGAACCAGGTTTTAAAAGAATGATTATGATAGAACGATTACCCATACTTAATTTTTTTTTTCAGTTGGGTTATTTCAGGGGTGATCAACCAACCACAGATGATCCAGGCACCAGTTTTGAGACTGTGGGATCTCTGAGGACTACACTTAGCCAAAAAAATTTAAAACACAAAGAAATGGAATCTAGAAGTGGTTTTCTGGTCCCTTCTGGTTTCTGGAGGCTTTGCTTGATTGTTTTTGTATTTTGTAAGTCTTGGGAGACCACCAACCCTGAACATTGCGAAACAGCTATGCCTGGAAGCCTCCAAGAGTGGCAAACTGGCTTTGTCCCCAAAGAATTTGAAGGGGGGGGACTTCCGCCAAGCTGCGGAATAGGTCTTCCAGGGACACGCTCAGCCTGTGGACTACACCGTGCCCAGCCTTGTATTTCATGGAATTTTCCACTAAATCCCACTTTCATGTGTTGCCTGCAGTATTTTCTGCTAAGTGAGTCATCCATCTATGAAATATATGAACTGTTAATGGAATCCTGAAGTCTGGCTATTCATGGGTCTTTAGCAGGCATAGCTCAAGATTTCTTATGATTTGTGATGTGATCTTCTTCTATGTGTTCTAAACTAATTCAAGTGTGTACAGCAACCTCTTTAAGCCCAATTCAGTTTCAGAGTATTCCTTGCATTCCAGCCATTGGAAGGACCAGAGACAAAAGGGTTACATTTTATATTAAGGGTCTCAATGCCAGTATCGTAGACTTCAGAAATATATTTCAACCTCTTGGAATAGGGGGAAAAAATAAAAGCTGAGAAACCAGTGAGCCAGTGGTGTTACAAGGAAGGAGGAGCAGTTCTTTGGGAGAGGTAGATTCAGCCTCAGAATCTGATGTTTTTTATTCCTTTTTAATTAGTGTGTTTGAGGGCAAAACTATGTCTCATAAATAATCATATAAATAGAAACAAACTATGAAACGCATCAGTGCTACATTCAAGTCATTCCTGAGAATCATTCTATGTTTGGAGGAAGTGCACCCTCATAAAGAAGCTGACAGGTCATCCATTGTTGTGTTCGCTTAGACTTGGAGTGGGTTATAACGCAGGGAACATTTATCTTTGGTGTTATATGGTCCGTTCAAGCCTTTAAGGAATTATTTCCTTAATTTGTGACTGGTTGACTCACCAAACCCAAAGGGTGCTCACCAATGGTTCCTTCTCATCCTGAAGAAAAGTGACAATGGGGTGCCACAAGGTTCTGCCCTGGGCCTAGTGCTATTCAACATCGTTGTCAATGATGTGGATCAAGAAATAGAGGTCATTTTTATCAGATTTGCAGATGACACCAAATTAGGAGGGTTAGCTAGCATTCCAGAAGACAGGATCAGAATTTAAAATGACCTTAACAGATCAGAGAGCTGTGCCAAAACTAACAAAATGAATTTCAGCAGAGGTGAGGTACTACTCTTGGGCAGAAAAAATGCAGTGCACAAATGTAAGATGAGTGACACCAAGCTTGACCGCAATACATACAAAACGGATCTAGGAGTCTTAGTAGACCACAAGCTGAACACGAGCCAGCAGTGCAACACAGCAGCTAAAAGTGTCAATGTGACTCTGGGCTGCATCAGTACGACCATAGTGACTAGGTGCAAGGGAAGTGATGGTTCCACTCCATTCTGCTTTGGTCAGACCCCACCTGAAATACTGTCTCCAGTTCTGGGCACCACAGTTCAGGAAGGATATTGACAAGCTGTTATGTGTTTAGAGTAGGGTGACTAAAATGGTAGAAGACCTTGAAACCATGCCTTGTGACGACGCAGCTTAGACAGCTGGGTATGTTTACCCTGGAAAAGAGAAGGTTAAAGGGAACATGATGCTATGTTTAAATATTTAAAGGGATGTCATATGGAGGATGGAGCAATCCTGTTTGCTACTGCTTGAGAGACAAGGACGTTGAGCAGTGGCTTCAAACTTTAGGAAAAGACATTCCATCTAAACATTAAGAAGAACTTCCTGAAAGTAAGCGCATTTTGATGGTGGAATGCACTGCCTCAGACTGGACACACTGCCTCAAACTCTCCAGCTTCAACTGGAGAGATTCAAACCAAGCTTGAAAGGTTGCTTTGGGGGGACTGCAGCTGAAAAACTCACGTGGCCACTGGCTATCCTAACTAGGGAATTCTGAGCAGTGTAGTTGTAAAAAGTAACTTTTCCAGACTCTAGATTTAAGCCCATGCGTAACTTTTCGTTTAAAAATCAATAAGGTTTATAAATACACATATGCAAAGTTCAGATTGGAGTTTTTAAAACAATACTAGTGGATTTTGTATTTGCAAATGTATTTTGTTGCTCCATGGCAGTTCTGTTTTTATTCCTAACCACATGGTTTGTTTTGCTGTTTTGCTCGTAATTAAACTTGGGAGGGAGTATTTGATTTAGCTCTTAATTTCTATGAGTTTTTTAGTGTTCTCAGCCAGATCTTTTATTAAACCCCATCCCTTTTAAAGAACTAGTCCTTCCTTTCTCTTAGGGTAGGGATATAAGAGATTGTGTATGTGTTTCAGACCTCGTGCCTCATTTATTAATAGCAGCAGCAGTTGCTGTTGATAATAAAGAAGCTATTGTGGGTCAGTACTGTGGTTCATAGCCTTTGCTGTTCATTTTAATTTTGAAATCTTTAATCCCTTACTCATGCCAAATTCCTTGGGAGGAGCAGGAGTAAGGAAACTCCGGCCCTCCATATTTTATTGTTCTCTATCACCCATCATCCTTTTTGTTGGACTTCCTGCCTGGGGCTATTGGGAACTGGAGTCCAACATCTGGAGACCCTCAGGTTCCATCCCATGCCCTAATAATTTTTTTTAAAAAAAATATTGTTCTGAAGGTTGTATACATAAAGAAATGGCAACTTTTTTATATTCACTTTTTTAGTTATATTCAGTTGCTTGTTTCTGATGATCTTTTCCTTGGACGTCAATGTCAACTTTGCAAATAATTCCACAGAAATTACAAATCCATGAATATATTTATTAAACCATGTTCCTGTGTGTAGCCATGTTATTCATTTGTTGCCTAAAACAAAGAAGGGAGCAACATAATTGTTAATCATAGCAATAGTATGTGTATTTCTATACCGCTTATCAGCTAAGTGCTCTCTAAGCGGTTTACAATGTGTTAGCTAATTGCCCCCAACAAGCTGGGTATTCATTTTACCGATCTGCGGAAGGATGGAAGGCTGAGTCAACCTGGAGCCTGGCAGGATCAAACTCACAACCTTGTGGCTGCAGTACTGGCATTTTACCACTGTGCCACCAGGGCTCCTTTTGTCATAAGTTGACAAGCACTTGAAGCCACATGCTTTATTTTTAGTTTAATTCATGTGCTGTTCATACTATTTAGCTATCTTTCAGCAATAAACCTTATAGAAATGGAAGCTTACTTGGAAACCGCTTTCATGTCTCACTTGATTATGAATACAGTAGGCCCTCCACATTTGCGTGGGATACGTGCAGAGAACCACTGCGAAAGTCAAAAAGCCATGAATAATTCTCTGCAGTGAGATCGCACTCCCCACATCCTTCTCCCAACCGCCCTGGGCAGGATCACGGCAGCGACGGGGTAGAGAAGAGTGAAGAACGCGAGATTGCCCTTCCCTCTGCCACTGGCCCCTGGCACGATGGAGCCCTCAGCTGCGTGGAAAGGGACCTGGGTGGAGGAAATGCCTCCCCCACTTCACTCTCCCACCAGCTCCTGGGGCCATAGCTGGTGGGGAAAGCACAGGGGACAAGATCTTCTCCCTGCATTAGGGTATGGGAGGGGGGAATGGGGGAGGCAAGCCACCCATGAATAATCCAATCTGTGAGTCTTAAACCCACAAATGTGGAGGAAAAACTGTATCTCTTTTCTGATTATTCTGGTACACCTATCATGCATTGACTTCTATAGGATGTTTCACTTGGAAAGTGTGAGCCAGATCTGCCATAGGTTCTGGTGAACTGTTATTCTGAAAAGTTTGTGAGATATTTTACATAAAACAAGTGGGTTACATAAAACAAGTGGGTTTCAAATAAATTAGTTTGCTACTCTGGGATTGTGGAAAAGAAAACTACTCATACTTAAAAATGAAAAGTAATGCTAATCAGTAATGCTAATGCTAATGCTAATCAGAAACTTTTATTTCATACAGATAACCCTGAATTTTAACTAGTTTGGTATCTTCTAAGTGCAACTTCTAAGTAATTACAAATTGCTGACTTAAACCAAGGGACTTTCCAGAACTGCTAACCTTTAACTTTAGCTAATCTCTTTTTCTTGATAACCTTCTACATAACAAAGAGGCTTTGAACTTGTATTTCTTGAATAGTAACCCTACCATTCCACACGCCAGTTTTGAAAGTGAGTGAACATTAGAATGAGACTATGATAAGCTAAGGGTGAGAAGACGGGTCTCCCAACAAAAAGTAATTCTCACTAAAAATATATATTCAAATCCTTGGGCATGTCAAGGTAGCTCCCTGGATCTTGGATATTAGTATTCATCAGCACCACAGACCAAGAGGTTCTAATCTCTCAAAAAAGCAATTAACCAGTCATCTCATCTCATTGGGCTTGATTTGAAATAAAGAACTACTATGCATGCCTCTTTCTCAGGTGTAATTTTAATTAACCACGTTTCAATCAATTATGTTCCAAAAGAGCTTTCAAATTTTTCAGATAAAAAAGTGTTGTTTTACATTCTTAATTTAAAAAAAAGAAAGAAAGAAAACATTAATTGACATGCTTATATAGAAACTCAGGAATTAAAGAATCAGTTGCAAATAGCAATAAGTATTAAAAAGAAATTCAAGTGAGAGATATTCAAAGTGATTGCTTAACTGGATTTCAAATGCAGTTTTCCAACTAATAAACTGTAAACATTGTATAAGCCATATAACAAAAATTGTTACTTTATTTTCCATATGATGTTTATTATTTCTTTACTTTTGACATACTACATTAGACAACCTGTTTTCACAGAACTTCATAGTTACTTACGCATGCCCTTTCTGTTGCCCTTTTAGAAATCATCTAGACGCTCTGAGGATGACATCAGGTTGAGAAAAAAGCGAGACCGTTGTTGTGCCAATTTCCTAGAGCCTGCTAGTGTTCGTGCAAGAAAGGAAGAGAAAATGGAAATTGAAGCTCTTGCCTCAGAACATAAAAACATCACAGTGGGGACTTCGGCACATGCAGCAGACAATCAAACTCACTTCTTTTCTCCTGCTGCCAGTCACAATGGACTCAGAGACAGACATGAATCCTTAGACAGTGAGGTTGCTAAAGAGATCCGATATCTTGACGAGGTGCTTGAAGCAAACTATTGTGATTCTGCTACTGATAACCCCTTTAACGGGATGACTTCCTCCTCCCCTGAGCCAAGTTCATCCATTGTTGTGGATGGTTCTAGTCCATCTATTCATGTTACAAATGATTCCACAGCACTCAATAAAAGTGACCTCATTGTTATTGGCGGACAACCAGTCACTGAGCATAGTGAAATGAATGTAGTATCTGGGAAGCTAAAACCAAATGGCCATTCTGTGGGTGTATTACAAGAGGAACACTGTGACAACCTGAAAGTGCCAGTGAGTCCGTGTTCTTCCACAAGCTCAAGATCTTCCAAAGATGGAGAGCCTGTATTAGCCACTATTAAGAAAGAAGCTAAGTTTGAACTCCGAGCATTTCATGAAGAGAAAAAGCCATCCAAGCTCTTTGAGGAGGAGGATCCAAAAGAGACTTACCAAGTACGTAAAGTAAGGCCCTCTGAAGAAATGATAGAGCTGGAAAAAGAGAGGAGGGAACTCATCCGAAGTCAGGCTGTCAAGAAGAACCCAGGCATAGCAGCAAAGTGGTGGAACCCACCCCAGGAGAAAACCCTGGAGGAACAGCCAGATGAGGAACATTTGGAGTCTCACAAAAAATATAAAGAACGTAAAGAGAAACAGCAGCAGCAACCATATATGCCTGTGAAACATGTCTCATATTCCTTTGCACCAGCTGATCCAGTTAATGTTAAGAAGGATGATATTGTCACAGCGCAAATAGATTTTTCAGCTGCACGAAAGCAATTTCAACTGATGGAAAATTCAGGCCTGCCAAACAACACAACTGCACTTAAGAGATCAGGGACTCCCAAAATGTTCACAGTCCAACCATTCTACAAACCAATAGGCCCATCTCAAATGGACCGGCGATCAGTCTCAGTTACCAAACCTGTGTCTGTGTGTGGACAAACTATACAGACTGGCAATAATGATATAGCAATTGTAAAGGCAGAGAAGGTCTCTTGCATCTCAGATGACAACAGTGTTCAGAATATCTCTGGTGACCCAGGGCAGGCGTCTTCTTACACTGATCCCACAAAAACTGGCCAGTCCACAAAAATATGGTCAGAAAATAGTGAATTCACAAGTGCCAAAGCAGTGCTGACTCTGGTGAGAGATGATGAACAGGGTATATTAGAGCAGTTCTCAAGGTCAGTCAATGTGTCTTCCCCTCCGGAAGAACTAGACTCTGGTTTAGATGAATTGTCTGTGAGATCTCAGGATACAACTGTTTTGGAAACACTCTCCAATGACTTCAGCATGGATAATATCAGTGACAGTGGTGCCTCCAATGAAACAATGAATGCCCTTCAAGAAAACTCCCTCACTGATTTCTCTTTGCCTCAAACCCCTCAAGCTAACACACCATCTGAATGTCAAGGAGAAGGTGTCTCAAAGTCACTTAGTGACCATGGTTTTTATTCTCCTTCTGACTCCATGCTCATTGATGAGCAGTTGGAACACCAGGCTGGTCTACTGGTTCAAAATGCCATCCAGCAAGCCATAGCTGAACAGACTGGCAAAGTGAGCTCCAAACATGCAAAAGACACCACAGATGAAAAAAACTTTCAGGTCAAGGACACAAACAAGACACTGTGTTCTGAGAAACAGCACAATTCAGCATTTCAGCCACCTCAGGTGTCATCTCCTGTACAAGAAAAACGGGATGTCGCACCAAAGTCTTCAGCAGTCCAAGACTCTGCACTCAGGGAAAGACAGGCCCTTCAGCCACCTCTCATTACTCATCCCACCAAACCAGTCACTGTGGAGGAACCAAAGCCAGAAGTCAGCTATTTCAGCAAGTATTCAGAAGCAGCTGAGCTGAGGAGCACAGCTTCTATTCTGGCTATGCAAGAAGCAGAGGTGACGGTAGGGCCTTTCAAACTAAGGTCAAAAAAGCAGAGGACTTTGTCCATGATAGAAGAAGAGATCCGTGCAGCCCAAGAAAGAGAAGAGGAGCTGAAGAGACAAAGGCAGGGTATGCAGTTAACACAGAGCCCTGTTGCAAGGAGTGTATCTTCACTGCCCACCAGAACTGTGTCTTACAAAACTGCGCCAGGTAAGAGCTTGATGTTTTATCCTTCACCAAGCAAATGTGAACTCTTTTGTTTTTATGTTGATCTTTCTGTTCGGTTGTAAACCTAGGGAATGTCTTGCAGAACATATGAAATGCTTTGCGGGATCAGACCTGAAAGTCCATGAGATGATAGACTCTCATTTCAGAAAATGACAAGCTCCTGATTCCAGGAAGCCCACAAGCAGGGTGTAAACACAGAACTCTCACCTGTCTCTGGCATCTGATATTTGAAGATAACCCTGTGTCTGAGCTCAGAAGCTGCAGTTAGCTGTTTTACCTGAAAAGGTGAAGATAGATCTTTGTTCCTTTTAAAAGCCATTCTCTGTATCTTATGGAAGAGACCACCAACAGCTAATTCTTAGAACTGCTTTCTTTTGTCTGACCTGAACTTACTTATCATCAATTTCATTGACTGATCCTAATATCTGGTGCTATATGAGGGTGTCTGGGACAGTGACAAACATCTTTTCGAAGTCCAGATATATTATGTCCAGTAGGTTAGTAATTCTCAGCAAACTTTGGTCCTTTTTGACTTGTACTTGACCACTGGATTCTGGCTAGAGATTCTGGGAGTTGGAGTCCAAAAATATCTGGAGGACAAAAAGTTGAGAACCACTATACTAGATCACCTATCAGCTGACAGAGTCAGTCTACAGCTGGCATGACAATCCCACACTTTACTTGAAATTTAAATTCATTAGAAGGGATGCTAAAAGACATTTAGGTAGAATTTGAATAACAGATTCATCATGGACTTAACTGTATGGTTGGCAGCCACAGCAATTTTTTAAAAAGAGTTTGTGTTTTGTGTTTAACTTCTCATATGATGAATCAATTGTCAATGCATCAAAATTTGAAATCAGGCTTATTTTGACAATCTGTTTAAGAAGATCGGGTTGCCTAGTGTTAATTCCATTTTCTCTAGCGTATAACACTATACATTGAAATTGAGGTACGTTAATGGTGAGGATAGGGAGTTAGACAGCATAAATGCCTTATAATTTGAGCCCATTCCAGCAGTGTGGCTTAATGTGAAGTGTCAGACCTCAAGCTTGTCTGATATTCACATCTGATATTCTTCGTAACTTGCCTGACAGGACCATAGAAGGAAATATCTCAAAAGTTCTCTCGAACAGAAGTAAAAGTGGGGAACTACCTGTTGGAAGCTCAACTGGCCAAAAAAGTTACAACTGAGGTGGCAAATGTTAAATTGTGGGAGCGGGGGAAACTGTCACCGATGTTTTGATATGGATGAATAGATAAAATGCCAGCTGAAATATTTCATTGCTTCCTCAGAAGTAGCCTCTTGGAATGTGCTGACCAGGACATCTGGGGAGGCACCCAATTTCCACCTCCATTGTACAGTAATAGAAATAAAACTAAAAATTAAGGTTTACAACCTAAAAAGTAATGTCAAACACTAAAGCAGAGCTGGGGACACCTGGGATTTTGGACTATAGCTCCCAGAATTCTCCAGAATGGAAGATTCTGGGAGTTACAGGCCCCAAACTCCACCTGTTTTAGCTTTGATTGAAGTAACAATTTAACAACTTAAAACTCTGAAGAAATCTAAAAATTAGGTAAGCTGTCTTAAACCATGAAATGCTTCCATAAAAGATATGATCTTCTAGCAACTAGCTGAAAACAAAAGGAGAACTCACCAATTTCCCTAGAAAAGGGATTCCGGAAAGTTTTACCTCTCTTAACTGCAATCTTAACTGACAAAGATTTGAAGATCGTGCAGTGCAAGGAGGTACTTTTGCAAGAAGGTACTGTGCTTTTTGTAGTGTTAAAGTGGGAATGTAAACCATCTGTATGCCCAATCCAACTACTTTGGGTACTTCCATGTCCTCTGATTTTATGGAATACATTTATTTCTCCTGTTGGGATTGTTGGGATTTAAATTCACCTAATCTTAGCCAGTATTAGTGCCTCTTATAATTGCTAAGCTTCTTCACATGAAAGATAAATGGTGCAGCAGAATAGGGTATGGTATAGATCAGAAAAGATTAATTCCAAGGAAAGTATTGTTCATGTAGCACTTACTCCTAAACTTTAATGGCATTTGTTGTCATATTTCTTCAGAAAGGGGAACTGTAAGTTTCTGCTTTGAAAACAAATACCAGTTCCTGTTCCGAATGGGCAAATTTGTTGGCCGTGTATGAATGTCAGCAATTCTGGGAAGATTGCTGCATCCATGCAGGGTAGCATGTCTAAACATCTGTTTCCTTTCTTCCTTAAAACTAAGGAATATTATTTTATGTCACAATTATGCAACAAAAAAGTGAAGAAATTAGCACATTTTAATCTTGGCATATTTTAAACAATAAGGCATCTTACAGATTTTGCTACTGCACAGTAGATTTTAGGCCATTTGGAGTAATTTTTCATGTATTTTCAAGAATTTTAAAGAAACTTGATTGTAGCTGAAAAGCTGAAAGTATACCTAAAAGAGAAACTTGGACTTGATTGTACACTTGTACATCTTTAGGAACAACAAACTGAGGGTCTGGGCAAGATATGCAAATTCTGTTAGAGAAAGTTAGTGTGATAATGAAATTCAAAAGTAAGATGAACAAAAGATAGTATGTTTTGATTGCTCTTCCAATGAATTTATGCCATGTTGTTCACGCTTTTTCTTCAATGGCTTGCCTTAGAAGTTCAGTGTGACATTTACATATGATTTACAGGCCTGGCATAAATATGATATTAGGCATATTAATATTTGAAAAATGTATTTGAATAGTTTTGCAGCTTTCTGGGCAACCCTTGTAAGCTGGGCATCCAGCTGCTGTTATATCTATATGTTGATACCTTGAACCTTTATTAGGAGTGTTTAGTAGATAAATATTTGTAGAACAAAAGGGAAGAGTAGCTTTGACTGCTATGTATATGCTTCTATGCATGCTGTTTTCTCTTTATGAAATATTCATATGACCAGAGATAAGAGTGAACTATTTAAAATCAATTAAGTCAGAATTTTGCTGATGAAAGGGAGCAATTTAATTAAATTTATTTTTTAACTCAAGATTCATTTAAGTTGGGATTTTAACGTTAACTTAATTCCAGAATTAAGCTGTTAAGTTGTTAGTTAATTAAATGAGAGATTTAAAGAGCCAGCATTTTATGATAGTTTAGTCACATCCAAGGCTGAAAGATTTTAACAGGTAAAAAGGACAGTTTGATAGAAGGATCATGTTCTTTGCATACCCTATTTTCTACACCAGACATTAGAGATATTAGTATTTTATTATCTTGTCCTCAAAATGAAGATGAATAATTTACACAGTTTTTCTCTACTGAATACAAAAACAATATTTCTTCCCCATTCTTGCCCAGTATTCACATATCTGAGATTATGTTCCAGAGGAAGCCAAAAAACTTAAAAAAAACTTTCTGGACAGCCACATGTAGTTTTTGTGCAAGATTGCTGTTTTCAGTTCAGACAAGGTAGTCTTGCACGGCAAAAATCTTGTGAAGATAAAGCAGTCTCGTGGAACAAAACCTTGTGCCTGTTTTTGGTGTAAGATTGATGGGATTTGCACAATATTTTTTGTCTTAATGTTTTTGTTATGCATAGAAAACAGCAGTTTTGCACAAAAAACCCTAAATACGGCTGGCTCAAAGCAGTGTTTTTGGCTGGAGAAAGGCCAGCAGTTGTCATGCAGGCCTTTCCCATATATTTCTGTGCAGAATAAATTCCCAGAACACTTCAGGGTATGCAAATACTGATTGAAAAACACACAGAATGCTTGCCACTGTATTATTCTTCCCAAATGGCTTCCTGAGTTTCAGGAAATACATTTTTTTAGCCAGGTAACAAATAATGGTGAATATTTTTGCAGTTTGAATACCTTAGGTGAAACACCAAAAGTGGCAATCTTTTAATTGTTCACACAAGTCTCTATACAAATAGCAAAATGACAAAATATTGCCCACAATTTCAGTGTTTGCTCTCCACGGACATATATCCAGTCCTGAAATAGAATTCTTCTGTATCATCTAGTCCTGCTGAGGAGAATATGTTCAAACATGCTGTTATGGGGGCATTTCCTCTTACTTCATGCCTGTGAAGACAACCATGCTTGAGCATCTTTTTACAAGGGAATGAATGAATGAACGAATGAATGAATCCTTTAATTCCTGGAGCAGTTCTACTCAAACTGTAGGTCCATGGACTGGTGCCAGTCCCTCTGCCATCACCTGCTGGTCCCTGGTGAATTTCCAGGAAAGAATCAGTTATAGCTAATTGGCACAAATATGGTACAAGCCCTTGGTAAATTTGAAGGTGGGGGTGGATTGCTGGCCTCTCATATCAGATAGCATGAGATGTACTACCTTAGAGGAACTATTGGAAACAGACCGTATTAACACTTACAGAAAGTGGGTAGAAAAAGAGTGGATGTATCTCTGTTGCAGAGGGAGGCATCACAGTGGGAATCTCTTCCCAGCTTACATGCACGTTAGTATGCTGATCTCCATATAGGAACCTCAGGAAACCCAAGCATCTACCTCGCAGGGTTCTTAATCATGAGGAAACATTTCTGTGCACACAGACTTAGGCCATTTCTGCACTACACTGTTATGGTGCTCTTATTCCACTTTCAACATCCTGTGGAATTCTGGGGTTTGTAGTCTACTGGGGCCAAAGAGTTCTCTGGCTGAGAATTCTGAAGGCCTCTCCCTAAACTGCAGGCCCCACGATTCCTTAGGATATTGAAAGTGGAATAATAGCACTATTACAGCTTAGTGCAGAAATGGCCTTACTCCATATTGAAATGAATGTTGATTGGTCAAGGTACAGATGACTATGGTGATAACTCCCCCTCCACTGGCTTACACTGTCAACCCCATTTATTCTCCCTAGTTAGGATTATTTAAAAGTGTTGGTTACTTTAACAAAAGTAAGAACTCTCTAGGGCAAAACATAAAATGAGTATTTATCAATATAATTAATTTTGAGAAAGGAGCGCTCAGTTGCTGCTCTATTTCCATGGCATTGTTCAGGAACTGAAGAAAACCAAAATGAAATGTCTCTGTGCTTTGAATAAAGGCATGCCCTTTTCTACTACTAGTAGACTGTAACAGATTTTAAAAATCGAATTGTAAAAATAGAGTTCCTTTCTTCTAAAAAATAAGCTGTAAATTCATTCTACTAACAGCAGTTTAGGGAAAAATTTATATTCAGAAAAATTGTACAAGTGTGGGAGGAAGGATTAAATTCCACTTCTGCTGCTCCCATTAAATGTGGAATACCCTGTAAACTCATTTAAGTAAAGTTTTACAGTTGTAATATTTGGAGTGGCATTAGTAGGTCTTTTGGATGTCACTTTCAAGAAATACTGCATATTCCCTTTGAATAAAAAGACAATATTTCTGATATTAAAAAATGCCTTAGATTAAACTAATCGTAGTTAGCAAATGTCCTGCAGAAAAATATAATATTAAGGATCCCTTCATATTACACAATGATAACACTATGGTTCCAATTTAACCGTAGTGGTTCCATTTTACAGAATTCAGGGCTTTACAGTGATAGAGGAACATTTAAAATTCTCAACCAGAGAGCTTTAGTGCCTCAGCAACCTACAAATCCCAAGATTCCACAGGATTCAGCAATGGCAATCCAAGTAGAATCATACTGCCGTGATTGTATAATGTGAAAGGGCCCTAAATCTGGAGGCTATTATCTGATGTTGTAGGTCCTTCCCTACACTGTATGTTACATGTCACCTATAATTTCATTTTGTTTTTGAACCAAGATTCTTGCTGTTTGTTCAGTTCACTACACCATTTGGGCCCATTCACACAGCACAATTATAGCACTATGATTCTACTTTAGTTGCCATAGCAGCCTCCAACATCCTGGGGATCCTAGTTTGGTGAGGCACAAGAGGAACTCTGACTGAGAACTGTAAATTCCAATTCCTCAGCTGCAAATCCAGGATTCCATAGGGTGGAACCAAGATGGTTAAAATAGAGTTCATAGTGCTATAATTGTAGAGACTGAACGAGCCCTTTGTTTGACTGTCCCTATCAGACTTCCCTTCTGTAAAAAGCCAAATGTATAGCTAGATTTAGAGAGAGAAAAAGAAATACTTAGCATTCATAATTGCCAGTTGCTGTTTCTCGTATCTGTGGTCACCATCCACTGCTGAGCTCTGCAAATCTGAATTCTGCTGTTCATACTTGTACTGTATAACTATAGAAAAAGCATATGAGGTTTTCTGGGCCTTTCTGGCAATCCTTGCATGTTGTTAAATTCTAATTAGGTTAACAGATCTCCTTTTTTGGTATTCAGATCTTTCTCCTGATGAAGAACAGGACATAGTTCAAACATTTGGGATATTTTAGGATCAGTTTCCACAAAGAATTTGATCTGCATTCAGTCTTGGGCCATTTAATTTTCTGTTCCTTTCTTGCTAGAGGATACTCTCTTGTTAAACTATGTATGCTACCCCTATAGGGTGCATCCTTCCTACCTGGCATTTTCCTTTACTAGTTAAGAGAGAGAGAGAGAGAGAGTTAAGCTGATGAAGAATGTAGTATGTTGTAAGTCTTTGGTGTGCTCAGAACTTCAGTGAGGGACAAAACGATCCGTATATAAAACCAGATGTCTCATTTGTGAACACCAGGAAATTCCTAACAGGATATGACTGATGCCTCATGGCAGCTGTAGCTTTCCCTGAGCCTCCATTTATGATCCCGTTAGTGTTCTGACTAAACAGTTGCTTCACAGACAGAGAAAGCAGGTTGAAGTTTCCCCTTTTGTTACAGCTCAACTGTGTGTGGGAGGGGGATGGAGGGAGACAGAGAGAGAGAGAGAGAGATCGACTCAGGCAACAATCATGTAACAGTTTCCCTGTGAATAACCCCTGCAGAACTCTGTTGGACTGAAAAGATAATTTTCTTCCAAAGAAATGGCCCTTTACAAAAAGAAATGTGACATTTTTAAAAAAAACATTGGCAGAGGTTTTTAAAAAATGAAGTATACGAACAGTTGTAATGTAATTTCAAATGCATGCAGTCAACTAGTAGTCATCCGCACTACTTCTTTAGAAAAACCATGAAATTTACTGAGAATTTTTGTACGCATACCTGTTCTTTTTGGCATTCCTGTAGTTCAGATCCAAGTGTGTTGTGTCCAGTAAACATCTTAAATGCTTTTCAGATGTACTCAAATACATAATAGTGGTAGATTGTCAATGGATTGCTGTCAACGTGAATGGCACTTGATATCCTGAAATAAAGGGAACGGTGAAATCCCTTTCCCATGGATATTATAGTCAGCCTTCCACGTTTGCAGGTTTCACTTTTGCAGATTTGATTATTCATGGATTATTTGCTGTCACCTCTGCAGCCACCCTATGCCACTTTTAAATAGGGACTGCAAGCCTCCGGAGACTGAGAAACTGCGAATGAAGATTTTAAGTCCCTGTTAAAAATAGTATGGGGCAGCAGTGGAGGTGGCACTGAGCCCCACCAGCCACCCACTTCTGCCTTGTGAAGGAACCCTGATGCCTCAAAGGACTCCATGGTGGGTTGAATATGGTGATCATACTTTTTTTTCTGTGTTAAATATGGTTTGGGAGGGCCTAGAGTTATTCATGTTTTTTTCACTTTCACAAGTGTCCTGTGCCCCTAACGCTAGCGAATGTGTAGGGATGACTGTATGATCTAAACTTCACTAGATAGGAAGGCAACAAAGGAAAGGAGCTCAAAGATTACCCAATGTGACAAGGATCAAGGAAATCACTGCAGGTTCAAAATTTTACAATTGAGAAGTTAAACCAGTGGTTCTCAACCTGTGGGTCCCCAGATGTTTGTGGACTTCAGCTCCCAGAAGCCCTGAGCATTGACCACATTGGCTGGGGCTTCTGGGAGCTGAAGTCCACGAACATCTGGGGACCCACAGGTTGAGAACCACTGAGTTAAACCAAAGGATTCAAGAGAAAGGTTGACTCTGAAGAAAAACTTGAAGTGGGAGAGAAATTGTGACCTTTTTGTTAGTCTGGAAAGTAACAAGCTGGTGACTACATTGAACAATTCCTTTGTTGTTATTGTCATCGTTGTTGTCATTGTTGTGTACTTTCAAGTCATTGCCAACTTACAGCAATCTTAAAGTGAACCTGTCATAAGGTTTTCTTGGTAATATTTCTTCAGAGGGGGTTTGCTTTTGCCTTCTGAGGCTGAGAGAATGTGATTTGCCCAAGGTCACCCAGTGTGCTTCGATTGCCAAGCAAAGATTGGAAACCTGCTGTTCAGAGTCCTAGTGCAGTTCTCAAACCGCTACACCATGCTAGCTCAGTTCCCTTGTACCCAGGATTATTTGACAGAGTGAGGGATTTGCCTTATTTAGCAGAAGCTGAGGGGGTCAGCTGTGGCAGCTCCTCTTCCTCACAGCTCTTCCAACTGAGGCCATTTCCGCACTACACTGTTATAGTGCTATTATTCCACTTTCAACATCCTGTGGAATTCTGGGGTTTGTAGTTTACTGAGGCCAAAGAGCTCTTTGGCTGAGAATTCTAAATGCCCCTCCCTAAACTACAAACCCCAGGATTCCTTAGGATGTTGAAAGTGGAATAATAGCTCTATGACAGTGTAGTGCGGAAATGGCCTGGGCCTCCCATCTGTTCCCCTCTGTTGAAGCAATAAGTGTCACTTGACTTGTAGTGAGGCCACTAAACTAGAATACTGGCTTCATTGTGGTGGAAATATTATTCCATTACCAATCCACACAAGTTGTCCTGATGGTTTGCTAGTTTCCCTGGCAATGACTACTTATTCGTGTTTTGAACATTTGTAGGCATAGCCACATGAGGTTTTTGTAGGCCCTAGGCACTCTTGTATTTGACTCCCTGCCTTACCTCACCTTACCACTAGGAACGGTTTCACAGGCCCAAGACACTGTGCCAGAAGTGCCTAATGGATAAGGCACCCCTGTCTGCAGCTTTCCCAGTTATCTGTACCTCTACAACTAGCAATAGTAAACCTGGTGTTTTCTCTCAAGGGCTGCCAAAATATCTGAAGGCACCAGATCCTATCTGATCTCAGAAGCGAAACAAGTCTGGTTCGTACTTGGAAGAGCGACTGCCAGGGAATATTTGGTGCTGTACGCTATATTCAGAGGAAGGCAAGAGCAAACCACCCTTGCATATTTCTTGCCAAGAAAGGCCCTTGATAGGATCACCATAAGTTGAGGTTGACTTCAAAGCATGTAACACCAACAAGAAGGCATAATTGGCAACAAGATTGCAAACTTTGGCCTCGCATCAATAGGCTGATCAAATAGTTTGATAACAGTTTGTCAGATATTTAGATGATTTTTTTTATGAATGTCACCACTCTATTTTAGTGTTAACTGCATAACTCCTTCCAAAAAGTCTGATAAAATTGAAAAGTATTAAATTATTACTTTGCAGAGAATAAAAACGTGTTGCTGTGAGCTGCTTTGGGATTTGTACAAATCCAAAGAACAATAGAGGCATTTCTAACAATTGCAATACCTGCAATGTTTTTTGTCATTTCTTGTACTGCCACTGCAGTTAAGGAAATCAAAGTTACTTCTTTACTACCTCTATTATTCCTCCATTTCTTCTCATGAGATAGTATTAAGTAAGCACCGTGCCATTACTCTTGGTCTCAAGCAGACAATGGCTTAGTACTCATACAAGTCTGATCATGGATGACAGTTGTAGATTGATGAGCATCCACTATTCCACAGATCTATTCCACTTGAGTAGATATAATCACTTGAATGGCTTTACTCTTGTACGTATGAGTAAATCCACTTGAATAGCTTTACCCTTGTATGTTCTACTTCTTTCATGGCCCACCAACATATTTTAAGCAACTTCCGTCATGGCCCATCAGTTTATTATTTACTTGATTAATAATACGTTGGTATTAGTATTGGTATTGGTAATGCTAAAACAAAGTAAAGCCTTAAAAAATGGGGAGAAAATAATTAAGACACAATTAAATAGGTTGTCATATTAAAACACCAGTAACTTTAAAAAGTATAAGGTAATTTAAAAGCATAATAAAGATGAAAATATACCATACATACCGCATTTTAAAAAAGCTCCCTACAGCCAATTAATCATCAAATGTGTGTTTAAATAAAAAAGATCTTTAGCTACCAGTGAAAAGAGAGCAGAAATGGGCTATCCTAGCCTCCTGTGAAGGGGACAGCCACTGAGAAGGCCCTTTCGTGTGTTCTCACCAGATAGGTCTCTTACGGTGATAACACTGAGAGAAAGCCCTCTTCTGAGGAGGTTCATATGAAGATACACATTTTTTCAGATAGTCTGGATGAAAGCTATATTGGGCTTTATAGATCATAACCAGCCCATTGAATTGTGTCTGGAAACAAACCAGAAGTGAGTAAATCTGTTTCAACAAGGGAGTTATAAATTACCTGTAGAACTGTTATGTATATAATCATTTATACACATTTTTATTCACTATTCAGAATCTTGAAAAGTAACACACAACTAATATGTGTAAAGTGATGCTAAAACTATGGGCCTTTCCACACTACACTCTTATAGTGCTATTATTCCCCTTTCATCATCCTATGGAATCCTGGGGTTTGCAGTTTAGGGACAGGCCTTTAGAATTCTCAGCCAGAGATCTCTTTGGCCTCAGTAAACTACAAATCCCAGAATTCCACAAGATGTTGAAAGGGGAATAATAGCACTATAACAGTATATGGTGGAAAGGCCCTATGTTTGTGCTTTAGATTATAAGTAATGCCTTGACTGATTCTCATTTCCCAATGAGAGTAAACATGAGGTGAATTGCATTCCATTGATAAATCACGTACGACCTGCTGATTGTTGGGGTCCTTAAAAAAAAAGGACTACTGATACTCTAATCTGATCTGACCACGTGTTTCTTAAGATCTTAAGAAACCGCTTATTTTCAGGTGCTAGATCATTAGATTATTTTATGCCTGAATTATTAAGAGATCCTGAACATGCGTTCTTGTTCAGAAGATCATTGGGATCATTGGGGGGAAAGTGGACTATGCGAGAGCAAAAACTCTCCATCTCTGCGTTTAAGAAGCTGAGCAATCATCAGTCATGAAGCCACTGCCTAATCTGTAGTGTGTCCCAATCACACAAGGTGATGTCCCTCACTGGTAATCTGACCTATGCAGCTATGAACCCCTATTACTATCTTCATCCAAGTCACGCAAGATACGGTCTATTCCACTTTGAGTCTGTTAATTTTATTGCGTGCACTTAAGTCCCTTTTAAATGTGTGGCACTTAAATGGGCTTAACCTTGGTAGATTATACCCCACAATAGACACAATAGCGGCAAGGAATAACAATTCAGTTTTAAGGACCCCAACTGTTCTGTGCCATCTGAGATCTTTTGTGTTGAGCAAGGTCATGCATTTAATTTCCTGGGCAAATTGTCTAAAGATATTGTACTAGTTTCTTCTTTAGAATAAGCAGCATAAAAGGAAAATACAAGGAACTGTAGTTTGATCAGTAGTTTGCCCTGTGTAGGGAAGGAGAGGAGATGGATGTCATATCCTCATCACCTGAGCTCACTCTTCAGGAGCAAGAGGATACTTAAAAAAAACAAAAAACCACTTTTCCCCAGACCTTTAGGCCTTGAACAATACCCATTCTGGGAACATTAATATTCTTCTGATACTTTAACATTATTCTGCCTTGGTAGATTTCATACTTCAATCCCCACTGGGATCGTACCGGTCTGATTAGGTTTCCTTGCCTTAGTATTTTTCCACCAGCAGTCTCACCACTTCCAGCTAGTCTGCTGCCATCATAAAATGGTCAGCTTTGCCAAAATCCTTGATAACTTGGCTAGTGGACAAGTGGTATTTGAACAAAATATTCAGGAATTGAGAGATTTTGGTAATGAGACTCTCAATCAGCAAAGTATCTTAGTAATTGCACAAAAACAGAAGTTGAACAGATTACCAGTTCCACTTCTATCACTGCACCCCAAACACACTTAATCTAGCTCAAAATAAACACAAAAACAGTTTGGTTAAAATATAAAAGAGTTTACTTACAAAATCTTGTACATAGTCTACACAGGTTCAGTTCTTGAAGAAGGTAGGAAGAAATTAAGCACTCACATGCTTGCTGAAAATAATCCTTGTTAGGAGATCTCAGAGCATGCTTTCAGGACAAAAGGCGAAGACAAAAGGAAGATGTAAATGGCAAGAGAACCTTTTTAAGAACAAAGAATGTGTCTGTGCTGGAGGAAGAGGTGTTGACCAAAACAAACAGGAAGTTTTCTCTAGGCTATCTCTCTATGCCTACAATAAACATGCAAACTAACTAGCCAGTTGATTAAGCATGCAAAGCTTGCCACTCCCAACACCTCTTCTCAACCGTGCATGCACCCCTGAACTCCCATCTTGACTTGCAAGTTCTCAAAGCCGTCTCTTGGTAGAGGTTTGGTCAGGATATCGGCTACCATCTCAGTGGTTGGACAGTAGATCTTCTTGATCATTCCATTCTCTGTGAGCTCACGTACTTTGTGGTATCTTGTTCCTATATGCTTGTTGTGTGGTGTCATCTCCTCTGTTTGAGAAAGTTTAATACAGCTCTGGTTGTCTTCCATAACTTCAATTGGTTTTTCTTCATTTATTCCAAAATCAGACAACAATTGATCAAGCCATAGTGATTCTCTACGTGCTTCTGATGCTGAAATATACTCTGCTTCTGTAGAGCAGTGGTTCTCAACCTGTGGGTCCCCAGATGTTTTTGGACTTCAGCTCCCAGAAGCCCTGAGCATTGACCATAGTGGCTGGGGCTTCTGGGAGCTGAAGTCCACAAACATCTGGGGACCCACAGGTTGAGAACCACTGCTGTAGAGGATAGAGCTATCACACTCTGCCTGTGGCTGCCCCAAGAAATGAGGCCATCTCCATACAAAAATAGGAAACCACTGGCTGAGTGATAATCTGCACTATCACCAGCCCAGTCTGCATCAGTGTGGCATACTAACTTTGGATTGCTACTAGCTGGTAGCTTCAATTTAAAGTTGATAGCCATCCTTTTTACTCCAATCCAATCTTTCTTTGTGGGTAAGCTAACTTTCCTGCTCAGAATCCCTATAGCAGATGCAATATCAGCTCTTGTGTTGATAGACAGGTACAGGAGTTTTCCTATTGCTGTTCTGTAGAGACTGATATCTGGTAAAGCATCACTTTCTTCAGTATTTTTAAGAAAATCTTTGGTCATGGGCGTGGCTAAAGTATAGGCATCTTGGGAGTCCTAAACTTTCTAAAAGTTCAGCAATCTGTTGTTTTTCACTTAGTAGAAAAGAGCTATCTTGTTCTCTTTGAATCTCCATGCCCAAATAGTATTTTGCATCTTCTAACTCTTTCAATTCCACTTCTTTGTTCAAGTGATGTGTTACCCTGATTTCTGGGGGTCCCGGGAGGGACACCTAAGTGCGCTCCAAAATATTACAAGATTGGGAATTAGCAAACAGGACAAGCTAGCACTACGAGAGGCAGGGCAACGTAGTGAGATCTTTTACCCAACGTCTATGGGGTCAGGCCGAGTCAAGGAGCGAACAGATGTAGATAATAATTGTTGTTTTATTGATATACAGTCAAACACATGTATGCAACAGAGAGTTCTATAGAGAACACAGAGAACTATAGAAATAAAAGTAGGAGTTGGATAGAGGGATTTTGAGAGGAGGTTTGGTATGGGAAATACTGCACCTGTCCTGAAGCCTGGAAAATCTGAAGGAAAAGGTCTGTTGAAGTAGAGTTCTCAGCACGGGGAGCTGAGGGTAAGGCTCATCGAACGAAGTGACAGCAAGGCGGGATGGAAGCCAAGAGCGATCCGAGGAAGCGCTCAAAGTCAGGGGGTCTTATAGGGGAAAATGTGACCGCAGGCTAGTCCGTTCTCAGGGATAAAAATTAGTTTCGGGCTGGAGACAAAGCCTCCAAAATGTCAGTGATTTACATGATTGAATTATGACAGAGTTGTCAATGAGGTAGCCAGTATGCAAACGCAGAGTGCTTGACGATTTGAGTATTCGGCTTGTCAAGCTGCCTGCTCGGGGCAGGGAGTTCTTTGTAAGTAGCGTGCATACGTAATATGGTACTTGCCTTGAGGTCTCCTAAAGCGGCAGTCTGGCTATTTCTGGCCTGCCTGTATTAGTTTGGAATATTTCAGCAATTTGCAGCTGTCTGGGGACCTCGCAAGCACGTGGTGAGGAATAGGTAAAGAAGACCAAATTATTGATATCAAATGATATCTAATATCCCACAAGCTCGGGCTAGAAAACTGCGGTAACAGATGTACAACTTCTGAGTAGTCTTTATTTCTGTTGGTGGCTATAATCAAATCATCAACATAGGTCAGGATAAAGGTTGAATAACTTTCTTTGGTTCTAGTGTATCTACACTGATCTGCTTCTCCTTGCTTAAAGCCTAATTGTTTCAACATTGTGTCTAGTTTCTCATTCCAAGCTCTAGCAGCCTGTTTAAGTCCATACAAACCTTTGTTCAGCTTGCAAACCAGATGTGGTTGCTTCTGGTCTACAAAACCTGGAGGTTGTTGCATGTACAGTTCCTCTGTTATTTGTCCATGTAAGAAAGCAGTTTTCACATCAAGGTGTCTGACATCCATTTGTTTGGAAGCAGCTAGACTGAGAAGCAGACTTATGGTATTGTGTTTGACAACAGCAGGCATCTATTCAGTTTCTTCAAAGCTTGATGGTTCATTTGGTAACACCAATGTTGTGAGGTAGGACAAACGTGGAGCTGGTACACCTTTGTTGGGTTGCGTTGAGTGTCTGGGAACATGTTCTGGAACCTGGTCTGTCTCTGCAACATCCTCTGGTCCAGTGCTCAGGTCAGAGCCATCTGCATCCCCTTCTCTTAGTGTACTGCTCTCTGCCTTTAGCTCACGTTCTGCAGCATACATCTCAGTCCTTTGTTCTGAATCAGGTTGTGTAGCTGCTTGTTGTATTTCAGATGAAGGTAACATTTGCACTTCTAAGAGAGGTTCAACATCTTGCTCTTCTTCTTCCAATGATTCTAAGATAGTCTCTCCTTCATCTGGAAAGTCTATGACAGTTCGTCTCTTATCAACTCTGCTTTGTTCATCAAAGTAAACTATATGCCTGGTAGCAACTTCACCAGTCTTTAAGTTCATCACTCTATAGCCTTTGCTTCCAGGAGCATAGCCAATTAGAATAGTCTGCTCTGCTCTTGCACCTAGTTTGTGTCGCTTCTGTTGTGGTATGTATGAATATGCAACGGTTCCAAAGGTTCAAATGTGTTTCATGTCTGGTACTCTGCCATGCTATAGTTGAAATGGTGTTTGTGTGGTGCCTTTTGTTGGCAATCTATTCTGGAGATACTTTGGGGTCATAAAGGCATCACCCTAAAATTTACTGGGAAGATAAGCATCTGCCAGCATGCACTTTGTCATCTCCAGGAGAGATCTCAGTTTCCTTTCAGCAATCCCATTCTGCTCAGGAGTGTAAGGAACGCTCCTCCTATGCAAAATCTCAAACTTGGTGCTTGAAAGAAACCAGTGCTGGTACCAGTTGGACCTCCAGAGGGAGGGCTTTCAGCAGCCACAGTTTGTAAGGCCTTCTCCCATGTGTTCTCCTGCAGTATAAAATTGCCATATAAGAACACAGTGCAACAAAATACAGCCCTCCATATTTGCAGGTTTCACTTTTGCAGATTCCGTTATTCATGGATTATTTGCTGTCACCTCTGCTGCCTCCCTATCCCATTTTTAATAGGAACTGCACGCTTTGTGAGACTGAGAAACTGTGAACAAGGCTTGTAAGTCCCTGTTAAAAATGATGCTGGGCAGCAGCAGAGGTGGCAGGCAGTAAGCCCCACCAGCCAGCCACTTCTGCCTTGTGAAGGAATCCTGATGCCTCAGAGGAATCCACAGTGGGTTGAATATGGTGATCATACTTTTTTATGTGCTAAATATGGTTTGGGAGGGCCTTGAGTTACTCACGGTTTTCCCACTTTCACAGGGGTCCTGTGCCCCTAACCCTAGCAAATGTGGATGGATGACTGTATTGTTTTTGAAAACAGAATAAAAGCAGTTTAAAAACTAAGAACCCATAGATGGTATATGACACCAGAAAGATTGCAAAAGGTAATTAAAAATGGAAATATTAGATGCTGGAAATGTGATGAAAAGGTGGGAACATTTTATCATATGTGGTGGACTTGTAAGATAGCGAGGAAATTCTGGAAGGGCATACATGATGAAATTCAAAGAATTTATAATATGAACTTTGAAATGAAGCCAAAATTTTATTTGTTAAATATGCTTGGGCAACAAAGAGAAATAAGATCTCATCAGAAGACATTGTTATATTTGATAACTGCTGCAAGGTTGATATATGCGCAATATTGGAAAGAAAGGAAATATGTTGGTATAGAAGAATGGAAATCAAAAGTCCTGGATATGGTAGAGACAGAAAAGTTAACATTTTCTTTGAGAAATAAACCCATCCAGAATTTTGAAAGGGAATGGAGAGAAGTTTTAGATTGGATAAAGATATAGTACAAGAAAAGAAAAGAAAAGTAAGTTTGTAAGTGATCTAAAGTAACAAGGTAGTAAGATAGTGTAACAAAGTAATGTAACAAGGCAGCAAGGCAATGTAACAAAGGCACTGTGTAATGATGAAAGATGTAACAAATTCTTTGAGCAAGTAGTAACTATGTATGAATGGAATGTAAACTTGCAGATTCAACTGGAATATAAGCCTGGAAGTGGGGAGGGGGATTTTTTATTTTTTTTATTTTTAATTAAAATCTTTAATAAAATTTTGCCCCCCAAAAAAACGAAACAAACTAAGAACCTCACAAAATAATGTAGTTTTGGTGGCCTATTGAATGCTTGATAAAGGTGGAACTGGCCTAACTTCCCTTTAGAGAAAATTCCACAACCAAAGTGCTGCTACAGAAAAAGCCCTGTGGCACTCAGACCCCAGCCTGAACTCTTGGGGTGATAAGACACACAACAGGAATAGTTTCAATTATCTTGTTTTAGTGGTTGCGTGGTTTATTTGTTTCACTGCGGCTGAATAATTCCCACAGCATCCCTGACCTCTAGTGGCCACAGCTGTTCTGGCTCATTGCAGAAGCTGTTCTTAGCTAACATTTGTTGAATGCTTAGAAAAGATTTGAGGTTATGGTGTTTATCCATTTAGTCCTAGAAATGAGCTTGAAGTTTGTAAATGTACACATACTGTAAAATTACACTGATACATTCAGAGGTAAAGGATTAGAATCATAATGCAGTCACAGACCCCAACATGGGAGCCTGGGGAGAATTTAAGCCTTTGAAATACTTTAGGATCAGGGGGCCCATGCTGGTAGTTTGCAGGGAGAAATGGCCTCTCTTTTTATGAGTTACAGGGATAAAGACTCCATTCCAGATCAGAAGAACCACAACATGGTATGAATGTTTTAAAGTCCTCCTACATCACAGGCTAAGGCCCAGGTCCAGTTCATGTCTCCCATTCTTATTTTTGAGTAAAACAAGAGAGGTATAGCTGCATGCTGTCTATGAAAAATGACATATAATCTGGCTACCAGAGTATCATATCCAACAGGAAAATACATTGCATTTAAGAGTCTCCCTAAGAGGTTGCTGGAAGCTGTAGATCCCTTCTGACTCTACACTTGGCAGCAGTACAACATAATCACTTGTTCTTAGAATACTAAGATGATGCAATGAGATGTACTATCTGGACCTCGTGGTAATGTTGGATCATTTCTTTAATTTATGTCCACCACCTATATCCCACTTCATATCTAAAGAGGTTCTCCAGGTGATTCAGAAAAGAAGCAAGGCATTTTTAAAGAGATAATTGTGTGTGCAAATAGACACCCAGTCCTGGTCTTTGGACACCCAGTAGAGGCAAATGGACACACATAATTTAATCAGTGAACTCCATCATTCCCACTCCTCTTTTAATGCTTTTTACAAATTATTGCAAACCAAAAATAAAAATAATCCCCAAATACATACCTTTAGCATTCTCAGATCATTTGTATTTTTAAACCAATTTTTCCAAGCTTTGATAAGAGTTTTTGGAGGGGGTTTTTTTTCTTTTTAATTCAGGTATTTTACTGATGCTGCATGGGATAATAAAAATTGCTTGGGTACTGATGTGTTTAAATGTTTTTGAAGCCCTGGCTTGACTTCATCCTTTTAAAAGGGGACATTTGACTGGAGCTCTCACCATGTGGTTCAGAACTCTGGTTGAGTACTCCATGGTAGTGATTCTTGTTGTACCCCTTTTCTACTTTGTATTGTCTCTGTACTGTGTTTTATTTTGTATTGTCCTTTGGAGTTTTTAATAAAAATTAAAAAAAAAGGTGGGGGGACGTTTGGAACACAGTCTGAAGGTCAGGGCTGTATGTGTTGGAGAAGCTTCTACTTATGAACCTTTTGAATGGGAAAATGGGTACCCAGTAACAATTTCTTTTAAAATGTCATGCTCCAAGGGAAGAGAATGGAGAGTGGCAACTGGATCTTGCTCACCTCATGAGCCAAGTCTTTTTACTGCAAGTCGTTCTAAGTTGCAGCACTCACATGTGTTTATGTACCTGAGAAATCTGTAAAAAAAAAAAAAAATCCGAATACAAGGTTCGTTGTGACTGGCATTTCTTAGGTTATAGGAATGATTTGAACACTCATTCAAGGCAACAATGCCAAGATCATGGTACTGGACAGTGCTACCCTGGTATACATGCCAGTATATAAAAACCCCTTTCATATCTTTTTTTATAAAGCTTGAAAGTAATTAGTTACAAATAATGAGTGGCTTGTAATCAAGTACTTTTTACAGTAGCTGAGGCATCACTGAGTTACATTATGATCATAATGTCAAGGTAGATAGCTTCACTCTGTTTGTGCTATATGTTCTAATTACTTTTTGGCTACAGGGGGCAGCCTCACTATTTAAGTGTGTTTTGTATAACAGGCCAGCATCTAGTAGTATTCTGATTGTTCTTTTGAAAACAGAGTAAGTATAGCAATGCTCTTATTACTGTTGAATAACAAAAAGAGTTACTCTTAAAACTGTAACTACATTGTAGGCCTTACAATTCTTAATTATTGTTTAAAAGTAGCCTTCCAGGATCTGATAGTTGGAGTAGTTTGTTTCTAGTCTCTTAAACCAAGGATCAGGAAGTGGTGTAACACTTAACAGGGAAGAAAGTAGTACTGATTTGAATCTGTAGTATGAGGTCTAAATGGTTCCCTGATTCTTCCCCGAAGTGCCACAAATGTGTGTGTACTGTGCTAGGGATGTGCAAATAACTTTTTACTTATCGGAACTGGACAGCCAGTCTTGGAAATGTACCTGCAAAAGTACTAGTACAGACCTTCTTAATGAAGAACGAGTTACCTGACTTAACAATTATATTTCCAGCCCATACTGATGAAATTCTCTTTCCTTTTGGAAGTGTGGTGTCTGTTCTCAGAATCTGCTTGCAAACCTGTTACCTAGAGAAGGAAATTTTGATTGGGTCTTTGCAGGTAAAATAGAGAAGATCAAGCTACCTCCATCCCCAACTGCTGAAGGTCCCCCCTCGCATTCGGACTCAGCATCAGATGAATCTGGAGGATCCCAAAAGCCCAAGAACCTGATGCAGACACTTATGGAAGATTACGAAACTCACAAAACCAAGAGGCGGGATAGGATGGATGAGAGCAGTGTAAGCATATTCCCTTTCTCCCATGCTGTTTCTTTATATACAGTGGGATATCTTTTCAGTAATAATGATGTGCTTATTGATCAACAATAACAATAATTTATAAAATGCTTATCGGTCACCTTTGTAGAATTCAGTGCACAAGGCGATAAGCAAAATTTAAAAACCCATTCTGGGCTCTGAAATGGGCCTTTTCAAACAGTGCACTTCAAAGCGGAGCTTGTAAGGGATGTGGTTCTTGTTATTTGCCATCAAGTTAACTTGACCTATGACAGCCCCATGAATGGGAAACCTCTAAGAGCCCTGGCCTATGGCCTGGCCCATTACCTGTTGAGGGATTGTGCACAGGAGGATATCCTACTGGGGTTTCTCCAGTTGTCATTTGATCTGAAAATAATCATGACATTCCAGAAAATGGTGATGCTGGGATGCCAGGGACAAGTAGTACATCCATGCTGTTGCACCAGCTGTGTAAACTGTGTGACTAAGGTAAGCAAAGGTGAGGGAAATGAACAGAGAGAGCTGAAGTCCTCAATGAAGGAACAGCAAGTTTAAAGGGAAGCTTTTTCTTCTGGGATTTTGGAAAAGGAGAAGGATGTTAAACTGAGGAAGGGTATAGCGAAGTTTTTGAGCTCAGTGAAAGCTGAGCATGAGACTGAGAGATATTCAGCTCTCTCAGAGAATGCAAAGAAGCAAAATTGTCTCTGAAGAGCTTTATCAGAAAGAGTATTTCTTAAAAAGCTTCATGAAAGAAACAGAAAAAACATACCACTAATACATTAGTTCACTGGAAGAGAGGAAGAAGCAGCCCCAATCCCCTTTTGCTTCTAGAAGATTCACAGAGATTAGAGTTTTATACTCGGTATGGCTCCTCTTCCCCCCACAGTGCATGTGGTTATTCACAGTGATTAGAGTTTTATATTCGGTATGGCTCCTCTTCCCCCCACAGTGCATGTGGTTATTACCTAGTGGTCTGCAGAGCAAAAGGGAGACCCTAACAATGCCAATGCATTGTAGAAGAACTCTTAAGACAATGTCTTGGCTTCTGCCACAGATACATCTCTTCACAACACATTGAACCCTCTTGCAGGCCAACAGCTTCTGAGTTTGCAGCTTCACGTTAAGATGCCATATTTTGTTCTCCACATACAATCAGGAATTAAAAACTACAGAGAGTTCTTGGCCTTGGTGCCTATATACCAAAAAGAAGCCTTTTATCTGGGCAAAATAACAAGAAATGTCTAGTATAATACCCAATTAAAGCAGAGTTGAATATGCACTCAGTGTTAGCTTGGTTTCTTGTCAAAGCTTAGAGACTTCAGAAAGAGGATGTTAGGTGGTCTGTGAATACTTCATGAGGTTCTTCAGAAGCATCTGGAAATTGGAAGCCCATGTTCCAACCCAAGGACTTCCTTGGGGTGAGCTTCCCAACATGAACTCTTCAATCAGAAATAACTGCTATAAGAGAAGGAATTGGCAAGAGCAAAGATCAAAGAAATGAATGTTGGTATTTAACATTGAGAGAGCACAAGGTATTGATGAAACATATCTTCTTAAATAACTTAAAAGTGAAAAATCTCTGTGTCTGTCTACCCTCTCTAAAGGAATCAGATAAGAACCCATTTCATATACTTGGGAAAGTAGTTAATTTATTTGAAACATAGTTTACTATATCAGTAATTAAAAGCTAATGTAAGGTAACTGACAAACAACTGTCTTCTGTTTTTATTTCTAAATAGGCTTTTTAACTTTTCTGGACAGTTTCTTTAAAAAAAAATAAGGTTGCTTCTGCTGACAAATGAAGAGAGAGAGATACTAGTTCTCCACTTAATTTGAGCTTCTCCATCTCTCTCTCTCTATCTTTTCTTTCTCTGTTCTTTGTGTACTAATGATGGTATTTTCCTTTCCTGCCAGTATACCTGTAAATTACTGTGTAACAAGGTTACTTCTGAGGTACCTTTCAAGCATTTGCCTTTGCTTAATGATTTTTAAATAATTATTTTTGCATGAGGATTTTAAGTGCATGCTGCTACAGTCTGCTTTTCATTGCTGCTCTGCTTAACTATTGGAATGATGATTTACAGAGGTTGGTCTTTACTTTTCTTTCTAATTCTCCCTGAAAAAGACTATATGTTAGAAACAGAATTATTCATGTTTAGCGTAGATACATTAAAATCCATGGGATTTGATTCTGCCATAGCTGACTGTCATTGATTTCAGTGAGTGAACTCTGTATGGCTAGTTCTGGATCCAAGCCCTTGAATTAATATTTTCTTACCAGAAAGTGAATTGGGGGAAGAAAAACTAGCAGGTTCCCAGATACGCACACTCATAATAAGTGATAAGAGTATTCAACAACCAATTTGGGGGTAATGTTATGATGATGTGGATGGGGGAGTATTCCATTTGGAACAACTTCTCAGAGTTAGAGCAGAATTGGCTAGTTGTAATGTGAACTTTATTTCTGTGACTGAAGTGTGTTTGTTTAAATATTGCACTAGATTTCCATCTCAAGTGGACCCTTCAAAAAGGCTACCAGTCCAGTACGCTCACTTTGACAATGACGTTTATCGTAATCTTCCCACAACTGTCAGGGCAGCCACACTGTGTGGCAGTAGTTCCCTTGCCACCCCAAAAACATAGCGATCATGTGTCTGAAGAAGGGAACTTTTTGTTCTCCTGGCACCATTCTATTGGAAGGTATAATTTAAGTTACTGATTTAGATCAAAATTGTTGCATTGCCCCTTTTAATGGAAAAAGTAGGAAAGAAATATTTAAGAAAAAATAATGTGTAAAACTTTACATAAGAGGAAATATTACTATTTTTATACTTCTGATTGTTAGAGAATAAAGTCTATTTCTAATACCTTTATATGAAAATAACTTATTTAAGAGGAACAAAAATTAGTACCTTTATTTTACTTATTTTCATGCAAATATAACACTTTGGAAATCCTGTGTTTGGTAAGTTAAGGCTACTGTACACATTAGATTTAGGCAGATCCATAAACATAAGGTTCAGTGTTTCTTAGGTAACAAGGAAAAATTATCACAGAATCCTTTGGTAGTATAAAATATATCTTGTCCTTAATTTAATGTTAAGACATCTTCACAGTAGACCTGAATGTTGTGATTTTGTCACCAGTTATGAGTGATGTGGGCATGTTGTGGGAAACTACAGAGGACACATTAAATTCATAACTTTCCAGTGGAACTTCTGAGTGTCCAGTTGTGTAATTATTTGGAGGGGGTGATGAGTGCATTGCTAAGAATTCTGTTCTCCCTGTGAAATTTTCCTTTAGTCCCAAATTGAGGGTGAAATTTTGGAAAGCATTCATATCTAGAGTTCTTAAAGTTGCTGTGTGCACAGTCTTGGTAACTTTTCCTACCCCTTTTCTTTGGATGTCTAAACTGTACTTCTGAATGTTCAAGTGAAATTTTAAGTTACTGCAATGCTAAAATTTGGGGATGAAAGGAAATTTAATTTTGGAGAGGCAGAATTCTTATTTTAGGAAGGGCAGTGTCCTCGCTTGGCCTCCTCAAAGCTACATCACTGTGAATATCGGTTCTACAGAATAGACTTTCTATGTTTATTTCTTTCAGAATGGTAAGCATAGTTTTCCTACCGTTCTTTTATCATGTCACTTACATGTGTACCAGAATGTTTGATAAATGTAATGTTTGTGGACCTGATATGAATTAACCAAATCTAGCCTTGATTTCAGTGAGTATCCTGCTGTGAAAAACTATGGATATTCCCACAGCGGGAAACTTTGTGACTTCACCAACTTCAGTGGGAAATATTTAAGTATGTTCTTATCTTTCCCACTGAAAATAATGTAATTTAATTCATTGCTGAACTGTGGCTGGATTAATACCCATAATAATTACATCTACAATTTCAACACATAATTCAGGAACAGAAAAGCACTACGACCAGGACCCAATCATGGTCACACCCTGAATGCACGAAATAATAGCTACATATGTGGGGGGTGATTATTGCAAGTGTTTTACTTCAGTATAATTTTTATCAGGAGTAGGAAACATGCAGCCTGCAGACCACATATATCTTCCCAAGTGCATTTTTGCAGTTTTCCTTACATGACACTCATGAAAACGGCACCTCAGAAATTCACGAGCAAATTGTGCACCTAAACTAAAAAAAAAGAAGAAGAAGAAGACATTTTGTTCACTTTAAGATTTTCCTTTTTGTAGCTAAAGTTTAGCAGCAAACTGCTCTAAGTCATGGAGGATCTTGGAAGAAACTCATAGAGAAATAGCTACACGCACAGAACACAGTGAGAGAAAGCACGTATAGATACAGGGTTGTTCTTCCTATGGTGCTGCCTTTGTTTTCAGGATTTTCATAATCTTGCAAACTCTGTCCAGCATAGACAAAAAAAAAAATTAAAAACCTGATATATACCACAAGGAATGATGATTATATCATACCACCTTTTATCCACATGCATAGTGAAGTCTTATAGAAGAAGTGTTAGTTCCATTGAAATCCATGGTGCCTATTCCCTGTGTATAGGGTTGCAACAGACTGTTTCCAGTCTTTGAGATCTATTTCTCAGCAGAATTAGCTGCCACAGGAGAATAAGAATTTCCCAAGAACTTTCTCGAGAATTTGGGAATTTCCCGAGAAAAGGCCTGGCTAGTGTTCTCAAGGGTGTGTTATATTTATAACAAAGCTGCTGTGCAGTAGAACCAGAGCTTCCTTGTGTTGCAATAACTACATTAATTCTTATAGATTGCCACTCTATCCCTACACATCTCCTATTTTGCTTCTAGATAAAGAGAGTGCCCATAATATAGGAGACCAAGAGACAGCCTGGTAGGTTGAAAATAAAACTGCCAGAAAGAAAGATAAGGCTGATTAGATCAATCAAACAGGTGTTTATATACTAATATTCGTGGCTGGTATAGGTTTTTAGGTCCTAAATACCCTAAAGATACCAGATCCCGGCTGATCTTGGGTGCTAAGCAAGGTCAGCCCTGGTTAGTACTTGGATGGGAGATAACCAACAAATGCCAGGTGCTGTAAGCTAGATTTTAGAGGAAGGAAATGGGAAAACTAACCCTAATTGTTCCTTGTCTAAGGCCACCCTATGAAATTCACAGGATCATCATAAATCAACAAGCAACTTGAAGGCTCTTACATAACACACAGGTCTTTAAATAATTAAAAAAACAAGAAATGTATGACTTAATTATCCTTGTCAATGAAAGCAAGAGAGTCAAGAAAACGATGATTGTATGACATGTATATATAACAAATTTAAAGAAATTAAAATTTCATGTCATGCAAAGATAAACAATTCCAAAAATAATTAATTGAGTTTGTTTATCAGAGAAGTAGAAACAACCACTCACTTTTTAATTTAATTTAATTTTAATTTACATTTTAGAATTTCTGACTTTTGGTAGGAGAAGGAAGACTCCGTAATTGAAACATTTTCTTGAAATGAGTTTTGTTTTTTTTGTCATCTATGAACACTTGGTTCATCTTTACCGTTTTTGAGGAACACAGTCTTTTTAAAATGTATCTGGCATGGATGCGTGAAAAGAAAAAAAATCTACTTATGCAGATTTATGGGAAATCATTATAGTCTGTTGAGGTTTATACAGTCCTCCTTCCACATTCGCAGGTTTGACATTCGTGAATTTGATTATTCGCAAGCATGCGTGCTCCCCCCGTAAAATAATTCTCTTTCGTTCCTATACATTTTGCCACTAGCAAGTTTTCCAAGGCAAAACAGAAGGAAATGGGGTGTGGGGAGAAGGCTCCTGTGAGCCTTTCTTTCCCCCCCCAGAGTTTCCCTCTCCCCTTACCATGCATTTTGCCCCAGCTCAGAAAACTCCTGCTGAGGCAAAACGAAAGGGAAGGGGAGGGAAGGCTCCCAAGAGTCTTTCTTTCCTCCTCCAGAGTTCCCCCTCCCCTTCCCATCCATTTTCTCCGTGCTGGGGCAAAATGCATGGGAAGGGGAAGAGGGAAGCTCCAGAGAAGGAAAGGAAAGCTCTTGGGAGCCTTCCCCCAATCCCATCCCCTCTGTTTTGCATGGGAAGAGGAAAGGGGGGAGTCCCAGCAGTGAATGGGAGGGGGAGCAGATGGGGGAGTTATTCACAATGTTTCCACTTTCACAAGAGTTCTGTGCCCCAAACCCTCGTGAATGTGGAGGGAGTTGTGTAGTTGTCTATGATTGTATAGTTGTTTCTGTTTTAGTTTCTTTGAAAAACAAGTTTAATCCAATATTTTAGAAACTATTTTTTGCATAAACTAAACTTTTTACTTCGGCCAGCAGAAGAATTCACCTAGTATGCATTTCCCAAGAGAGGCTGCTTCTATCCAGAACTTCCTATAGCTTTAGTGCTGGGCTTAGAAGCCATTTGGAGGCAGTATGTTGGCGGATGGGCATTTAGAAGTTGGGCACTATGGGAAGGATAAATTGCACATGCGGTTTTCAACAGGTGATTTTGCAAGCTACCCCTACCCTAGTCCTCTGGCTTTGAACACCACCTTAAATTCTGGCAGTGAAGTGACAGGAAGCTAGAGATAGCCTTTCTTGAGAATCACATGCTGGGCAGCTGTCTCCCCACCAACACCACTTCACCTGCCACCATTGGTCCTTGCTGCTGCTTCCACAGGAAGAGGTCTTGGGCACCTTGCAGGAACAATAGAAATGTCAACTGCTAGTGCAATCCCCAGGTGCATACAGGGTTTGCACCAGCATAATGCACCCATAGAGTGGAGGCCATAATGTATATCATGAGTGGTCAAAGTCTGGCTCATGGGCAGCATGTAGTCTCCTGTGGTCCTCTACTTCACTCTACAGCTCTTAAACTCCAAAAACAATTGCTTCAGAATGGCCATTTGCCTTCCAGGTTTTTTTTTTATAAAGAAAGAGGAGCAACATGCCTAAAATAGGTCAGGGAGGTAAAATGGGGAGAAAGGGCCAGTCATGTCCTTTAGAAGGTATGATAGGTTGCCTGGTGCTTGAGGACAAAGGATAGGAGGAGACACCAAACTGCAAAATCCTGAGGCCCAGATGTAGCCCCTGGACTTCTTGGAGTTGTCTGGCCCAGTGTTGGTGGAGAAAATGTTTCAATGTATCCCAGTAATGTAGAACATCAGTTGTGATTCTGTTTGCAGCTTATGGGAGAAAAGCAGTGGGAACTACCCACAAGAAGGAATATGAGTGTTCTCTGAAGAGTATAGATGCTTTATTGTTTACTTGCATGTTGTTCCCATTGTTCTATTATTGTTTCATGGCTTTGAAAAACAATCCCACAATCACCTGAAAAACTGAATTTGATAGTTATTCATCAAGGGTTTGCAAAAGCAAGGCTTAGGGTGAGCCAGCTCCTAAGAGAAGAAGTGTTTTCTGTAGATTTTAGCACTGAGCTTTGGGCCTTGGTTAGAAGGGCATAGCAGCTAACTGAGTTTCACTTGGTCCTGGCACTGCTTGTGTTTTGCACTGAGACTGTGTTTCATCCAGATTATTTCTTTGTTCTCCCTTGCATGTGTTGGTTTTTTTCATTGACATGCTTAAATTCAAACATCAGAGCTGGAAATGTAAAAATGATCACTGCTTCGGTGTCATATATAGTTTTAGACTGTAGCTGTGCTGACATGTTTGTCCCAGTAAGTAAGAAATGCAGACTGACGCAAATATGCTTTTTAGTCATCTAACTTCTGCTGATGTAAGACTTTTTGAATGGCACAGAACTCTTCAAGGGCTACCTTTTCAGCCTGCCTGTATTGGAAAAGGGCAACCAAATGAATGATATTCTTTCTCTTCTTTTCCCCTCAGGTCCTTGAGGCAACCAGAGTCAGTCGCAGGAAGAGTGCCCTGGCGCTGCGGTGGGAAGCTGGCATCTATGCCAACCGGGAAGAAAATGAATAGCTCTCTTGACAAAATGAGAGGGCTTTTTAAAAAAAAAAAATTGCAGAGACTAAGAAACAAAATAGGAAAACAAAGTTTTAAATTTTTTAAAAGCTACATCATTTTAATCTGATATTTATTATAACTCTACCAGTCTCTGCAATTCATGTTCAAGACAGGAACAGTCCATATATAATGTATATAATCCATATGTATACACGCACAAACACACAGAACAGTTATGCTCAAAAAAGCATCTACTTACCCCCTTCAAAAAAAAAATAAACTGAAGAAGAAGAATCTCTCTTTAGAGCTGATGTCATCACTAGAGATAAGGAACTGCAACAGCCATAATCCAAGAGGAGAACACATTTCAGATTGAGAAGAATGCACACCTGTCTTCTTCACAGCCTTGTATTTGGAATAAAAGGAGCTTGGCTTGTGGAATGTTGTGTCGTGAGAGCACCTCATATGAAAATACAAAGCTGTTCAAGAATGGTTTGAACTTGAACAGCAGCTCTTCATCCCATCCACAGCATTTTAAAGCAGGGCTATTATTCTCTTATATTCCAAATAGCCATAACATATCAAGATAGATATGTATATGTATTTGCTGTTCTGAAGAAATAGGGGGAACTTTTTGAAGCCAGTTTAACTGATTGGAAAAAATAAGCAAACAAGAGACTGTTAATTTGCAAATGTGAATGTATAATCTATATATTTAGCCATAAAATACATTTTTTCCTATTATTTTGAAAGGTGAACAGTAAGATGGACAGTTGGCAGACTGTTCACCTTTTTTTGTAACTTATCATAGGCAAAAAAAAAAAGTTTCAAATTTACCATCTCTTGTTTCCATACCATAATCAGTATGCTTATTACATATTTCTTTCAGTACTGCTGCACAAATCAGTAAGTAGGTTAAAAGAGGTAGAAAGAAATGCCAAATCAGGGTGTCTTAGTTTCTGAGATCTGCTTGCAGTTATCGGTTGACTGCTTCTTTCTCAGTACATATTTGCATTGTCATCTGTGTTTAATGGACAACAGTTGTTCAGATGGTGCAGCAGGGGATATATAATAAAGTTTATAAAGAACAATCAAAGTGAGTTAGAAAGATAAGGGCGGAATCCAAGAATCTGAGTATTCTCTACGAGGCAATAATTGACCCTCGAATCAGACTGATAGAGAGAGGGACATGAAAGACAAATAGTTATATCTTTAACTATATTTATGCTACATATAAAGGTTTTCTTGTTAATAGAGCTGGAGAGGAGTGTTTTCTGTTACTGGGAAATGAAAAGTTGGAGAAGGTAACAGAGTGTGACAAAAAGATAAAAGAAAGGCCAAAGGATTATTTTTGCTGTTCCAACAGTGTTTTCAGAGCTAAAAGATTATATAGGAGCTGTAGTTAAAATGTAGGCTGAGGATCGGTGATAAAGGAATATGCTGTGTGTGTGTGTGCGTGCGTGCATGCATATGTGTGTGTGAGAGAGAAGCTAGAACATTAGGATGGTGAAGAGATGTGGTTGTAAAGAGTATTTTCTCCAAAGCTGTTTGCCAGCTCTAGGGGTATAAACATTTCTTTTTGTATTAAAAGGGATATAAAAAGGCACTAAACTGATGCAGTATTTGTAATAACAATAACAAAGCTGACCTGATATTGTATTCGCATGAATTAACATTTCAGAAAGTATTGAACGGTTTTGTAATCTGGCATTTAGAAAAGAAATGTGATATTTATTCTTGTGCTTTCTAGTCTGGCATAGTTATTAGAAGCTGCCAATTTATTCTTTCTCTGTTCAGGGAATGTGGTAGAATATGTAGTGATGGAAACTCATAATTTTTAGACTAGAATCTGACACATTTGGGACACTTGGGGGAAATGGTACATGCATCTTTAAAACAAATGGAACTTTTGGCTAGTTTTTTAAAGGGAGGTTAAAAAAATAGTGACCCTTTGTATCTTTTTCTTTTATCCCATGTTATTCTGTGTTTCATATAATGAGTGGGATGTTGTGTTCTGATCTTTTAATTAGACAGACAAGGAATTTGAAACTTTAAATAAGTGGAATCCTCCCAGTAATTTTCCATGTACATATACAGCAGTATAATGAACACAACAGCCTTGCAGAAGACTCTTTTCCATATTCTGTGTGGAAAAATAAAGTATAAATGTTTGGATACAAATAGCCTTATTGCTTAGATAGCATTGCCTGTGGTGGGTTTCGAGCAAAACCTCCAAGCCACAGTTCAAGATGTTAGACAGAGCTTCTATTGCGAACAGTAGAGAACTGAACATATTAATTCCATGTCTACTGTTAGTGCTTTCCCCTGCCGTAGCTAGCAGTAGCAGAGTCCCACTAACATACATTGGCTGCACTCCTGGATCACAAGCCAGGTCAGTACCAGGCATGGTGAATCCTAGTATCCAAGTGGAAGGAAATATTTTACTTTAAAGATACTTAAGATTTACATGCTCTTATTA
Organism: Iguana delicatissima; assembly: GCA_948472985.1. Lineage (NCBI taxonomy): Eukaryota > Metazoa > Chordata > Lepidosauria > Squamata > Iguanidae > Iguana > Iguana delicatissima. The sequence continues at coordinate 162,464 of CAOKZL010000668.1, forward strand.
TATTTTAGTAAAAATTTTGGGTGCAATCCAGCCAAAAGTTAAATACTGTTATATCAATTTCCATAGGAACATATTTTTAACTGTCTCTTGCTGAAATCAGTTGGATTTGAAACTGCTTACATTTGGCTGGGTTGCACGCAAGGAATTTTCACAGTCTAAATACCCAGTGGGAAAGAGGAAAAGTAAATATGTAGAAAGAGGGGGCTGACACACAGCAACCAGGAAAATGGAAGAGCCAGGGAGCTGTTCACACCGGACAACTTCTGTCCCTGGCCAGCAAAAGCTTGTTCACACTTCCAGTGGGTTTGTTCAGCTATTAGTAAAAACTGCCTATACAATCAAGTTAGAGTATTTAAACTCCAGAGGACTGGGTTTTTCAAAACAAACTAAAAAAATAAAAATAAAAACCCTCAGAATTGTGAAGAAGCAGTGAGATTCTGTGCTGAAAATACTGTTAAAATTAAGCTAATATTCTCTGAAAGATAAAGCATGGATGTGATGAATAAACAACTGATATTCTGTGCAACTTACTGCAACACGGTGGTTTTATAATGGGGAGAAATAAAACCAAAGATTATATATCTGCTTGGAAATGGATGTTTTCTTCCCTTTTTCCTAGGTTGTAGTCAACATGAAGAAAGTGGAGTTGTTAAGGAAATTCCCCTTTTTCTAAAGGCAAAAATAAAAAAGTGATTTCCAAACTATGTTTCATTTGTCATAGTATCTTGTTCTACCTTTTGGGTTTTTTTCTAGTGCATTTTTCCCCAGTGGCAAAAATTAGATTTGTGTATAGCATCTTGTGATTTTGATAGAAGGAAAGAGGGGTGATATTTCTCCAGGTAGGATATTGTTGGTACCATTATTATTGAGAGTCTGCGTGGTGTAGCAGTTTGAGCTTTGGACTGCAGCCCTGGAGACCAGGCTTCAGTTCGCCACTCAGCCATGGAAACCCACTGGGTGATCTTTTGGACACCCCACACACTCTCAGCCTCAGAAAACCCGTGATGGATTCACATTAGGGTCTCCATAAGTTGGAAATGACCTGAAGGCACATAACAATAATTTTATTATTGGGAACTATGACAGTTTCTCTTTCAGGAATTATGGGGTCTTGACTACCATAGATTAGGTATGTAGGTAGGTAGGTGGATGGATGGATGGCAGGCAGATAGTGGGACTGTTAGCAACATTTGGCTTTGTTTATTCAAGGATAAAAGAGTGTTTCTTTAACTGAATACTGATATAATTGAACTGTGCACTAACAAAAAGTTAAGCATTACAATTTGTGGTGCTGCTTGGGTTTTAAAAATAGCTAGGGCCTTTTCCTCAAATTGTTTGTTGAAAGAATAAACATTCAGTTTCAACTTCGTTTCATTCTCAGTCCAGAAAGATCCACACTAAACACTGCAGTATCTCATTTCTTTTGTTGTTACAAATAAGCAGTTATTCAGTTGCAAAATGCATTGTTTCTTGTGTATATTAATGGCTTCGCTGTTATACACTGTTTCTGTTTTATAGTAACTGTGAGGCATACAATGCAAGTATATATTTTCTCATTAAAAATTAAACTTGACTTGTGTTTCTTAAATGCAAGGAGGGGATGGCTGTTCATTTGGCTGAGAATAGCCGTGTGCTAGTTGAAGCCCACAGAACAATTCTGTGAGCTTGGTGTGGTCTTAGTAATCTTTAACCGGTAGTATGGCTGTTATTTGTAAAGCATTTGCCCAAAATTTTGGATAGAAGGGAAGCAGATTTGTTTTGAACTGCTAAGAGAATAATGCTTCACTAAATTACCTTGATTGTTGGATTTTGTGGAAAAGGCCAGTGGCCTATCTTTTATTTCTAGGTGATTCTTATCTTAAAAACCTAGACCAACTCATAAAAATCTGAGTTGTATAGTGCAATAAGTTTTCCATCCTGTGTGAAGGATAACATTGTCACCAGCATTCCAAAGTTGGCTGTTGTTGAGCTTGCCAGATGATGTGTTTCTTGGAAAATATGAGAAATGATGTAAAACAGTACAGGCATAGTTAAGTTAACAAACCTGTGGCAAGGAAGCTCCTTTTTACAAAGTCTTTTCACAACTGCCCAGCTGTACTTTTCCCCCTTCATCCTCTGTCTAGCTGGAAGATTTTTTAGCAGCATCAGCATTGGTGTGAAAGGAAAGGAGGGCTGAAGAAACAGACTTTGCTGTCAGGTTTCAGCAGCATGCCTGCAGCAAACAATGCAATAATGCTTGAGCTGGGAAAGAATGGGATTCCATTCTAGCTGATGCCTGCCTGCCTGCCTATAACAGGCAGTAAAAGGGTAAATAGCAACTGCCTCCAAAATCCCTTTACAGAGCATGAGTGAGGAACAAAATTGGGGAAAGGAGAAAGCAGAGGAGCCTGCCTCACCTGCTACCACCAGCCGGTTAAGGAAGCATAGATCCATAAAGCCTGGCCACCAAAATGGAAATATAAGAAAAATGAAAGCTGATGAAAGGGGAAAAAATCATTCTTGGATGCATTATGGGAGATGCGTTCAAGTGATCTCTAGAAGGTTCAGAAATGTTTTTGCTTGCTTATGCAAGGCATACCTGCCCTGGTTGTTTCATTTCACAAACACATATGAGGAAATGCCAAGAACAGAAGGTACAAGTGTGTTCTGCTTGTTTCTTGTTTGCATTTCTTGGAAAGGGGAAACTACTTCATATGTGGATAGATGTGCACTCTCTTGCAGCATTATGGCTCAAACATTCAACTCCAGCCCAGGTGAAGAAAGGTAACAAGGATCCATTGAATGTTTTGAGGCTTGTTCAGTTGCAACTAATTTGTTCCCCTGGTATCAACTGGATTTAGATTTGTAATCTAAGCACATTTACTTGGAAGTAAATACCGTTAAGTTTAGCAGAACTTGTCCCACTAAGTAGATGGCTAGTCGGTTTGCATCTTTGTGGCAGTGAAAGGAAGCAGAACACAGATGAAGCTTCAGTTTCACTGGTTAGGTGACCCAGGACCTCTTAAAATTCATAAAGTTCTAGTTGTCTAAACCAAGAGCTTTAATAAGACACTTCTGAATAGTCTGAAAGTACATCAAACATGGAAATATAATATCCCTATAGGGGTAGAATCTATGTTGATATTTCTACCAGTTGGTGTACTGATGGGCCAGGAGACTGGAAAATAATTCCCAAATGAAGCTCTACAAGAAGTGATTCAACTGATTAGAAGTCAGTGATTTCTAATGAATTTGTGCTGCCATCTTGTGAGGCATTTGAGTTAATTCTTCACTCAGTGGCTGCAGCCTGTTTTAAGAGCCTGGAAAAACTGTTTTGTTTTTGACTACAACAATGGCCACTTGCCAGGGTGGCTAGGGGACTCTTGACAGTCATAGTCCAAAACAGGAAGTTTTTTTTCTGTTACTGGGCTGCACGTGGCATCAGAAGTTGGGTGCTGCATAGAGCAGTAAGGTCCTAAACTGGCAAAGGGAGGAGAGTTAGTTGGTGTTTTGCAAAATCTTCAAGGGAGGCACCTTGACTCTTTCACACATACATAAAAGTACTACACAGATGCATAATGTTCTTCCCTTCCACACCCACCATCTCCTTTCCACATGCACACAACCGGAGAGAGAATGTTGCCAGGTCTGTTTCATACACCACCATTCTAACATAGGAACAATGGATGCTGAACTTTGCTCTGAGTCAACCTGGTCAGCCAGCTAGCTTGGTATTGTCTGCATTGATCAGCAGTAGCTCTTCTCAATTTCGGACAGGAATTTTTCCCAGTCCCAGCTATATAAACCAGGAATTGAACCCAGAACCTTTTCCTGGCAAAGCATCTGCTCTGAATAATGCTCTACTTGTATCTACAAGGTTTTAATACAGTTAAAATCCAAGCACAAGGGAATTGAACTACAAATTAGTATTTCAGTTTAGTTTTCTTTTTCTGCCCTGGCACAATCTAGGCACTTTCCAGGTCATTGCCCATGCCCTTTCTGTAATGGAAAATGAATGCCGTAGCAGTGAAAGCTCAGCATTTACCCAGAAGGCCAGCACAGTGTAGTGATTTGAATGCTGGACTGGGACTCTGGGACATCAGGCTTTGCCATAAGTCAAAAATGACTTGAAGACTCACAACAACAACAAATCTACTATGTCAAGTCTTCATCAGTTATCCTATCTAGACTATAAAATATGGAAGAACCTTTGGTAGTTTCATAATTCCAGACACTTGTATCTACGTGTCAGTACTGAGCCTTAATTCCTAAAGCCTGTATAACTAATTTGTGCCAAACTTTGAAAAAGTTACTTTGGAGCGGCACCAAAATCCTGCAGCCAATATAACTACTGGCCACCCTGGCTAGGGGATTCAGAGAGTAGCTTTTCCATTGCACATCTTGTTGATAAAAGTTCAATTAAAAATTCCACATTTTGTTGTGTGCCTTCAAGTCATTTCTGACTTTTGGCAACCCTAAAGCAGGGTTTTCTCAGCAAGATTTGTTCAGAGAGGGTTTAGCTTTGTCTTCCTCAGGCTGAGAGAATGTGACTTGCCCAAGGCCACCCAATGGGTTTCCATGGCTGAGTGGAGATTCAAACTTGGTCTTGAAGGCCGTAGTGCCAAAATACCCCACTGGCTCTCATAGATTAAAGTTTGTGCATTACCTATTCAGAAGAAGTACATTCTTTCTTTTCATTTGGGGTGTATTGTTTGGGCATGGCCAGGTAGCACACCAGTCTTTTGTCACTGCTCTTGGTTTCACTCCTGCCTGATGAGCAATTAGCCATTCCTTAGTCTCTGCCGCTTTTACCTTCAGGTGTGCTACGGCCCATCCCTAGAATTATCTTCAGGCATGGCTTGGGAATTGCTTGTCTACAGATAAATAGGTCAAGGTCTTTCCTAGCCCCAGGATCTTTGTCCTATTTGCAAAACCAAATGAGGTTGGATCGCCTGACTCAGAAAAGAGGTTAATTGGCAAAGACGCAGCAGTGATCCATTGTTTAATTTGCAACTCTCCATTCCCTCCCTGCCATTACTAATGAAGAAATGCTTTCCTCTGTTTATGGAAGCAGGATGCACCTCAGTGAAGTAACCTGAGAACCGATGAGAATAAAAATTAGGATTTCTACACCATTTCCAATAGCTAATTATATCTTTCAGCAGGTTTCCATTGTTCTTATGTGCTTCAGGTCAACTCTAGCTTATGGCAACCCTATCAAAGGGTTTTCTTGGCAAGATGTAGTCATGGGGGCTTTGGCTTTGCCTTCCTCTGTGGCTGAGAGAGTGTGACTTGCCCAAGATCACCCAGAGACTTTCCATGGTTGAGATGGACTGGAATCCTGGTCCTAGTCCAACACTCAAATCACCACACTGGCTGTACACATTAAGAAATATACAACAAACTGAGAATACAATTAAAAGCAATGAAGGCATATTAAAATGGAGTGATTACAATAACAAAACATTACATGATCAATTAAAACAGTTGTCAATTTGATCAGAGAAAGGATCCGTGAAGTGAGCTCAAAGCAAAAAAAAACCATGAGGAGTAACAGCTATTGTTTGAGGAATAACAGCTATTGTAAAAGAGTTTAAGAATAACAGGCACTGATTTAAAAAAAAATTAAGAGTGGCAATCTGTGTCTTTTTAATGTGTTATTTTCTGCTGCTGTAATATCACAAAGATTTTTATTACAACAGAAAGTCTGCTCTCATTTGCTAATCCTTGCTAAGTAGTTAATTATATACCTTACAAATAATGGAAAGGGGATCTGAGAAGAGATACCTGTTCCTCCCTCCATTCAGCCCGAAAATATATTTTATCTATCCAGGGGTGGGGAACGGTTGTATCCCACTGTAGCAGAAAACAAACCTGCCCAAACCTGATTGTTTGGTGCCTTTGTTGTCATGAACAAAACCACCATATCCGTGAGACCATGAGCAGTCTTGCATTTAAAAAAAAAATTACCAAAAGGTAGTAGGCTAAAGCTGCTTTGCATACATTACTTTTAAAAATTATGGAATGTGGACAGTAGGAAGAGGACATTTGGTTTGTTGGGGAGCAAGTCTGCCATTTCTGATGAAGAGTTAGGAAAGAGCTGATTTTGCTGGTTGCTGAGTCAGGCAGTGTGAGCTGTTGCCATTTTGTTTAACAGCTGTCCTCATGTTAAGGAACTGACAAATGGCTACGTGTATTTCTACATCCCCCATCTTTCCTTCACGTCTCCCTTCCTCCCTCCCACTTCTTCCACATCAGGATTGGTTTCTGTAGTGTTGAGAGAGAGAGAGGATAGCAGCACGGAAAAAAATACCATGTCTTGCTAGGTTTTTTCACTGCTGCTCTCCATGATCATATCAATGTCTCTGTTTCCAAACAGACTAATCAGCTCTCACACACCCAAAACCCAAACACTATTGTATCCCATGCAGAAGGAAGTGCCCTGGTTTAAAGGTACTTAACCAATTGGTCAAACTGCTTTCGCTTCCTGAAATGAGAAAGCATTTCCCCGGATGAGGTCATGTGGCTCTTTTATTTAAAAAGGCTAAGGCAGGAAGAGCAACAGTCTGGAGGCGTAGTCCTGGACACAGAAAGGTAATCTGAGAGGGGGAGAGAGAGGCTAAAGAGAGACAGAGAAAGAGAGAGAAGAAGAAGATAAAGCTGCTCTATTCAGGGAGATAGTAGGGAGAAACACTCTGCCTCTGTCTTCAGTGTAGTGAGTCCAACTTTTGTGATCAAGATCTTTCCTTGGTGCTTCCTGAATATGTTTTTTTACAAGAATAACAGACAGTGATTCTGAACTACAATGATGGGGATGATGGAACCAAGGACCTGGATTGAGCCTGTTGTTGCTGCGGCTCAGCTTGCCAGCGCTTTCTTTGACACAGGGCTCCTGCTGGTGGTGAAGAACTACTACAACCAGACCAACTCCTCTTCCTTCCCCGCTTCAGCCCATGCCAGTGAGACAGCACAACAGAAAGCCATCTCCAACTTTTACATCGTCTACAAACTGGTGGACGGCCTGATCCCATTGGTGTCAGCTTATGGTCTGGCTAAACTCGGTGATCTGAAGAACAGGAAGATCTCCATTTGTGTTCCCCTAGCTGGCTATTTGCTCTCTCGGATCTTTCTACTCCTCTTGATCCTCTTGGAATGGCCCATTGAGGTGATGTATGGAGCTGCCATCTTGCATGGTCTGACAGGAGGCTACACCACTTACTGGGCTAGCATCATGGCTCTGGGATCTCAGGGCTCCTCTGAGAACAGGAGGTCATTGCGCCTCATTGTTATTGAGCTCATCTATGGCATAGCTGGTTTTGTGGGGAGCATTGCATCAGGGCACCTCTTTATCAGCTTCCATCTTACTTACCAGCATGGCACAGTCTTGGTGTCTTCCAGTGTTGCCTTATATGCTTTCTGCCTCATCTACACGCTCTTTGTCCTCAAAGTGCCCAAGCCTGGAAATTCTCCCTCAGTAGCTCCTTCCTTGAACATGGACCATCCTGAAAGTAAGTTGGCTGATGATGAAGGAGACTCCACCTTCCATGAAACCAAAAGGCCTTCCAAGCTCATCATTGCCATGCTCTTTATAGGAGCTATCTTGTATGACCTAGCTGTTGCAGGGGCCATGGATGTTCTGCCCCTTTTTCTGCTCAAGGAACCCCTGAACTGGGGACCAGAATATATTGGCTATGCCAATGCAGCTGGCTACATGATCTTTATTACTAGCTTCCTGGGAGTCTCGGTTTTCTCCAAGTTTTTAAAAGACACCACCATGATCATGATGGGGATCGTGTCCTTCTCAGCTGGCATCTTCATCTTGGCCTTTGTGCGACAGACATACCTGTTTTATGTTGGTGAGTCAGAGATACCTTTTCTCCTGTTTGTGTATTGTATTTTTAGCCTGAGCTATGTTTTGCTTGTTGTACTTACCACCTGGGAAACATACACTACATTGTTTGCCCAAGAATTAATACCACTGAACCCAATAGTTCTTGTTTCTGACTAGATTCACATAGTATTGTACTAGTGTAGCATGAAGCTCTTAGGGAGGCTCCTAGGGAGCCTGTTTGCCCAGACTGAGAAATATGTGGCTTCATGTGCCTTCAGACCAGATAATTCAAATTCTGTTTCAAAAAAGAAAAGAAAAGAAAAGAAAAGAAAAGAAAAGAAAAGAAAAGAAAAGAAAAGAAAAGAAAAGAAAAGAAAAGAAAAAAGAAAAGAAAAGAAAAGAGAAAAGGAGGGAGGAGAACTAAAGTTGTGAGATTTCTATAGGTATGCAAACTCATGTAATATTACACTGCATCAGTTATTCTGTTTCTCCTAACTCTGAGATACTGTAATCCTTGGAAGCCTAAACCATAAGCTAGGCCACAGTTCTGGTTTTGGAGACTTCACCAGATATTTCCTCACATTGCCAAGCATACTTTTCCAATCATGAGGGCTAGTAATATTTCGATCTCTACATATAACCTCCGGAATCCTATGTAAAATATTATATAATTTTACATATACCTAAGTGTGTTGCAGAAGCACTAAGACATCCCTTTACAGAATTGTGAAGGGTCATAATGGGACTCTGACAAGAGTACCCAATGCACAATGGTGTATAATGCACATTGGTGCACAAAGCACATCAGAATGGCAACGCACATTGGTGTCAATTGTGCACCGATGCACACCATGCACTGATTTACATTACACCCTGAGGTACATCAGGCACTTTGTCAATTCTGGCACGCTGCAACATAGCATTATTAAATGCAAATGTTACACAAATGTAAGTCCACTTACAAAGACAAGGCCCCAACAGCATTCCGGCATTCTGTACCCCAAACTGTATTCAGCACCTGTGTGTGATTACAGCGCTCCCAAATCCCACACATGCAACAGAATGCAGTAATAAAAGAGACCATCTTTCCCCAGTCAGGGAGCTTTGGAGTATTTTTAAGTTCAGCATCCATCATACTTCATCAGAAGCCAACTTAGCAGGGGTAATGGGATATCAAGTCTAAAGCCTTGGAGCTGCGTCAAGTTGTGGAAGGTGAACAGAATATACTAATTCAGACATTTTTGAATCTTCATCCCTAAAAAAAATCACTCTTCAAAAATTAACTGAAGATATTACTGCCTATTCTGTCTAGCTCTTGAACTAATTTTCTGCATGCAGGAAATTGTTTATGTAGAGGAGCATTCATAAATATGATGTAGCACCTCTTATGGGGACCAAAATCATTGTTTTGCTGCATTCACAGAACCAGCCTTAGAGCAGCCTTCCCCTCACTTGGGGCCCTCCAGGAGTGCTGGACTACAATCACTATCATCCCTGAACAGCAAGGGGATTGGTTAGGAGTGATAGTGGGTGTCATCCAACTTGTCTGGAAGCCCCAGACTGTGGAAGGCTGCTCTAAGCTACCTTCCTCCTAGCTGCTTTGAGTCCCAGCTTTGGGGGGAAGGTGAGCTACAAATAAAGATAATAATAACAGTGGCTGAGCTTCTACATCACAGTCTACATTTCATAACTTTATAACTCTGTAGCCATGTCACAGAGACGCAATGAAACTCTGTTAGTGGCTTCTGAAACTGTGCATCCGAGCACCAGCAAGAGTGTATTGGAGTGCATTGAGTGCTTCCTATGCACATTGGATTCTGCTGATGAGCACCAGACACTTCTGATATTCATTGGGCACTTCTGATGCACACTGAGTATTTCTCATGCTCATTGGAGCACTTCTGATGCCTTTTGAACACCTACAATGCCCCTTGGACACTCCTGTTGCACTCCAGCACTTCCTAGACAGTGTCTGGGGGGTGCCCCGATGTGCATTGTTGCCCATTGCACACCAGGGCCATGGTGCATCAATTACTCTACTGGCTATCTAACGGACCTCCATGCATTGTAATGTCAAGGCAGACCCCAGGTGAATATGGACATTGCATATCTATTCCATTCTAGTTCCCATGCACATAGATCCACTCACAAGAGACGTAAGTCCCATGCTGAATTCCAGTCTACATCATCAATAATAACAGTTACATAGATCTGGATAGTGCATTCTCTGGACTGGTGTTAAGCAGCCAGTGATGTATTTAAGTCTTTTATCCAAGGCTCAAGTCAAGTCTCAAATCAAAAAAACCCATTGCCTAACATATTTGCTGTTCCCATCTGACAAGTATATCTGACAAATATACTTTGGGAGACTAGTCTTGTCCTCTGCTCTTAGGAAACATTTTAGAAGGCTCCTCTGCTATGTAGCAGGGTCAAGCTGCTGAGCAGACCTCAAGCCTGCCTCAAGCCCATTGCCTAACCCATTTGCTGTTCCTCTCTGACAAATGCACCCACACTTTGGGCTTGAAACAGATTATCATTTGGCCAGGAGGCAAAAAGAGATGGAAGCGTTCAAAATTGTAAGGTTTCTGGATGAACATATTATGTTATTGAACCAAAGGCAGCAAGTCTATCACTAAAAATATACAAGTCCCAAGTCGAGTTGAGTCAGTGCATCACTTATTGCTGAATCAAGTCCGAGTCGCGACACTGAAGGGATTTAAGTCCAACTTGAGTCCGAATCAAATCAACTTAAGTCTGCATCACTGCAAACAGCACAGGTGAGTGGCAAGCTTGTATCAATGGAGGAGATGTTTGCCATCACAGTTCCTGCAACTGATGTCAGTGGCAGAAAGTGTCTTTGCGTGCCACCTCACTGTAGATCTTGGAGAAAGAAATGTGGCTGTGATTGATCTAAACCTGTTTCTGATTACCATCACATATTAATGGTAAACTATGCACCTACACAAGCATGCAGTTCTACAATAGCAGACTGTTATTAATAGCTTCCTCAGAATGGTTGCTTAATATTAGAAAGAGCTTCCTCATATCCCTGGACCAGCTCAACCTGTCCTGGGAAATCTTTTCCTTTCATCTCTTGGACTACAATCAATGGACTATTATTCCAGGCACTTAAAGGTCCTGCTGTAGAGGCAGAAGTTGTTTACTAACCCAAAATTAATATCTGTCAGAATGTACAATGGTTGAAGAAAAGTGAATCAGCACAATCCAAAGCTCGTCTGCTCAGAAATAAATCCAACTATGTCCCATGAGGCTTATGCTAGACCAGAGCACCCATTTAATACATTGTAGTAAATTAATCAGTTGATTATTTGTGTGCAGCAAGAAAACAATAATTCTGAGCCAGTAATAATTGTGACCTAGTTCACACATCCAGCTGAGGGTCATAATGCATGAGCATGCCTGGTGAATCAGCTCTGAGTGTACTGATCACGTGATCTTATTTCTGGGGTAAGTGACATCAGGAAAGTATAATCACATCCTCAGACATACGTTTCTCAGCTTGGCACATCACTCAAGAACTCATCTTCACTCCTCCTCCCTCTTACTTGCATAGGAAGAGCAGCACTTGAAAGAACCCATTACAAACCATGTAGTCACATGTAATTATTTTCTCAGTAAAAAGGGTGTAATGACATTATATTTCAAAAGAAACTTAACGAGGACAACATTACTTTATTGATATAATGACTAACAGTTTCTAGTTATTTTCAGAAGTTGCTTTTATAAGGCTTTCAAAAAGCATTCTCATATAGGTTTTTTCCCCCCAGTGTTATGCCATTCTGTTGCCAATGCTAAAGTTTCTTTCTCTCATATAAGGTAATGTGGTGGAGACAGTTTCGGGTCAGCCCAGATGACCTCTGGGTGTGAGGGAAAAGCAGTTGAGAAAAGCAGTTAATTTTCCCTGCAATTGAAGTGACTCTGTGTTTGAGAAGAACAATAGGACACTGTGAAATAGAATGATAGGGAGGATGAAATGTGCCTCGCTATGGCCTTGCCATACTTTGCAACATTAGTAAGGTTACGCAGAAAATGATGAGAATTGTTGTTTGTGTCAGTTTCCTTTCTTGGACACGTGATGAATTTGCACTGGAGATGTATAAATTGTTTTGGATGTAAAGAGGCGGGGCTCAGACTTTTGAGAATTATCTCACTGAGACATTGTGCACAATAAATCTTTTTTCTAAAACCGCGGGTCTCTACCTCAGTTCCACTACAGTAACAGTAAGTAAAAGTAAGTAAAAGTAAAGTAACCACAAGTGCAACAAGCTATCTAGCGTCCGATGTTGCAACAAGTAATAGCAACTGGTTAACTTTTACACATGAAGGGCACATCCGGACATCTTGAATTCCCTCGATAGTTCCTGGAATCTAGTCGTGTCCTCGCTTCAATCCATGCCAGAGAGAGAGTTAACTGTCTCCTTGGTTTCTGCTCGTCTGCTGGAAGAAGAGGAAAAGCGCACGAGGAATGCAGCGACTCCCACTCAGACGGCTCCAGTTGCAGAGGCCTGTGCCGGGAGGAAAGTTCCCCGGCTGCTGAGGCGAGGCAGGAGGGGCTGGTGAGAGCCCATGCCGTGCAGAGGTGCTTTCGCTGTGGGTCTGCTTCTCATCTTAAGCGTGATTGCCCGCTCTTGAAGCAAGGGAGCAAAGTTTCACAGGCGCCGGTTCCAGGGGCCGTGGCAGAGGCAGAGGAGGTCGAGCCAGAGGGCGTCTGAGAGTTGCTGTTGCCATGGGAGATGCTATTCCGGACACTGTGTCGGACTCTGAGGAGGCAGGTGATTCCGTTTGGCTTCTTGACAGTGGCTGTTCCCAGCATCTGGTCAATTCTGAAGATTTATTTGACTGTTTGGATTCTGCCAGTGTTTCTACTGTGACATTAGCAGATGGGACAAAGGCTAAAGTTTGTGGCGAAGGTGTAGCTTTTGTCCCTGCCCTTGACATGGGTTTGAAAAATGCTTTGTTTGTTCCCTCTCTTGATTTCTGTTTGCTTTCTGTGGGGCAACTGACAGAGTCTGGGTTCAAGGTTGAGTTCTATGGGAAGCAAGGTAAAATCCTCAAAGATGGGGTGGTATGTACTGTGGCTACACGAGAAGGGAGGCTGTTCTTTCTTGAGCCACGACACACTGTGTGTAATGTGTATGGTAATGTCGCACAACATAATGAGTGCCTTCATCTCCTCCACCGGCGCGCGGCACATGCAAGCTTTCCTGTGTTAAGGAGGCTTGCTGGTTGTTGTAAAGGGTGTACTTTGAAGCCTTGTAATGTTTTCCTTGACTGTACCATTTGCAAACAAGCCAAATCTAAACAACTCCCAGCACCGAGGGTTAGTTTTCGTGTACCAACCGCCCCATTTCAGTTGGTACACTGTGATATTGTGGGTTCTATGAGTAAACCCTCCCTAGGGGGGCTAGATATTTCGTCGTCCTCGTTGACAATTTTAGTAGGTACGTTTTCTGCTATTTGTTGAAACAAAAGTCTGATGTGTGTCAAGTTCTCAAGAACTGATGTTCCTTGGTTGAAAGGCAGTTTGGTTATTCCCTGCAAAAGCTGCAAACCGACAGAGGAATGGAATTCCTGTCGGAGAACATGCAACAATGGTTCAAAAAGCAAGGGATTATTCACAGAACGGCTGCCAGCTATTCTCCCCATCAAAATGGAGTGGCTGAGCGGAATGCAGGGGTTCTGAAGACTCAAATGCACAGTTTGCTACTGGATGCAGATCTGCCTCTGAGCTTTTGGGGTGAGGCAATTCTGACTGCCTGTTACATACACAACAGGCTGTGGAGTTCTGTGGTTAATGCTACTCCCTATGAATGTCTGTTTGGTAAACAGTCTTCCATTGCACATCTTAGAGTATTTGGGAGTTTTGCTTGGGTACACATCCCCAAGGGGCAAAGAAGGAAGGGGGAGCCAAAAGCCCAGCGTATGCGTTTTGTTGGCTATGAGCCCAACTGAAAAGGGTATCATTTTCATGCTGGTGGCAGTTCCTGTGTTGTGTCTAGAAATGCTTCTTTTGAGGAACACGCAAATTGGTCGCGTGTTCAGGCAGCTTCCGAAGTTTTTCTCCCTGTGACTGGTCTGCCAGCTTCTCAGCCAGTACAGCCTTCAGCCTCTGCTCCGCTCCCAGACTCCGCTCCCAGTTCCTCAAGGGTTAAAGCAAAAGAGGAGGGAGGCACGCGGAGGAGAAGAGCTGTAAATGATGTGCAAAGGTCTTGCACAGTGGAGAGAGAACGCGAGGACTCAGTGAAGAGGTCTCGCAGTGCTGAGGAAAGGGTTGAGCCTTTGCAGGATCGTCCCATCCCCAGACGGTCACAAAGAAAAACGAAAGGCATTCCACCTAAACGTTTTTCCCCTGAGTCTCTAGCAGTTCGTGTGTGTGCTGTAAACTGTGCTTTGCTGATGTTGTGAAAATGCCTGAGCAGCAGGCAGAACCCTGGTGGGATGCAATGCAGAGTGAAATGGATTCCATTGTTCAGCATGATGTGTATTCTCTTTGTAATTTGCCCAAGGGTGTGAAACCAATTGACAGCAAATGGGTCTACAAGTTAAAACCCACTGCTGATGGGCATGTGAAACATAAAGCACACCTAGTGGCATGAGGGTTCTTACAAGACATCAGAGATCTGGATCAGATCTACTCCCAGACTGTGAAAGCACAGTCCATCAGGTTGGTGTTTTCCATAGCAGCTCAGAGAAAAGCTGTCATCACACACTTTGATATTACCACCGCCTATCTCAATGCCGACTTGGAGGAAGAAGTGTACATGCTCCAGCCTGATGGATTTGTAGTAGAAGGGAGAGAAAGTCAAGTTTGGCGTTTGAAGAAATCGCTTTATGGGTTACGGCAATCTGCCAGGTGTTGGAATTTTTGTTTACACAATGCCCTACAAGGGTGTGGGTTCAAACAAAGTCTTGCTGATCCCTGTGTATATGTTCGGGGGAAAGGGGAGAGTTTGGAAATTCTCCTTGCATATGTGGATGATCTGTGTTTGGTCAGTGCTACACAAAAACAAGCGCAAATGTTTGAAAATGAGCTGGGAAAAAAGTTTCAGGTTAAGAACCTAGGCCTAGTACAGAACTTTCTTGGAATTGAGGTACAGAGAGCTGAAAATGGTATTCTGCTATGTCAGAAACAAAAAATTGTGAAGTTGTTAGAATTGTGTCGAATGTCTGACTGCAAACTGGTACAAACGCCTATGGTGCCAGGTTTCTTGAAAAACATCTGTGAGGAATTATTTCCTGATATACACTTGTATCAGTCTGTCATTGGGAGCCTTTTGTACTTAGCTGGCACCAGCCAGCCTGACATTGCACTAAGTGTCAACATTTTAGGCAGAGCGTGTGCTAAGCCAACCCAGTATCATTGGCAGGGTGTGAAAAGGGTACTAAGGTACCTAAAAGGTTCCCTTGATTACTACCTAAGCATTTTTCCTGATCAGAATCCTAGCCTTGTCTGTTCATCAGATAGTGACTTCGCTGAGGATACCTTAGACCGTAAAAGCACATCTGGTTTTGTTATCAAATACAGTGGTGTGGTAATCGACTGGAAGTCTAAAAAACAATCTTGTCTTGCTTTGTCCACTGCAGAGGCAGAATTTGTGAGTCTATCTGCACTCTGTACTGAGTTGGTTTGGTATTTGCGGTTACTACAAGACCTGTGTGTGTCTATACCAATGCCAATACAAATATGTTGTGATTCACAAGCCTGTATTCAAATGGTAGTATCTGACCGAGTTTCTTCTCGATCAAAGCACATTGACATCAAATTTCACAATGTGAAACAGTATGTACGAGAAGGGAAAGTGTCTCTTACCTATGTGTCTTCAGAAGAAAACTTAGCTGATGTGTTTACTAAGCCACTTCCTGCTGATGCATTTGGTCAACTTGTTAGCAAGCTGGGGTTGATGGAGTCTCCAGTGCATAATGGCTGAAAAAGTTACGCAAGGAGTAGGGGAGTGTCACAATGTAGAGGAGTATTGTGGACTCCTTGCTTCACATTTCCTACCGTCAGTGTGTGAGAAAGCAAAACCGCTTGTAGGATTTGTTTAGACTAGCAGGATAGAGTGCTTCCCATGAGAATGCTGTACGTAATCAGGCCGTCTGGAACATGCAGCTGTGTTCATATGTTATGGCTTTGAAAGCCTCCTTGTTATTGTACATGCTTACTTAAAACACGGCTTCTGAACAGGCTGTTTGCTTATTCCTTTTTTTTTTTTGTCTGCTCTGTTAGAGATGGCTCGTTTCTCTGTGACTTAGTTGTCTTAGCTTGATTTACTACCCACAATAAAGACTGTTAGACTGCTGACTAGTTTCGGATGTGAGTTTTTTCTACTGATGACAAGAATGCCTCTGGCGGGTTTTTGACAGATGAAAAAGACCAGATAGTCCCTGCTTATGCTCCTGTTTTTTCTGATTTTATTTTGGAGATCCATATACATTTTGTTTATCCCAGAATATTTTCTGGGATAACTGCCAGTACAATCAGAGATTTTTTATACCATCTCAGGGCACATCCAGACTGACTGAAAAGTCTTGGATTTTGTTCCTGTTCTTTCTGATCCTATACTGTGCTAAAATATACTGAGCTGGGGAGCTGGTATTTAAAAATCTTTGATTGTACTGTAAGCTGATAGAAAATATTTGGGAGTAAACAGAACATGTATTGATCTCTAAAATAAAATAAGATATAATAGGAACAAAATCTGGGACTTTCTGGTATTTGTAATAAGTGTGGATGCACCTTGGGTTTATTTTAAGCCAGTATAAAATTGGAAAGAACAGGAACAAAATCTGAGACTTTTCAGTCAATCTGATGCACGTCTGAGAGAAGTAACAGGAATGAATCATTCTTAAAGTGTAACTTTCCAGTCTTTGGAACAGAGGAAGGAGAAGTGAAACACTCTTGGGCAGTGCTTTTTACATGCCTCCTGAGAGCATCCGGGTATTACCCACCTTCCCTATCTCTGAGTAGGAAAGGCATGAAGGAGAGGAGTGTTCTCAGCTGATACTTGTCTGAGCCAGATGAATCCTGGCTATGACTCAGCCAGGCTCTGGGGGGAAAAAAGAGATGAAGGCAGGATCCTTCTTCTTGACTCAGGTCAATAAGCAGAGACAACTGTGGGAAATTGCCTACGTGTTTGTGGAATGTGAGGGGAACCCAATCCTCACAGACTGGATTAGGTTGTGATGCAAATGTCCCCCACCCTCCAGAAAAGTCCACATTCAGACAGGAAAGTCAAATCTCTGACCCCATTCCAGTCCAGGAGAAATGTTCATGGCTCTTGGCTCCTAGGTGGAACTCCAACATTTTGTGATGTAAAAAAGGGGGCAAATCAGGGTGTGGCATGGGCAGATCCTTTGGACCTAAAGCCTTCCCAGTCTCCACCCACACCTTCAACATAGTTCTATGACAGCTCTGGAGATGAAATAAAGACATTTCTTCTTAAAACTTGTAGTGGCAGAGAAGCCATTCACCCTTTGGATCCCAGAATTGGAAGAAGGGGAAGAGATGAGCTACCTCATCTTAGCTCTTGCTTCGGCCCTCCTGGCAGAGCATTGGATATATCAGGTACTTTAACAGCAGTGCATTCTGGCCCTTGAGGCAGAATAGCTCTACATGTAGCTCATCACACTGGTACAGGAAGCTGGGCTACAATCAAAGATTCTTTAACTTGAATCACTGGTTTCCCAAGCAGATATGCAGGTTCCTCAAGGTGAATATACAAGCTGCTACCAAAGATGGGTCAAGGGCCATTTCAAAGGCATAAGTGTTATGTGGCAGCCATTTCCAGATAGTTGCTTCCTGTGCTTTTCCAGAACATTTAAAAAGATTTATTCCAATACCCTACCTTCCCATGCAGATCATCATGGAGGTCAATATAGCCGTCTTGTGCACTGGAACCCCCACCATCACAATGAAGCATTTTTTTAGCCACAGCTACAGTGCTAGAGAGTAATGTTTATTCATCCTCACAGCAACTGTGTATGCCAGTGTTTCTTCGACTATTTGATGTGAGGAACCAGCTGCTATTTTTTTTTCTAATGCAATAGGGACTGCCACTAAATTTGTGCCCACTGAGTAGAATTCTTTCTTTCCTGAAAATTTGCCAGGGGCCAGTGACCAATGGGTCAGGGACTGGCATTGGTCCAGAAACTACCACTTTGAGTGGCACTGGTTTACAGTAACATACCCTTGTTATCCCTGCATGTGTCTTTCATGGCCATACAAGCTGGAAGATTCTGGCAGCTGCAGCTCAACCCCGCACTCCTCAGTCCATGCTCTGAATGCATTGTTGATGGAGCTTTGGATGGCCTTAGAATAATTTTTCCACCCATATGTTTATATGTAATATATTTTCTTTATAACGGTTTATGTGTTTTAACACAGTTTAATGCTTTGATGGTTTAATTGTGGCCAGAATCTTGTTGGGCAGTTATGAATGCATAATCTAGAGTTACACACTTGTCACTGTTTTGTATTCGTGATTTATATGTAGCTTCTAAGTTATGGAATATATAGGGACTGTGAAAGTTCCCCACTCCCTATTTACTGGGCAGCAGCTGCTGTAATTGATGGGGGTCTGTTCCCCTGTTGATTGAAAAGCAGCTGGCCCAAGGTCCCACATACTACCTTTCAAACAATTTCAAGCAGGAGAGTGAATTGCAACAGGGGTCTTGGGTCTGCCTGTCACCCTGAAGGGGTGGGACTGTCAGTTGGCTGCTTCCCAATTGACAGAGGAAACAGACCTCTGTCTATTGCAGCTGCTGCTGCCCAGTAAGTTGGGATTGGGGGGATCAGGATGGGAGTCACTGCATGGCACTGTAAGTAGGGTGCTTAGGCACTGTTAACTCCCCAACTGGATTCTTGCCAAAAAATTTTCCCTTTTGTATGTTGTGAATTTTTAGCCATGTTTGTTTTAATTCTTGTAAGTCACCTGGAGTCCCAAACTGGGAAAGGGTGGAATGACGACGACAACAACAGCAACAACAGCAATATATTTGCCTAACTTGTGGCTTTTCAGCTTGTATATTACTTCTACTCAGGCCAGGGAGGGGAATATGTGGTTCCCTAGATGTTCTTGGACTGCAGTTCCCATCAGCTTTAGTCAACATACCCAGTGGGCGAGAGCTGATAGGAGTTGCAGTTCAACACTATCTGGAGAGTCACAGAGTTCCCTTTCCTGAATGAAGGCATTGGAGGTTTGGACTCTTGCTTGATGACATTTTTCCATCTTCTTCAATTCTGTTCCAGCTCGTGCAGTGATGTTGTTTGCCCTCATTCCCATGACAACCATCAGATCTTTGCTATCCAAACAGGTGGACGGATTATCCTATGGTAAGGAGCTACTTTGACCATCTCAGTATTCTTTTAAAAAAATACACTTCCTGCATTCAGAATAAGTTGCACTTAATTCATTCAAAAATAGTCTGAGTTCCTATCATTTTGCTCTGTGAGCTGTGTTAAATATCCAGAACTGAAAAAATGTTCAGTGATTTGGAACTGGCTCCTTGTTCCAATTTGATTTAGCTATGAGCATGTTCTAGGAGAGTAGGCAGGGAAGTCTGCAAACTGAATTGGACCGCACTATGTTTTTTTGAAAACTCAGCACTTTCCAACTGAAACAATGTGGGGGAAGGGAGCAATCTGTGTGCATGATCTCCATGTTGGTCTGATGTTCCAAACATTCAGTTTAGATCCAACTGAAGGTTTGCAAACACTACCAGCAGAGCACCTTGGATCATATCATCCAATACACCTTTTTAAAATGGTCAGAAACACAGCTTTGTTAATCTGTTCTTGCAAAATTTAAGAGTCTCAGATTGCCATGTTGGATATGAGACAAAGCTCCTGTAACTTTAATCCTGAGCATATAGTGGAGAGGACATAGTACTATAAAACTCTATCAAGCTAGTCCTGGTCTCTTTTACCTTCCAAGCGCTAACTTGCAGCTGTATCTATCTCCCCCTCCGCCTAAACATGACTGTCACACACTGGAGAAGGGGTGCAGAAGTTCCAGAAAGAAGAACAGAGCTGAGGACTCCTCCAATCCCCCTCATTTTCATTTTTTTGGACCACAGGTCTCAAAATCTCCCAGCATGAAAAGCAATGGCAAATTGTAGTAAAACAAAAAACATGAAGGTCAGAATCTTCTATGGCAGTTACAAACGAGTAACCTGGAGTTACACATTCATGGCCGTTATGTATTCATGATCCCTATGTAGCCCCTCTTTTAGAGAATAAGGACCATCAAAGTCTCCCAATACCTACTTATTGGGCAGCAGCCACTGTGATCAATGGGGTCTGTTCTCTTGTGAGTCAGGAAGCCAATGGCTGATGTTCCCATTTCCCCTCATGTGAGCGATCTCTAGCACAAGGTGGAATTGCAACAGAGGTCCTACTTCTGCCGATTGCACTGAACACCACTCACAGGAGGGGATGGAAACAGCAGTCAGTTAGTCTGTTACACCAAAAACTGAGTGATTCAGGGTTCCATCTGCAATGCCAGTACCTCCATTTGACAATGGGGAATTAATTAGCTCAATTGGGAGGCCTGCAAGAGGGAGGTAACTTAATGAGATCTTCCACCAATGTTTACAGGATCTTACAGGAAAGAACCAGCCAGAGATTCCAAATAAGCTAAAATGTGTTTTATTGGAAGTTCAGTCATGCACGTAAAGGATTCAAGCACTCACACAAGAGCTAACCAAAGGTAAAAAGGAGGAAACTTTAGGGAATGGGCAATAATTATCAATCCAGAGAGCAGCGAAAAAAGCAGCAATGTGGTTTAGATTTGCACCTAAAAGTAGTACTCATTTGGAAATCAGAGCAATAGCGTGGCATTCAGAAAGCAAAGTATTGCATCAAACTGCTGAAAACAGAGGGTTTTTATACCCAAAATCTGCCTAGCAGCATGAGTATGAATGGCTGTTTGGTGGAGCAAACAATGGAAGTTGCAACATGAACAATGAGGTCTGGACAAAGTTAATGGTCTTAGTGTTAGATTACAAAGAATTAATAGCTGTTGTAATAGGTGGACAGGTAACAGAACAATGAAGGGAAACATCCAGGTGCTAGGAAGAAGGGCTGAAACAATCAGTGGTTTGGTGGGAACTTCCTGTTGCTATTGTGTGGTAGCAAAGACATTACAGCTTCAGCTTAAGCCTATTATCTTTGGAATTACCTGGTGATTATCCTGACAATGACTTGGCTATGCCTAGAGGGGATCTCTGGCCTACTTGGCAGCACACATGTTCAGCAAGTATTTTTTCTTTGCCCAGTCTGGCCTTACAGTCACATCAGGGTTCATTTTATATTAATACCAATTAATATATTTTACCAATTAAATGATATTTTACCAATTATATCAAATCTGGGGGTTGTGCAGGTTGGTAACAGCTCCTCAAGGGACAGAGTAACAGACGCCAGTTGACTGCAGTGGCTGCTTCCCAGTAAGTGGGGTTTGGGGTCATTTAGGCAAGGATTTATTGCTTAACACTGTAATTACAGTGCTTACCCATATGTTTCTTCCATACAGGATTCTGGCCAATTTTTCTAGGCTCTGCTATAAAGCTCCTGAAATCCCACATCCAAAAAGTCTTGATAGTAGTTTTATTTGTATTAGTTGGCGCTCTCATATGCATTTTACTGGGATACCGGTTTTTACTTTTGTATTAGTGGTGGCAGTTTTATTGTGATACCTCCTTTCTGAGCTCAAACTATGCTATATCTGCTATGGGAGATGGAATTTGTTTGCAGTATAGGGTTTTCCAGAGCTGAATTGTCTTTGGCTGTCCTATTCATAGTACGAAAATGAGGGCTTGTTGCTTAAGCTCTGTGAGAAGTAATTCGAGAGCTGATTTTGCAAACAATTTTGTTGATTCCCACTTTCTGTGTTTCAGTGTTTTCAATTCCAGTTACTTCTATATAAGTGAGAAACTTTTACTGCTTATTACAGAGCTTGGAAATGTAAGCCTGGAGAAGTTGTTTGGACCATAACTCCCAGTGGTGTAGGTGGGAAGGGGGTGCAAAATGCCTCCCTAATAAGAATTCTGCTGCTCCAAGGAAATTTCCCTCCAGTCTCTAAATTTCTACCGTTGTAGAGCGTGAGCCATCAAAATTTTTTCGCCCCTAGAACTATGCTACTTGAGGTATTCTCATTCTCTTGGCAAGTTTGCCTGCCCCTTTCTTTGGATGCCTAAACTGTATTTCTAAGTGCTCAACTGAAGTTTGAAGTTGCTTCATTACTAGAAAGAAAAATCTCAATGTGGAGGGCAGAATTCTTATTTGGGGGGCAATGCCTTCATTTTGCCATTCCATTCTCCCAAGTAGCTACATCCCTGGTAACTCCCAACTGCCCTAACCAACTTAGCCAGTGGTGATGGAAGGTGGGAGTTGCAGTCCGAAAACATGATTGTTTCTCAGAAAGGGAGACAAGAGCTCTTAAATATCTGGGGGGCTTCCAGCCTGTTGTATTAACACACTGGTCACTGTTGGAAAAAACTATTAGTGAAAGGAATGATTGTTTAGAGTTGTTTTAAGTGCTGTTTCAGTGTATTTTCCTTCCACTTTTGTTTCTAGGAAAGGTGTTTGTTCTCCTGCAGCTCTCGCTGGTGATCACAGGAGCTGTGACTTTAACCGCCTATAATAAAATCTACCAAAATACATTGGACTGGTTCAGTGGATTCTGCTTCCTATTATCATGTGGTATAGGCTTCCTAAGCCTCGTCCCATCAGGTAAATAAGGCCAAAGGAGCAAACAGTAACTTTTGAAGTAGTGTCATTCAAAGGGGAGCTACTTTTTCTCCTCAAAGTTGTATCTGTGTGTGTGTGTGTGTGTGTGCATGTGTGGACTCCTAAGATCAATATGGGGATTTAAACTGATTTTGAGGCCATTTCCGCACTACACTGTTATAGTGCTATTATTCCACTTTCAACATCCCATGGAATTGCGGGGTTTGCAGTTTAGAGAAAGGCATTTAGAATTCTTGGCAAGAGAACTCTTTGGCCTCAGTAAACTACATACCCCAGAATTCCACAGGAAGTGGAATAATAGCACAGTAACAATGTAGTGCGGAAATGGCTTCAGTTTCTGCTTTTATTCTAGTTGTTGTGTGCCTTCAAGTTGTTTCTGACTAATGGAAACCCTAAAGTGAACCTATCACAGAGTTTTCTTGGCAAGATGTTTTCAGAGTGGGGTTGTGTTTGCCTTCCTCTGGGGCTGAGAGAATGTGACTTGCCCAAGGTCACCCAGGCCAAGCAGGGATTTGAATCTATTGTGCTTTTGATTGTACAAATTAATCCACTTCAAATTAATCCACTCCATTTTCCTGTGGCTTCTCCCCCTGCAGTGTCGTAGCATGCAAGCAACGTGTATCCTCTGGCTCACTGGAGATTTTAACTGATTGAGAGCAGCAAAGGGCTGACCCTTGTTGAGACACAGGTATACGTGACGTGGAGTCACTGCGCCAGCGCCGAACAGTCTGGTGGATCTGACTGTGTGAAAGAAAATGGAAGACTCTTCCCTATGACAGATACTCAGATTTTAGAAACTTCCCTACCATCTGATGTGCCCGGGATGACACAGAAAAGGAACAGAAAGTAGGCAAAGGATTTGCAGAGAGGAGTTGATTTTGTTCCTACTTTTTCTTAGGAATAGACTTGTTTCTGGAATCATTTTGCCCTGATCTGGTTGCAGAGTCTCAAGCAACTCTTGTTAAAAGTAGCTTTTGAAACACAACTCTTTTTTGAGTTGCTGGGTAAGCGAAAAGTGACATGTCACATTACTGTTTGGAAGTGCACTGCTTTTAGGTATTTTAAAGGTGACTGGGAAAGTACTTCAGTACTTTCAGTTGCCTTCTGTTGCCAAAGGTACCTTCAGTGACCTTAAAATACAGTTAAATACAGTTAAATGTGCCCAAATTCCCCCAAATTGGAGCCCAATTTTCTGCCTCAGACCACAGTAGTCCCCCAGAATGGAAGCAGAAGTGACTAAAAGTCCACATCTGCTCCTGTACAGACTTTTGGACAAACGAAGACATTGAGAGAGAACACCTTGTTCTAAAGGAAGATTGCTGCTACTGGAGACCTCTGATTCTCATTTTTCAGGCAGAAAAAAAAAACTGTTGTGGTGAGGGAATCTGTCCATCAGCTGTGTAATTTCCACCCCCAGTGCTACTAATCAAAAGACATGGTGCTGCTTATTCCACTTTTTCCTTCTTAATGAACTTTTTCAGGAGGGGTATTGAACAACAGGTGAGTTATTTGGGCCCCCTTTAATAGTCCATGGATGAACCTGGCTGATTTCACAACAAAAGCTCTTTCTGGTGGCCCCTAGTGTCCAAACTAGTGAGCAGCTTTAGGGGTGATGCTACCCTTTGCTATTTAGATAGTGAGGCTCTTGATATAGCTAGTCATTGCATGGTGGCTAGAATGCCTGCAAGGGAATTTGCACTGGGGGAGACTTTTCTAATGGTGCAATGTCCCCTTTGCTCTGCAAGTTCTCATTCAGTGGTGCACACTAGGTGAGCTAAGGTTCCACCCTTCTCCCATTTGTAGGCCATTATCAAAAAAGGCTCCAGTTCCATGGACCTGTTCTGCATGGATGCAATGGCAGTAGAGAAGTACTCAGCATTGAATGATGGATCCATTGGCACAAGAACAGTGAATACATTCTCATTTTTTTCCATCTCTACCTGCTGCTCAGAGTTATATAGGAGCTCAGGATAAGGTTTGGCTGTAGCAGCTTGTGGGAGGAGCAGCCATAAAACCAGAAGTGGATTCACCACCCCCATAGGAAGAGATCTACCAGCTACCCTTGGAAGTACCACTTCCCCACCACTTTAGAATGAGCTAGTTACTGTCTTTGCTCAGGTTCAGATCAAATGCCTTGTGTTCAGATTGTTTGCCTGATTCACTCCATTAGCCCTGCCCCAGGTAACTCTATTAAGTGAGAGGGTGCCACTAAAAACATTCATGTGAATTACTCTACTTACTTCATTACCTGCTAATCAAGAAGGACCTTGGCAAGAGCACCAATCATGAGGACTGGAAATTCCAGTTGTGCAAATTGAAATCTATATCAAGAATAGGTCTGTATCTTCCAGCCTCAGGGGATTGACCCACCACTCCTGGAGAACAGTGGGGGCAGGTTCTCCAGCCCATGGAGGTTTGGGAATCTAGTCACCAAGTCCCTCTTGGTCTTGTTCTCAAGGCTCCCAGGCTGTGGGAGATGGGGAGAGAATCCAATTCTTAAATCTGATCAGTGGTAGGAGGCAAGAGAGGGGTTTTCTCCTGCGTGCCACTCTTTCTCTCAAACAGAAAGAAGAATGATTCAAGAAGCCAGCTGCTCTCTGCTAGGTTGCAAGTTCCAGGTGACATTGCTTCTCTTTCCCCGCTTCCCTGTGCAGAAGCAAGGAGGACTGAATTTTTTTTTAATTGAATATACATTTATTCTTGACATTTTACACTTAACAACACATATCTCCATTAACTTAATAGGTAAATAAAGAAGAAATTAAGATCTTTACATTTTCACTTTTATATCATTGTATCATTCTTATTTTAGCCTTTTCAACAACCTGTTGTTCTTTTCTTGGTTAATTCATCCTTTAAGCTCTTCTATTTCAAGTACTCTCTCTCTCTCTCTCTCTCTCTCTCTATATATATATATATATAATACTTGAAATAGAAGAGCTTAAAGGATGAATTAACCAAGAAAAGAACAACAGGTTGTTGAAAAGGCTAAAATAAGAATGATACAATGATACAAAAGTATATCTATATCTATATATATATATCACAATAAAAAATCATAATAATAATAGCAATCAAACCCGTAAATCCTGAGCTACAAAATTATTCAATATTCAACTATGTCCAAAAGAAAAAAGAATAAATAAATAATTAAATTTGTGCTTGCCTATGACAATATAACACAAAGAATGTATGATTATATTGCCCTAACATTTAATTTACCCCAACTAATCCTCTTCCTTAAATGCTTCTTTATTCACTATATTTCTTTATACACACTATATCTTATCCCAAAGTATCAATATGAGTACCTAGTATGAAAAGAAAAAGAAAAAGATACTGAAATTGACGGTTAAAAAGGAAGTAAAGAAAAGAAAGAAAAAGGAGAAAGAAGAAAAAAGAGAAGAAAAAGAGAAAAGAAGAAAAGAACATGATATGAGTGTAGTAAAATTATAAATGAAGGACATAAGTTTTCCACTCTATTTTATAATTTACAGTTCTAGAAAAAACATTTCCCCCCTCCTCTCTTTCCATTCAGCTTTTAAAACATTGCAGTCTTGATTCAGGTTATCTATACTTCGATTCTGCATAAACATGGGTTAGCATATCCATCTGATACATATGGAGGAGTTCGAGTACCCATTCTTCAGACAATGGAATTTCTTTAATTTTCCATTTGCTGGCATACAATAACTTTGCTCCTGTTATCATGTACAAAAGTGTTCTTCCACGTCTCTTCTTGTTCATTAGGCTTAATTCCTTTCAATATATTTAATACAAATAACTCTGGGGACATAGGACATTGTAAACTCGTTATTGCTCTAATTTGGTTATAGATTTCCTTCCAAAATATTCTGGCCAGTTTAGATGTCCACCAGACATGAAAAAAAGTACCTATTTCCTCACCACATTTCCAATATTTATTAGAGATATTTTTATATGTATAGGCTAATTTTGTAGGGGTTAAATACCACCTATAAAACAGTCACAGCACACTTACGTACTCACTCACACAGACCTAAGAAAGTAAAGGAAGGAAATTTGATAGGGGAATTTGAGAAGTATTTTTCAGGGGGAATACTACACCTGATCCTGTAGCCCAGGTAGCCAGAAGAAAGTCAGCTGGAGTGGAGATTCTCAGCATGTGAAAGCTGAGGGGAAGGCTCGGCAAATGGAGTGGCAGCAAGGCGGGATGGAAGCCAACAGCGATCTGAAGAAGCGCTCAAAATCAGGGGTTCTTATAGGGAGAAATGTGCCTGTAGGGTAGTCCATTCCCAGGGAAAACAATGGGTTTCAGGCTGGAGACAAAGCCTCCGAAAGGTCAGTACTTGGAATGATTGGATTTTGATGGAGTTGTCAATAGCTCAGACAGTATGCAAATAGGGAGTGCTTGACAGTTGAGTAGTCAGAAGTGCTAATCTCGTCAAGCTGCCTGCCTGTTCGGGGCAGAGAATCTTTTGTATGCTTGGTGCATACTTGATTTAGGTTTAACGTATACTTGCCTGGAGGTCTCCTGAAGCTGCCTGCCGGAAAATTACTGGCCTGCCTGGATTTGCTTTGTATTTTTCAACCTGTTCAGCCGTGTCCATGTGCGTGCTTGTCTGGGGGCCTCGCAAGCATGTGGAGGGGAGCAGTTTGGAATGGCCAATCTTTTGATATCAAATTATATTTAGTAGATCTCGGGCTCAGACTATAAACCACAGTAACATATCTATCTATCTATCTATCTATCTATCTATCTATCTATCTATCTATCTATCTATCTATCATTTTACTCACTGTAATTAAAGTTGGTGCTAAGTGATCCCCTGTACCACAGTTTCTCTTTTTTTTTGTAAAACCTCCTCAAGCATTTTGTACCTATGGCTGAAAGTAAATAAAAAACAGACTCATTGTATTGGCTGTGGAAATATTGTGAAAACTGCAAATACAGAAATCAGAAGCAAATGCACTGGCAACATTTTCCCATGGATGTGGCCAACCTGTCTTTAAGCTACAGCAACAAATGGCAACTACCTATATCATATTGGACTCATGATACTACAGCCCCTGAGAAGAATTGGTTGTGCTGATAAGGTAGCTGTCAATGATGAATTCCTCATGGATGGGAGAAGTCCAGCTTCTATGATGGAGGTTTGGGTAGAATTAAAATCTCACGTATGGAGTAGCTGAAGACTGGAAGGTGATCCTTGGGTATAAAAAGCTCAAAAGCAATGAGGATGAAAAAAGAGTGTACATTGGGCTGTAGACAGAGAAAAATGAAACTTGAAGGGGGACAAAAGAGAGGAGAGTGCCTTATCACACCATACCTTAATACTATGTTGCTCTGTTGGAAGCCCATTATAGTCATTCCCATTATGGTATCAGGTTATACTCTCTATCACAGCCTTTTGACATCTGCAGATGAGTAGTGTCATTCACAGTTTTCTTCCCTCCGCATTACAGTATCATTGTCGAGTCCTTTTCTCTAGCCCACACCTCATGATTGGTCTGGAGGATACTGGGCAGAGATCTTCTTGGGACTGAGGGAGGGACAACCTGGGAATACCCACACCATGCCCAGATCAGTTAGAAGGAACCACTATGAGGAAACTGCATCCCCACAGCTAACTGGCTTATTGCAGGAAAGGGGTTCATTAGCAGATTGTTTACTGCATGAAAAAAAGGCACATTTCAAATGCATTGCAAAACAATAGCTGCTGGTGAGCAATGACATTAGCAATAGGACTGATCCTGAAGCAGGAATAAGACATTGGTCTGGTAGTATGATAAGTGTGATAAGGCCCTGTGGCAAGCAAGTGCTACACAAAAACTTCATAACATTTTTATACAGAAGGAGGACTTTATACAGAAGGGAAAGAAAGACAAAAATGATGAGGAGATTCATCATAAGTTAAGATGGTTACAGACAGTAGAAACAAAGCAAGAACATCAGAAACTAGGGTGTTGGATCTAGCCTTAGCCATTGTTAATATAAGGTGCATAAATTCAGCGGTACACTTTAACTATAACCAAATCCCATTGGTTTTAGTTTAGCTGCTTGAAATATTACTCAGCTGGAGTCATCCCAGTGGATGCAGGAGACAGAAATGAGAAGAGCCAAAGAAAAAGGAGGACTAAGGCAAAGTGATGTAGGGGAACACAGAGAAATAAATAGGAAAGAAGTAGATACATAGGGACCTGCAAGACCTGAACTGTTGTTGTTTTTTTAATAAAGCTAGGTAATAGATGATTTCTAGGTCTACACTAGAGTGTTTAGTCCTGCCATAAATGTGATTTGAGAAGCATAGGGGTAATGGGGCTGAATTTCACAACTAAAAAGGCACCTCTTTGATTCTAGGTTTTAATGTCATGATATCTCTTAAACCGTAGTGATGAGAGAGAATTTCCCAGTGTGGGTTTGTAACCCCAAAACATAGGTAATGCAGGGTCCACTCACAACTGCAAATACCTCCATGTGACTGAGGGGACTTAATTAGATCAAAATTAGGAGGCCTGAAAGAGGGGGTAACTTAATGAGATCTTTCCACCAATGTTTATGGGGTCTTTGAGGAAAGAACCAGCCAGAGAATCCCAAATGTAAGCTAAAATGTATTTTATTGAAAGATTCACACATGTACACAAAAGATCCAAGTACTCACACACTCATATAAGAGCTAGCTGAAGGATAAAGGGAGGAAAGTTGTGAATAGAAGAATTTTAGGGTTCGGGTGATAATTACCAATCTGGAGAGCAGCGACTAAAGCAGTGATGTGGTTTAGGTTTGTACCTAAGGACAGTTTTTGTTCGGGAATCAGAGCGACAGTATGGCATTCAGCAAGGCGAGAGACTGCACTGAATTGCTCAAAAATGAGAGTTTTTATACACAAAATCTATCCTGCAGGCATAGGTGTGAATGACTTTCCCAGACAACTGGACAATGGGCATTGCAACACAAACAATGGGGTCCAGATGGACTTAATGGTCTTAGTGTTCAGCTAACAAAGAAGTAATGGCTGTCATAATAGCTCTGTATTGTGGAGAAGTTTGGGGGACAATGCAGGGGAAGGTGCAGGTGTGAAGTAGCAGAACCAAAACAATCATTGTTTTGGTGGGAACTTCCCTTTTGACCATTATATGCTTAGAGATGTTCCAGCTTCAGTTTAAGCCTCATCTCTGGAGTTGCTTGGTAATCTACCTGACAATGACTTCGGCTATGCCTAGAGGGAGTGTTGGCTGACCTGCCTTGCAATCATACATTTTCAGTCAGTAGTTTTCCTCTGCCCAGCTTGACCTTCCAGTCACCTCAGATTCCATTTTATATCAATGACAATTAATGTAGTTGCCAATTAAACAATATTTTGCCAATCAATCTTGGGGGGAGTATGTGGGGCTATAACAGATTCTTTCTATGCTGAACCAATAATATGCAAAGCTCAGGCAAAATTCTGTTTTTGACCACAGTTCCCTAAAGTCCTGTAGCCAGCATTGCCATTTGTGGGCTGAAAGGTAACTCTGCCATGCTCTGACAATCTGGGGTGGAATATAATCTATGACTGTCCATTCCAACCCTATTGTAGTTCCACTGTTCACATATTACTCAGCAAAATGTAGGGAGGACGCACATGGAAGCAGCTCTCAGACTGGACCAGTCTAGATTTAAAAAATATTGTTCTGAGAACCTTCAGCATGAGATTATGCCATCATGGGCAGGCACCCAGTGGCATGAAACCATTTTGCTGCTTGATAGAGCTGCCTTTGTGTGCCTCCTGGGATTCTTTGTTGTAGGGCAGAAGAGATGTATTTATTTAAATAAATAAATTCTATCTATCATCTATCTATCCCCAGGGAGTCCAAATGCAGCCTTTCACATATGGCCATAACACCTTTCCCAAAACATTTGGTATTTCCCACCCTTTATGTTTTTCTGAAAGGTAAAAGGATCACTCCTAAAACATAGTTATTGGCAGTAAGAGATTTTAAGCTAAAAGGTGCCAGCTAAAATTCAGTTCTTGCGCTGACAAAGAGGAAGAGGGGAATGGTAGTCTTCATAAGGCTAGGATACCAGACAAAGCATGGCTGAGGTTCTAGATCACTACTTATTTAAGTATTTTTAATCAGTAGCATCTGCTGGCTCAACTCCCACAATCCTGCTTTTCTGGACAGCAGCTGCTGTGAACAATGGGGTGGAGGTCTATTCTCTTGTCAATTGGGACATAGCAGGCTAACCAGTCTGCCTCCCTCCTATGAGCAGTCTCCAGTGTGACAGTTAGAAGCAGGATCCCTGTCACAAAGCCTCCTTGCACTAGTGATCGCTGGCGGGAGGAAATTGGAAACATCAGTCTGCTGCATCCTGATCGACAGGAGGAAAAACTCCCTTCCCTCACAGTGGCTGATGCCAGGAAAATCAGGCTTATGGTACTTATCTAATCTCTATGTATTCCCTACACTTTTGAGTACACAGCAGTCTTGAATACAAACCAGTTGCAAATGCATAGCCGCAGGTTACACATTCATATTTGTGATGGTCAATTCTCGGCCATACTGTTGTTGGTAAAGATTAGGGATGGGCCAATCGAATCTGCAAATCCTCAAATCCCTGAACCCTTGCGAAGGAATCAAGATTCACGGATCCAGATCTGGCTGCCAAATAGGTAAGTGGAATCTTTCCAATCCACATGTGGAGCTGTGTGGCTTACAAGGTGGTGGAGGGAGAGCGCTTTTTATCATTGCATGATCATAAAAGGAATCCAACCTACACAGTGACCCAAAAAGTGAGTTGGAATGTCATAAGGCAAGTAACTTACTAACAGGATGCCAAGCATTATCTTCAGAGATGTACACACAAAATAAATTCTCCAGCATCCTAAATTATTTTCTCTTTAAAAAGGATTTTGACTACAAAGAAAGCACAGGACAGTCTTTAAAAAAAAATAATGATACATCAGCATATGGAAAAAAAATCCCACTGGCACCAGGGTAGTAACCATTTATTTGAGCATAATTAAACTGGGATGTTTCCTTAGCAAAGCCCATGTTGCTGGTACAAAACTGCCATTCACCCTTGTCATTCCTAAGAGATTGCCTCCTGCAGTAGACTCAAAGGAGGGTTTGACAGATGTACAAACTTGGTGAGCAAAAACAGAAACTGTATTCATACAGCTGGATTTTTTTATTTCATTTTACTGTTTCCATTTCAGCTGCCAGAGTTTACTTACAATACAAATGCACTTTTCCACATAGAGTATATTTTTAGATTGGTTGTTACACTGTGTTTTGCAGCAGTTGGAATGACTCACCAAAAGCCACTTTGATCTGTGGTTCTACTTATATCAGCCTTTTTTTAAAAAAGAAAAAATACTATTGCTTCCATTTTGCCTTTAAATGACTTCACAGATAGGAAATGAAAGGTGGCAAGTATACATTCCATGGCATTTAGAATCTTTTCTAACTTCTGTTCATACTTTTAAACATATGTAACAAGAAAATTTCCAATGCCCTGGGCTTCTTAGATGCCACTCTACTATTGCATGATTGCATTTTACAGCCCAGCGAGGACATCTGCAGTTCTCACTTCCGTACATCTGGCACAGTCTTCCTGAATAACAACCAAATACAAGGAGGAGGGAGACCTGTTGGCTCTCCAGATATTTTGGACTATACGTACCACTGATTATGCTGGCTAGGACATTAAGAAGTTGAAGTCCAAAATATCAGACACCCCATATTTATCAGAAGTGTGAAGAGGACAAATGCATTTTCAAGATACTTGACCACATGCAATGGGTATAGGGCAAGGAACCAAACTGAAGGTGTGCCTTTTTTGAAGTATGCACACTGGTACATAGCGCATATTTTCGTTTCACATTTAAACACTGCAATTTTACTTCTCAAGGAACTTTGTCAGGAACTCAGCTAGCTGTTGGGATTCTTCTCATTCTCTCATTCCAAAGACAAAACATAATGCCATAACTGAAGAAGCTTCACAGCACATTTATTCAGCAATGGATTTATGGCTTCTCTTATGTCACACTTGTGTCTCTTTAAACATGGTCTTGGCTCCTAGCTCCGGTGGCTCAATGCCATCCTGAGGAGAAAGCAAAATTATGTCTGGCACACCCATGTGTCTGTCTCTAGAGCCAACAGTGAGGGGAGTTAAAATTAGAGAATAAAATTAGAGAGATACTTGAAAAGCACGTTAGGTGGCAACCATAGTGGCATACAAGATAAAATTAGATAAAAGGACATCGGGTGGCAACCAAAGCAGCATACAAAGGTACTGTTTTGCATGCTGTAGATCCTGGTT
Organism: Iguana delicatissima; assembly: GCA_948472985.1. Classification (NCBI taxonomy): domain Eukaryota; kingdom Metazoa; phylum Chordata; class Lepidosauria; order Squamata; family Iguanidae; genus Iguana; species Iguana delicatissima. The sequence goes on from CAOKZL010000668.1 coordinate 195,329, forward strand.
TAAGTTCCTGATGCCTCCAATTGAAATTATCATTTTGTAGGAGATGAGGAAATCCTTCACATGAAACTATTGTTACCCTAAAAGGTGGGGGACTTTAGGGGTCTATCCGCAATACCAGGATCTCCTTAGAATTTGGAGAATTATAGCTCAAAGAATTATAGAATTATAGCTCAAAGGCGGTCTGTGAGAGGAGGGTAACGGCAGGATCTTTCACCTGTGTATACCACTACTAACTGTGGAGAGGACTCCAGCTAAAAGTTAAACAGGGTGCTTTATTAGAAATGAATAGACACACACAAGAAATCAAGCAATCTGATGAATCCTACAAGGCTATTGAAGACAGAGGTGAGAAAGGCTGAGTAGAGGGAGGTTTTAGGTAGAAGGAGGGATACTTAACACTCCTGAAGTAGACAATTGCAGCGGAGTGGCTCAAACGAGAGTCTGAGGTTAGCACAGAGGAATGAGAATCTGGAGGATCACTTACAGCCTGGTGCCCAATGTACGAGATTGGAGCTGGGGTTTATATATCCTATTTCCTACCCTGTAGGAGGGCGTATGGACAAAGCAATAATGGCTTTCCCATGGAGCTGACAAAAGAGTCTGGGAGGGTCTGATTGTCTTAACATTGATAAGCATTGGTGGGATTCATGCCTCTTATTGTTTTGGCCAGGTAGTGTGAATAGGGTAGGTCTCCACAGGATATGCTCATAGTAGGGTTCCTGATTGTTTCACCTGGGCAGTTTTGCCTGCCCTTATTCTTGGGAGCACTCTCAACTTACAGTTTTTAGAAAGGATTATCCCAAGCCCATTAGCATCAGGTTTTTCCAGCTAATCCTTTCTGAATTTATGACCTGATCATGTCTTAGGTAATCCTGACCTGACATATGCGTACAGCCAGTGCACTTTCAAACATGTGTTTCAGCCATGAAATATGTCCAATTATGAAAATGGCACATCCTGCAGAGTGGGGCTGTATGGTATGGTAGCATCATGCAGAGCTTCTGCCAATTAGAGTAGAGAGTACTAAAGTAAAGAAGTGGTTCTAAACTGGAGAGAAGGAAGGCTTGCGGGAGCCTTCTTACCCCCTATCCCCTTGCCTATTGCCTCAGAGCAAGTTCTCACCACCAGGACCAGAGTCAAGAGAATAGGGGGAAGCTCTGGAGGGGAGAAAAAAGGCACACACATGGCTCCTCCTATTTCCTTGCCTTTTCTTTTGATGTTTGCCTTCCTTCTCTGAGTCCACCAAAACCCAAGGGAAAGGGAGAAGGAGAATGAAGGAGAAGGCAAGCAGGCACATTATAAATAATCAAATTGCAAAGATCAAACCCACAAATCTGGAGGGAGTATTGTATCTGTTTTCAAAAAATTAACAGTCTAAGTTGAGGTGGGTTGCATGTTCATGTTGGTACGTTTTTCTTGATGACAGCAATAAAAATGTGCAAGTTTAAGCACATTCTTACTTTCCAATACAAATCAAATTGTACAGTTGAATAAAAGCAGCTTGGGAGGGATTCTCATTCTGAAATGTATACTACATTGCCAACTTTATGAAGCATAGTCATAATAAGAGCTCTTGGAAGGCTAAACAATAACAACTACATACATATAGATTGTCAAAGGACAAGATTTTGAGCATCCAAAGGTTGTTAGTAACAACTCAACAGTGATTCATTCCTGAGTGTTTCCTTATTGAAAGAGGATTCCCTATCTTATCTGTACCAGACTTGGCACAACCATAAAATTGTGATTGGTTTAACAAACAGCATCTGCCAGACATCAAACAATGTATAATGTAGCTAAAGCTGAAGAAGGTATGCTTTTTTGAACAAGGACCTAGTAAAATATTTGTAAAACTTCAAATTAGAATTAGTGGTAGGTTGGATAGAGTTATCAGACACAAAATTTCCAGAACTTGGTACTCAACTTAAAGCTGTAGTGAGTACAGCATCTGCTGCTTAGCCACATCTCACAAAAGATTCTTGAAAATGTAAGCAGTAAAAATCCAATTATCACATTAAAATTAGAGGAGATTTAAAATTGTGATGACAGAGAATCAATATACAAATTCAAGAAATTTCTGGAGATGTAGAAGGGGGCGATATGAAAGAGTTTGTGGTAAAGTTTCTCAATCATATCTTACAAGTAGGTTTCATGGTTGGGTTGAGCACGCTTCTTCATAGCTGGAGTGGCTGTTGAGTGGTGGACTTAACTAGGTTCTTCATCTTGGAGTTTAGAAACAACTCTTCTGCAGGAAGAATTACTATAGTTACTCTATGGGGGAAGTGGGAAAGCCAAGATCACAGACTCTGTGGTTAGGATCAGGTACGGGGGATGGAGAGAGGAGATAAGGGCACTGGGGATGACAGTTGTCCTTTGTTTTTTGTTAGTTGCAGATCAACCTATTTACTCTTTAGAATGTGCATTAATTAGATGTCTTCCAATTTGAAGCTGTTAGCTTCAAAGTCAAGGGAGCCTGCAATCCAATTAAGGGGACATGGCTCTGTAGGAAAATTAAAATTCTTAAACTCTCAGTTCTTTTTTTTTTCCTTTTTCTTTTGCAGGAAACCCATGGAGCTACACAATGGGATACAATAATTCCAGGCAGAGAATGGGATAAAAAATGTGTGGCCCCTGGTGCTAATAAATTGCAGAGGGATGCTATATTAGTACAGGGAAATTTTCAGTTCAAATAAAATCCAGAGAACTTTGATGATGCTATTTATTTATAGAAGGCTGCTTAGATCATAAAGTCACAACTACTTTTTCTACAGCAAATGTGGACTAAATGGGATTTTTTTTAAAAAGAAAGGTTAAAAAATAATAATAATTTTGCCTTTGGGAGCACGGTTAGGGATTTTAATTGTAATCTTCATGAAATGGGCTCAAGAGCTTTAAGCAGTGCTGACTTACAAAAAAATTAAAACAAAGTTTGCTGTTCTTGTGTGCCGTCAAGTCATTCCCAACTAATGGGGACACTAAGGGGAACCTATCACAGGATTTTCTGGAGTTGTGTGCGTGAGACGTACCCAAGGTCACCCAGTGAGTTTCCATGGCTGAGCAGGGAATCAAACTCTGGTCTCCAGGGTTGTAATCCAACATTGAAACCACTACACCTTGCTGGCTCTCTAAATGTTTATTTCTGCAGAAAAATGCTAATATGGGGCAATCGTTCAACTATCAAGGTTTATGGAATGAGAGACATATGGTAGAATTATATCCAGGTGACCATAATTTTACATTTTACTGTGCACCTCATAAAGTTTTCACCAGAATAGATATAATTCTTATTATAGAGAACTTATTACATAATATCATGGACACTGATGTCAATAATCAAAATAACACCCCTTTCTCTGCAAGTGTATAAGTCTCTCTACAAGTCACACCCACATCGATATGAAGATTTACTCCATTATTATTGTCAACTCAGTTGTGTGAGCAGAGACTGCATGCAGGTTTGGAATGTTATTTTCAGGAGAATGTCTCTGATTTTTATCAGTGCAAATATGTATTCAGAAGCTGTGAAGAGTGTTATGTGTGGGTTGTGCATTAAAGAACTGAGTATTCTTAAACCTAAAAATAAAGCTCAGGTGGCAGCTCTTGAACAGGAAATTAAAGATCAGTCCAGTAAAATCCATGAGTGGGTTCCAATGGAATACAGAGAAGTCTGGATTCAAAAATTGGCTGAATTAAATGTACTTGATATTAATGGAACTATGAAGGGAATGTTACATTTGCAGCATTTTTTAAATAAAATTTTTTTTATTCAAAAGTATCCATACTGTCGGCCAGTCGATTAAACAAAAGCAAGTGAAAATAAAATAGTAGTCTGAATGGAAGGGAATGGGAAAAGGTTTTTTGATCCCAGAATAATTTTGGATAAATTTCCTTCTTATTTTGAAAACATTTATAAAGCCTTTCCAGAGAATATAAAGAATATTATAGGTTTACCAGATAGGAGGCAGAGTCACCCCACTTTCTGCTGAAACTAGAGCAAATCTAGAGAAAACCATTTCTTTGGAGGAAATTTAAGAGGTGATTTAAAGAAAAAAAAGGATCAAGTAAATCTCCAGGGCCAGAAGGGTTGTTAGGGGAAACTTCACCAAAATTTTAGAAAAAGATTGCTCCCACATTTACAGATTAATTATACTCTGGAGGGTGCCCAACTTCCTGAAACTTGTACACACATCAGAATTATTGCCATATTAAAGCCTGATAAAGATCCACTGAAAATGAACTATTATTATCTAATCTTTTTAGACTGCAAGATCTTTGTATCTGTCGTGACTGGCCAGCTTTATATAAATACTATATACCCTGATCAGTTTGGATTTTTACCCCATAGATACATCGTTTATCCAATACACAGTCTGTCTGCAGATGACATGAAATTAGGAGTAGTAGTTAACACCTCAGAGGACAGGATAAGAATTCAAAATGACCTTAACAGATTAGAGAGCTGGGCCAAAACTAGCAAAATGAATTTCAACAAGGAGAAACATTAAATACTTCACTTGGGCAGAAAAAATGAAATGCATAGATATAAGACGGGTGACACCAGGCTCGACCACAGTACATGTGAAAAGGAGTCTTAGTAGACCGCATGCTGAGCATGAGTCAGCAGTGTGATGCAGCCAATGAGATTCTGGACTGTATCAATAAGATTATAATGTTTAGGCCAAAGGAAGTAATTATGCCACTATATTCAGCTCTGGTCACCTGGAATACTGTGTCCAGTTCTGGGCACCACAGCTCAGGAAAGCTATTGACAAGCTGGAATGTGTCCAGAGGAGAGTGACCAAAATGATAAAAGACCTTGAAATCACGCTGTATGAGGAGCAGCTTAGGGAGCTGGGTATGTTTAGCTTAGAGCAGAGAATGTTAGGAAGTGACATGATAGCTACGTCTGAATATTTGAAGGGATGTCATATGAAAGATGAAGCAAGCTTTTTTCTACTGCTTCAGAGATTAGAACACTGAGCAATGGCTTCAAACACCAGAAAAAGAATTTCCCTCTAAATATTAGGAAGAATTTCCTGATGGTAAGAGCAAGTTCAACAGTGGAATGTTCTGCCTCGGAGAGTGGTGGAATCTCCTTCTTTGGAGGTTTTTCACCAGGTTGGATGGCCTTCTGTCAGAAGGCACTGACAGTGCATTCCTAGATGGCAAGGGGGCTGGACTCCATGGCCCTTATGGTGCCTTCCAGGAATATGCTTCTATTATTCTATGGGATTATTAATTATTGTAGGTTTCAGTGGTCCCATCAACTCTTATAGCTCTAGATCTTTTCAAAGGTTTTGATGGCATTAATTGGCATTTCCTATTGAGTTCTTTCTCATTTTATCAATTTGGTCCCAAATTTAGCTTTTTCTGCAATTTATTCCTTGTCATTCACTGAGAGACTGATTAATAATCTCGATCCTAGAGCCATTGCAATAACACGTGGTACTAAACAGAGATGTCTATTATCCCCACTTTTGTTCGTTTTAGTAATTAAGTTTCTGGCTAATTACATCAGATCTGCCTCAGTTATTAAAGGGCTTGAGATCCAGAAACTGAATCATGCAATCATTCTTTACAGTGATGATACAAGTTTGATGACTAGTAAACCCATGAAGGCCTTTCAACATCTAAAGGCTGTGCTTGGGGACTTTGCAAAATTACCTGGACTGAGCGTTTTCTTAAGACAGATCTTAGCTGTTTCAGTATAACTCCTACCACTTAGCCAGTCATTCCCCACACATTAAATATTCATTTGACCAATGAATAATTCCACTAGTTAAGATTGCAGATAACTAAAAAAGCTAGCAAGTCTTTTGAGGCCAATTATGGATTAATCTGGAAAATATTGCAAGATTTAGAATGATGAAGTGTTCTAACATTGCCTTTATCAAGTCAAATTGCAATTACAAGAATGATGGTTTTTCCCAAGTTTTGTTATTTATGTACGCTTGAGTTTTTTGATAGAATGCTCAAAACTTGAAAGACAAGATTAGAAGCCTTTATTTTTAGTAACTAAATTTGGAACGGCTAAAGCTGTTTGATACAGGTCATCTCAAAGGGGTGAACGGAGATACTACTTTTAAGTATTATGAATTTTCCTGTTCGTAGGTATTTATAAGTAAATTATTATGAATCTTACCAGTTGCAACATTTATTTATTTTGATAACCAAAAAGCATATTCAGCAATGGGCACAAACTGAAAAACCATTACTTAATTCTCAGACAGTTGAACAAGTCTCATTTATGAGAAAGCTGGTTAAATCAGTGAAATGTATGGCAGTCAAATATTCTAAAAGCAGCAATGTGGAAACATAGAAAGGAGGTTCTGATGCCTAGCATTTCATCGTTAATACCATTATATTGTCATTTGGAGTTTCACATAGGAAATTCACATACAGTTTTTTGATAAAATAGGATTAAGCAAATTGCAAGATATTTATTGCAAGATATATATTGCAAGATAATGATGCCCAACCACTTTCATGGAAGCTGTGTAAGAGTCAACTTAAGGGTTCAAAAATAAATTGACTTATTTGGCATCAGGTTGGTAATTTCATCAGTCAACCATTTATTAAAACTCAAGCTCAATGGCAGCTTACCCCATCTGACATGTTGTTACACACAATGGATGGTTATGTTAAGGGATTTCTCTCCTATGCATATAGTTATCTGGTTGAATTGCTATGGGTCCCTCAGATGGTCTCAGAAGCTCATGGGAAACTGATTGGCATATTTGCTTAGCTAAGGAAAAATAGGATAGTATGTCGGGTAAGCTTTTTTTCAAAAGTGAAAGCAGAGTCAGGGAGAATACATTTAAAATGTTATATAAATTGCACTTAATTCCAGAGAGATTGTCATACATGGAACCCATTCTTTTTTCTCTTTGCAGACAAGTAAAAAGGTTCATATTAACATTTATGGTGGATCTGCGGTGAAGTGTCTAAATTTTGGGTATGTATTCTCTGAAACACATATATTATTACCAGCTAGTATGTTCTGAAAATACCAGAACTGGCCTGCCTGGGCATTTTTTCAAGGAAACAATGCAAAAGTATATCACAAACTCTTAAATGATTACTTATTAGTAGCTGCCAGAATATTTCAGAAAGACTTAAAGGGGATATATTGTGATGAGCTGGAATAATAAAGTACAGCCACTAGCTTTAATTGGAAAATTATCTCACAAATTTTAAATTGCTAAAGCAAAGAAAGAGAAAAAAAATGTGATTTGGAATTATTTTATTGACAATGTGGGGAAAAAATTAATGTTGGGCTTCCAAAGGCATTTGGGTCTTTTTGGCTGACACTTTCAACTTTTTTTTTTTTAAATTTTGGTATGGCTATGTAACTTAACTGAAAAGTTAGACAGCCGCAATGCTAAAATAAAAGTGTTGGGAAGGGAATCAAAGGTGATATTACAGTATAAAATCAATTTTTAAAAAGAATAAAGACAGCTTGCTGTTTTTAAGTGTTTTCTCCAATCAGTCCAGAATCTATTACTTAGTACAAAATTTTAATCACAGCAAGAATGGTGAACATGCAGCACTCTAAATGTTGTTGGACTGCAGTTCCCATCAGCCCTAGCTAGCATAGTCAATGATAAGGGTTGATAGAAACTGCTGTTCAGCAACATATGGAAAGCCACGTATTTCCAAATTTCAGTGACAGTGTTCAAAAAGCTTCTCATACAATGCCAGTATTGTTCACAACCTCCTTGGGAAGCTAGATGGTATCAGGGAGATATTACAAAAGTGGTGTGTGTGTGGAACAGTGGCATCCTTAAGGCCACCTAACAAGTTCACTGCAGACATCATAACAACTCATCAATTGTCAACACAGTTTTGTTGTAGTCATTACGTGCCTTCAAGTCAACTCTGATCTATCATGAGGTTTTTCTTGGCAAAATTTATTCACTGCTTTCCTCTTAGGCTGAGAATGTGAGTTGCTCAAGGTCATCCAGTTGGTTTCCATGGCTGAGTGTAGGTTCAAATGCTGGTCTTCTGCATTCCTAGTTCAACATTCCAACCCCTATACTGTGCTGGCTCTCAGTATCTTACTATACACAAATAGAAAAACTTACAATATATATACAAACGGGGCAGGGCCAGAAAAATACAACTTACTTGGTTTTTGTCTATTTAGGTCTGAAGTTATCTCCTTCAGCAGAAATGCCTATGCAAAGTTGGGAAAATAGATTAGAGCAAACGGAGTACCAATTATGCAGTATCTCATTTTTCTGCTGCCATTACTACAGAGTATACAACACTCAAAGTGCCACTCTTGCTGGATGCAGACGCAGCAGCTGCAGCACCAGTCAAGTCTCACCAAGTTCAGTGAGACCGACTCCTAAGTACAGCATCCTTACAATCCATCCTACATTTCAGATTGCTTGGGGAGATTTTACTGCAGTGTAACCCTAGTGAGTGCTGCCACCCGGAGTAAGCACAGTATTCAGACACTACCATTAAAATTTAAAATGGATGGTGGTTAATGGAGAAACCAATTACCATTTCTTGAAATGAAGTCTAGCTTCAAGTGCTATTACAGTGGCAAGGTCCAACAACTGGGTATCACAGACTAAAAAGTGTCTGAATAATTGGGCATGCCTTGTTTTAATTTAAATTTAAATTAAATTTCAAGTAAGAAGCCAGAAAAAGCTGGAGGTAACAGGCACCATTTGGAGGCAAAAGCAAGCCTTGCAGAAGAGAACCAAAAAAGTTTCCTGCGCTAGAAAGTAACATGCAGTTGAGGACCAAATATAGAAAATTTACAGGTAGTGGTTTGTCCAAAGTTTGCCTTCAGAAGTATACCACACGAAGTATTTCAGTCTCGTCAGTGAAAATGCAATTTGGGAGGTTGCTGAAAGGGAGAACATTATTTATTAGACCATAAAACTGAAGTTTTAAGTTGCCCTTTGTGTACTTTAGGTATCTGATATTTTAACATTTTCACCATTCTTGCCAAAATAGTAAATTGTACTCAGTAGCAGTGGGTGGTGGGCAACAGACATCTATATTTACACAGTAATATTTATATAGCAGTATGCTTGCTGCTGTTACTGTAAAGCACAGTCCTGAGGGGAGGCCATGGTTTTTGTTTTCACTATGTAGCACAGACTAGGCCTTGCAGCAGAGATTTATTTTGGCACAATAAATTGTAAAAGTCACCAGAGATACCCAGTTCTAGTCTTCAAAAGCTTGTAGCACTGTAAATTTGCTAGTCCTTAAAATGGTGTAAGAATTTGTATTTGTTGTTAATACAAAAGTGTTTGAGTATCCCACACTCCAAAACAGAATTCCTTTTGTATAGTCAGTTATTAAGCCAAGTTATCATTATAAGATTGGCACAACAGATAAGCTAGTTCACTCATTTATTTTATGGCGCTTCTTTTTTGTTTTTTTATAAAGGTGCTATGATCATAAGATCCTGCCAGGAAATTAAACTAGATCTTTGGATTTGCAGGGACTGAAAGAAAAACTATTCCAGAAGTAATTGCATTATGAAATGGCTAAATGTGGGCAGAAAAAAAAATTAAAATGAAATCTGACATGAACAAGCTTTCTTACTTTGGTCAGTTAAAGAAATGTGCAAGTTATTATGTGCACAAATGGCATTAGCTTTCTTCATTCCACTCCACACCCCCACTCCACTCCAACCTTTGACATATAAGAAAATTTTCAAAGTAAAATTAAGCTGTGATGTGAAAATAACTGTGGTATGACTCTGGTCACTAGGAAACAACATGACGATAATACCAGAAGAGAGAAACCAAGGACTTATATAGTAGTTTTTTATTTAATTTTTGAAGAAAAAGGTGAATAGCCCTGTGTACGGTCACACAACACCATCCCTTTGCCACCCCCAAGAAATGGCTAGCTAGGCTTCAGAACAATATGGACTACATGCCATACCCACAGGTCAGACAACAAAGATTACCTAATGAATATTCCACAAGTTTTTAATACATTCAACCAAGACCATACCATCTCCCTCCCGCCTCCCTCCCCCCGACACACATATATACAGAAAAGCCCTGATGAACTCAGAGAGACCTTCAAGAATCTGGGAAGCATCTTCTAAAACCATATTTCTTTTTCCATACATGGGGGAGGGAGGAACCAAGAGATTCTGAAGCACTAAACACAGCTGTTCCATGGTCCACTAGCCCTTACTTGGCTAAGAGGAAAAAGGAGGATCAATAAAAGATGTCATGTTGGCACCTTGCATTTAAGAGTTTTTATTATTATTATGTTACTGTTCCGCTGATCAGCTTCATTCAATATAAAGTGGTCCAAGAAAAGAAACAGTCCTTGTGTTTTGTTGCCATTGTTTTGTTTTGTTTTCCACAGAGGTTTACTGAGTAGGAGTGCACTAGGCCAACTCAGATGGTTTAATAAACAGGTGGCAAAAACGTCCAGTTTCAACATTTTCAAGTTGATCAAGTCCCGAGATTCAGCAGAGGTGTTGTTTCTCCAAGCGGGGGGGAATATTACACCAAATTGTGTCTAGAGTTCTCTCCAGTATGTTTAGTGGTAGTGGTACTGCTGTGCACACAGTCCAAGGTCCACGGTGTAGGAAAGAAGAGAGGGGAGAAGATGTGACTTCTTATTTGGTCTCAGACTTATCTTGCAACAGAGGTATAATAGATTCCCACGCCGTAAGGCACTAGGTTAAAGCAAAGGCAGAAGAAAAAAAACACCAGTAAATAAATGATTCAGTGTGGTCATTTTAAATCAGCAACCAGAGAGGTGTTTAAACAACAATGACTGAACTCCCATTCAGTAGTGGCCTGCATCATTTAATTAAAAATGTCCTGCCAGTTCATTCTATCTCCATACCTTTGGAGATTCTTCCTATTTTAGGGCCATTTCCGCACTAGACTGTTACAGTGGTATTATTCCACTTTCAACATCCTATGGAATCCTGGGGTTTGCAGTTTGAGGAGGGGCTTTGGCCTCTCCTCTGTGTACCTTTCATACGTGAAGCAAGACAGTTTTAAGAGTCTTTATGATATCACCTTTATTTTACCAAAGCTTCTGTTTCCCCACAAAAACAGTTCACTCTTTACGTTACTGTCAGTAGATTTATGGCCACATAATATGACTTATAGGTTAAAAAAGTTGCTGTCTTGGACTGCAGCACCCAGAATCACCCCAGCAGTCATGATAACTGGGCAGATTCTGGGAGTTTAAACTTTTCTAAGCTCTGCCACAGAGCAGAGCTCTGATCACATATCAGGAATAAGGAACTAAAACACAAAGTAACTATATTCTTGATTTCCATGATGTTTGGAGAACTTACTCTTTAACTGGACACATGTTCTTTTAACCAAAACAAACTTCAAGGAGCCTAGACTTGCAAAACTGCAAGCATTAGGGCACAGGCAAATGGCCTACCAATGCAGCATTTCACAGAGCCTGGAATTCATTTAAGCTGTACACATTCCCTTTGGACAGACCACCATAACCACTCACAGTAGGACTATGGATCACTTTAAAGGTAAGGAAGTATGTGAAATGTACAGATAGCGACATTTTCAACAAGGTGCCAGGCTTTGCCCCTGCTCGGTATATTGCTTAAACAGACTCTGGGAAAGCTTTTCACAACATCTCGATTGTAAACCATTTCACCATTGTTGGATGGATAGCCCTCCACATCTGTGGGTTTCAGTTTTGCGGGTTTATTACACATGGATTATTTGCTGCCTCCCTGTGCCATTTTCAATAGGGACTGCAAGCCGCATAAGACTGAGAAATGGCAAACGAGGCTTGTAAGTCCCTATTAAAAATGGTGTGGGGTAGCAGTGGAGATGGCAGTAAGCCCCACCAGCCAGCCACTTCTGCCATGTGAAGGAACCCTGATGCCTCAAGGGAATCCACAGTGGGTTGAACGTGGTGATCATACTTTTTTATGCTTGTTAAATACGGTTTAGGAGGGCCTCGAGTTATTCACGTTTTTCCCACTTTCACAGGGGCCCGGTGCCCCTAATCCTAGTGAATGTGGAGGGATGACTGTATATATTTGCAGCAAAATGGTTTAAGATCAAGCTGTTGTGGAAAGCCGTCCCAGAGCCAGTTCAAGCAAATTCAAGAGCCAGTTAAACAAATCTAAACCATTTCACTGATTGTTGTACAAATTTGCAGGAGAACTTGCAGGAGAAGAGGAAAGGAGATTCCACTTGAACCCCAGGAAGAACTTCCTGACAGTCAGAGCTGTCCGGCAGTGGAATACGCTGCCTCGGAGTGTGGTAGAGTCTCCTTCTTTGGAAGTTTTTAAGCAGAGGCTGGATAGCCATCTGTTGGGAATGCTTTGATAGGTGTTCCTGCATGGCAAGGGGTTGGACTGGATGGCCCCTGGGATCTCCTCCAATTCTATGACTGGTGTAGTGCTTTGAGCATTGGACTAGGACTTTGGAGACCAGAGTTCAAATTCCTGCTCAGTCACAGAAACCCATGTGAAACCCATCCTTTCAGCCTCAGAGGAAGACAAAGGCAAACCCTCTCTGAACAGATCTTGTCAAGAAAACCACCTTAGGGTTGCCATAAGTCAGAAACAACCATCACCATCACCATAACAACATATTTGCAGAATCAGCAGTCCACTGAAATACCACACCTCTTGAAAGAGAACAAAGCTCAAACGGCATCTGAAGCAAGGGCAGTTTTGATAAAATCTATACATTGCTTTGTATGAAGGGTCAGACCAATGGCAGTGCTATCCCAGTACTGACAGGCAGGTTCCTACCACTTTTGGGCAAGAGCTCTACCACCAAATAAGGTCCTACCCAGCTTCGCAACAGCTGTGGAAACATTTCTGAATAGCCTACAGCATTCTCTACTTTTAATGGCCAACCCATTCAGCTTTCTCAACAACTGGCAAATGCTTTTATTAATAGATACACCATTATCTACAAATGTTCTGACTCAGCTTTGAATAATGCCAGAACAGTGAAAAACATGTTGAGTGGTTGTGGTCCTTAGGAAGAACTTGGCATCATAGTTAAACTCAACAGAGTTAGGCATCTATACAGGGAAACCAGCCAGCAATCCAGATTCAGCTGCTCCTCTGTTTTCAGAGACTGCTTTGAGGAATTACCTTCTCATAGTACTGGATGTTTTTATCTGCCATTCCCATAAGTAGCTGCCGAAAATCTTGCCGCTTGTTGTTCTGCCATCGGTCCATGTCTGCCTTCAGGTCTGCATTGAAGCACTCCACTCGGTCTTGACACTTTTCAACTTCTGTGGGTACCTGGAAACAGAGAAACAATCTCTCATCACCACCGTGGATTAATGAATGATACTTAACAAATAGAAAATGGCTAATCTTCCCAATCCCAGGTCAAAAGACAAAGAAAGGATATACACACATATGTGCACGCATGCCTTAAGACTTCCCACAGGTAAAGGTACCAAACTGATGATTGCCTTTCAGTTGATACTCAAGGTCCTGACAGCATCTGAAAATTTTCATCTCAGACACAGCACCATTAGCAGATCATGAGTTAAAGTTAACATAGCCAGTGCAGTATGGCATTGTTTCTCTGAAAATATTTTCAGCTTTATTCCAGAATTTATTTGGGTATCACAGTGAAAAGCATAGTTCACAAAGAGCTAAAACAAACACACAGAGAACACAGGCAAGGGCAGATCTGTGTGTGGGTATGTACCTTCAAGTCACCTGTCAAGTTACAGTGACCCTAGGAATTTCACAGGATTTTCTTAGGCAAGGAATACTCAGAGGTGGTTTTCCTTGTTCCTTCTAAAATACAGCCTACAGCACCTGGTATTCATTGGTGGTCTCCCATCTAAGTACTAACCAGAGCTGACCCTGTTTAGTTTCCAAGATCAAAGGTGATCTGGTCCCTTTACGATATTTAGGGCGGTATTCTGCAATAAATTAGGAGGTCAATTTTGCTTAGTACATTGCTTCCAACAGTGGCCAATTTCTAGATGCTTTAAGCAAGGCATAAATGCAACCATCTTCCCTATAGTGTACTTTATTATCCAAAATTCTTCCTGGCATGGAACATCTCTTGCTTCTGGATATAATGCTCCAATTCATTAGTATGACTAAAAGTTATTTACAGAATGCATCTAATCTATCTTTTTTTAAAACCAGCTATGCTTTGGTCATCACAGCCCACTATATCTTCGCAATACCATCATCTTACAATATACAGCTTCATCTAAGAAGTAGAATATTTCCTCTGAGTAATTTTTAAAGAAGTAAACAACTATACCAAGTTCCATGGCCCCCCTAAATAGTTAATTGCAGTTACATTACATTATTTTCCTAGTTCTCAAAAGCAATGAAAAGAGTTATTTTGTGATTGTCTTCTTTAAAAACTGAATGGTGTAAATGAATTCTATACAAGAAACTTCTCCCTACTTGATGATAGTTTTTAAGAGACATCCCAAACAGACTCACCTTGGGACGGTCTTCTCTTCTGAGGGCCACAGCTTCTAGTTTGGCTTCATATTCTGCTTGAACTTGATCTCTTTTCTTCAACACATTCTAAAGTAGGGAATGGGGGAAAAAACATATGATGCAGTTAAAGAAGATGCAACAGTCAAGTTTGCTCTATCCATTACAGATGAGGGTCTACTTTTGTACATCTCTGCAGTCACTTCATAGGTAGTCGCACTAAGCCACAATCACACCACTTGAAACCAGTGCCCCTCAGCTTGTAGAGTGGCGAAAGGCCACAACTGTGGTCCCGTTGTCTTCTTATATTGAACCATTTCTTCTGTGTTAAGCTTCTTGAGGAAACTGATCATCATAACAACTATGATCAATAGCAGTAAAGGGAAGTAGCTCAGCCTGAAATACCTTTAATGGACAGTACCATCACAATATATTTTTCCTATTAGGAGAGACCTCCTCCTCACTCTTGTTCCCAACTAAAATGGCATTCTAGTGATGGAAAGGAAAAGTTGTTTAATTAATTTATAACTCATTTTTCATCGTGAGAACCAGGATGGCTAACAATTTCACATAAAAAAACCGCACAGTTAAAATTGCAAAATATTTAAAATCACAATGTGCATTAGCCAAGTTTGTTTTAATGAATTTAACTAATTTATGGTCTCTGCAACTATTAAGGAAAGTTAATCTTTCAGTTTCTTCTCATGTCCCCTCAGTGTAGCATCACTCAGTTTCCTGACACTGGGACAAAACTGCAGGTGTCAGATTCCCCACTTTCCCTTTTTTCAAAAAAATGTGCACAACCAAAACTGCATATAGTTAAAAAATGCACATACAGTTTAAACAATGGAGAAAATGTGCATAAAACATGTACATTAAGAAAAATGTGTTGTAAATTGCATCCATAAGGGATTTCCAAGCAGGAAAAGGGGCAGGAAGAAATCTCACAACCTGATACAGAACATCAATCAGATAACAATGGCAGCTGGTATTTTAAGACATGCAATAAAAATGAAATGGACAGCTATTCTTATCTCTACCTCAAATCCTTCCAAACACTCTTCAGGACATTCAGCCTTAAATACCTTCCTGAGGGAGTCATTTTTTTCTCTCTCTCTTCTGGCCTTTCATTTTAGAAAGACTTAGAATGACAGTTACCTGCCATTTTAAGCAACTTTCACTTTCCTGAGAGATGTCATTTATTGGTGTTTTTTCAAACTGATAACATCTGAATTTCCAGCGATCTTGCATGGCTCTGTTTTTCTGGTATTCTTCCTATTTGGATGTTTTACTTGGCTGCTTCAAAAAAAAATCATTTGAATCTGAATTATCTGACTCAAAACCCCTGAGGAAAGGAAGAGTGAAAATGTGTTTTCAGATTCTTTTTATAGTGCAATAGCAGAGCTGGAAAAATTATTTATTTGACTACTACTGCCAGCATCCTGAATCCAGCATGGCCACTTTTCAAAAATATAAAAAATATAAAAAAAATCCACCAAGCTCTGTGTTCCTTGATGTGGGAATCTCAGGCCCTTTCCACACGGGGGACAGGGAAACGGGGCGGCGCACGCAAGGGCGGAGCTTACCTGGAAGCGGGTTGCTCCGTCCCCGCGGGGAGCGTGTGTTCACCGCTCCACACGCTGTCGAATTTCAGCGGCATTCGGCGGCGCCCAAAATGGTGGCCGGTGATTTCCGGCGGCGCTCCACCAATCAAGGCAGCACGCCAGCCGGAAGCCCGCCCCCGGGCAGCTCTGCAGGGACGCGCTAGCGCGTCCCTGCAGTTTCAAACGGGACGCTGCAACGGGTTAGCGAGCTCGCGTTTTTTAAAAACCACATGAAATGTGGTTTTTAAAAAACACGCCGCACCACCCCTTGCGGCCGCGCAAGGGCGGTTTGAGGTGTGAAACCTCCACTTTTCAAACCGCCCTAGCGCACTCCATGGCCATTTTTTTTACCCCGTGTGGAAAGGGCCTCAGGTTCAGGCAAGGCACTGCTCAATAGGATTTCCAGGTCAGGGCTATTCCAGACCCTAAAATTTCAAGGCCAAAATCTAAGATCTAGGGAAACTGCTTGTGATGTTCTAGGGGGCGGGCTTTGGTGAGGTTATAAAGGGCATTGCTGATTATACCATTGGGCATGAAAAGCATAATATACTCATAATTACCCAGAGTATAGTATTCATGTAAAAACACCAAGCCCAAGAAATGAGAAAAACAGACACATATACCCACACTTTCCAAGACATCACTCTTGTCCTGAGATTCCTCCCCCTTGCCCTGAGGACTGGAGAAGAGTGTCCAGGCCCTAAGACTCTGAGTTCTGGATACTTCCTTGCACAGTGTTCAAAGAAAGCATTTATGCAGGTATAAGCCCCAGTTATGCTTACGATATGTAAGCAACAGGATGTCAGCCATTGTACCTGAAACCGGAGTAATTTCTTTTGAAACGTGTCCATAAACTCATCTGATGTTTTGGGTTATAACTCTCACTATCTCCAGCAGCTGTATCTATTAAGCATGCTACCTGCAAGAAGATGTTTGGAGAGCTGATTGAGGAAGGCTGATTTAAGGTATGAAACCTGGAACACCTACAGCTCAAAAAGCAATTTGTTTTGCTTGATTTAAGAGGCAAACAGAGCACAACAGTTATGTGGAGCTATTGCATACAGTTATTAGACACGTAAAGATGCAGACTTCCAGTTGAACAGGAATTTTGACTCTGGGGCAAGTATGTAAAACATCAACAAGCTAGCTGCCTTTGGCTAAAAGAAGCTGGCTTGAAGAGTTATGCTGGGGCTTCACTTAGGGATTAATCATTAATAATCAGATTACGTTACAAAAGCACAGGTCTAACTAACACTCCACACAGAGAACAGAGTATGCTTATCTGAGGCAAATCTTGCTTCACAACCTAAAAGGAAAGTGGAAATACTATGTTATCCTAATTTCAGATTTGTTGTGGCTTTTCTACTACTCTAGCTCACAATTTTAATTCTACTATTCTAGCTCAGAATTTAATTCAAAAGGCTATTAAAGAAAATGCAGTATGTGTGACTTCATCTGGAGTCAGATAATCCTTTAACTCTGCCCCCTACACTATCTCATCAAACACCATCCATCTTCAACTGGGCAAGTACAGAAATTAAAGGCACAAGCAAATGACTCAAGATAAAATTGGAAAACACAATGGGTACAGAGATTCAAAAATTCACTTCTCTACACAGTAGAGTCTCTAGAATTAAAACAGAATTGTTGACGTATGTTCTACTTATGATTAGCACCCACCTATCCTACAGCCTTTCTTTCTTTTGTGCCTTAAATATTTCCCAACACTTCCTAGTTTCTATCTGTGTTATCAGATAAACTGGTTAAAATACCATTTGTCAGTTAGCTAAAAAGAGTGGTTGTGTAGTGAGAGCCAGCATGGTCTAGTGGTTTGAGTGGGGGCTAGGGGAGATCAAGCTTCAAATCCTCACTCATCCGTGGAAACCCACTGGGTGACCTTGGGCAAGTCACACACTCCCAGACTTAGAGGAAGGCAATGGTAAAGCTCTTCTGAATAAAGCTTGCCAAGAAAACACTATGACAGGGTTGCCAAAAGCCAGTGTCAACATGAAGGCACGTAACAACAAAAAGAAGGCATTGGGTTTAGATTTGGGTTGAGGATGTCAGTCTTCTTACAGCACAGAAAAGGAAACCATAAAGGCATAGGAAGGTGCCTTGTGAGTGGTCAGCCTGTATGTCCATCTAGTCCAGCATTATCTACTATGATTGACATTGGCTCTCCAGGCTTTTTTACAGCATCTGCCCTTTTAAAGAAAAAACAAACAAACAGGGGAGATAACTGGGATTGACTCTGAAACCTTCTGTAGGTAAAGCATGTCTTCCGCCCACTAAGCTATAGTCCCTCCAAAGAAATTTTACTGTGCTTGCTAATTTTCAGTTTTAAGCTGGCAAAGGTATTTTGGGCTAATTCCTAGAACCCTTCTCCCAGCCAGCATACCCATTGGGCATGCTGGTTGTGGGATTCTTAAGAGCTAGAGTTTCTTCCAAGGTCTAATAAAATGACAGCTGGGGAGAACCTGGGTCAAGGACTTCCATCAATTTACAAAGAGAAGCTTTGCAAAAAAAGAAAAAAAGTTACATATGGTCATGTGTTTTCCCAACACTGTACTGATGCTAATGTATTATTGTTAATATGTGTCTTCAGCTTTTTTTTAAAAAAAAGAGATTACAGAAACAGTGTTGTGATTTCTCCAGAAACAGAAGACAGCTGAATGCATGTGCCCACAAAGCAAAAAACAAAACAAAACAAAAAACATTAAGCATATATTTTAAACTATACTCAAAGGCAAAACAATTATAAATATTTAAAGCTAACTCTATTTACCTAATATTTAAACATTCCATTAGGGACTGTTTATACTAACTCTGCCCAGCATATTCTGTTTCATCACAACAGTTCCTAGTACGCCACTTTCCAAAAAATTAATAGCATTTAGCATTAACGGGCCTTTTAACCTTCACATAATTTATATATCATAATTGGTACATTAGAGGCACACATTTGAGTGAGCCTCTCAAGCAGGAGTCATATGCGAATTCTCTAAAACGGTGCCATGGTAAAAGAAACAATGTTAATATGGATCTAAGCAAAGCTTGGAAACATTTCTTTTTGAATTACAACTCTTTGGATCTGCCAACCAACATGGCCACTAGCCATGCTGTGTGGGAGATTCTGAGAGATTTTGCCAAAAAAAAAACAACCTCTCTTCCAAGTTCTAGATAAAAAGCAAGGGTGTGAGGGCCAACAGACAAGACATATAAGTCTGTCTTCATGGCTGAGAGCCTGAAAGCAGTGTGTCACGTGTACTAAGCTCCTGCACGCACCTCTAGCTGGAGAGCTAAATCCCCTCTCTGGTCAGTTCCAGGGAGAGCAATTTTATACACAGCTCACAGGCATACTTTAAAGATAAAGGAAAAGAAAGGCTGTAAAATTCCTTTCTACAGCGCACAGTATAAGCACTCTCTTCCTGCTAACTGTAGTTCATCCAACATGACAGCTAGGAGGCAGAACATGTACACCACAGCCTCTGAACAAAGGACACATCCTCAGGCTTCATTCAGTTAATGAATTCATTAATACCAGCATTAACTTCCCCTATCCATCCCTAAGGATAGTTGGCATGGAGCTTAATCATGGTTAAAGCTTACAAAGGCTTCCATTTAACCAGAATTTGCAAAGTCACAACATGATGTGCATTTCTATATAAAAGCTGTTTAACATCTGTACTGGATTGGACAACTTGCAGCCCTCCAGATTTTGGACTGCAACTCCCATCAACCTATGCCAACAGAGCCAGTGGGGAAAGATCATGGGAACTGCACCATTGGCTATATTGAGCAATTTGCATTTGGGGAGCTGAAAACTGCCCTCTTCTAATCTCTTTGAAACCACTGGGAGCTGTCATCCAGAGATCTGGGATATCATTTCATCAGCACCACAACAGCACACAACTCCTTCTCTCCCTCCCATCTGAATCAGGAAAGATTGTTGTGTAAGCACTAAGTCACATGTCAGGGGGCAGTGATTTAGAAGGGTGAAGGCCAATAAACCAAAGCTGAATCTTGGCAGGATGGAAGTGCTGTGGGGAAGTGGTTCCCAGGTCCACTATCCATGTTCTGGATAGTGTTACACTTGGTCTAAAGGAAAAGGGCTGGACTTTGAGGGTCCTCCTCTTTACTCAAAGCTGTGGCTATAAGTACAGGTGGATACAGTCGCAAGGAGTGAATACACCCAGCTATAGCCGCTCTGCCAGATACAGGCATTCCTTGGCTAAGATAGTTTGTTGTTGTTGTGTGCAAGTCGTCTCCCACTTATGGTGATTCTAAGGCTAACCTATCACAGGGCTTTTCTGATGCTGAGTATGTGTGACATGCCCAAGGTCACCTAGGGAGTTTTCATGGCCAAATGGGGAATCCAGCACTGGTATCCAGAGTTACAGTCCAACACTGAAATCACTAGACCACACTGGCTCTAAAGATAGTTCATTCATCCATAATCTATTAATTACACTTTTAAATTAGTGCAATACACTACCCTCTTGAAGATACCATTACTCTAAACCAGCTGCAGCTTCCAGCCTATCATGTTATTGAATGTGGTAGCTAGATGGGACCTTGGGATCCTCAAAGAGTTGCTCTGGCTGGCTGTAATCTACCAGGTCCATTTCGAGCCACTGGAACTTGAGTACACAGACCAAATAACCTAGGATCACACACAAGAAAGCACACTTTCCTCCATACTGGAAGGGCCTAACTCATGAACATGTAGCCCACTGACCTGAGAAATGGCCTTCTCAGTGGTGGCAACGTGATGTTAGAAATGGACAAATGTGTAAATTCTGGACAAGAAAATATTTGTTCATCTGGGCTTTGGGGACCAGAATCTGACCATAGGGTCTTCCTGCTTTCATATTTCATATGCTGTGTTAAACTTTTAGATTAATTTTATGGTTTACATTTTTAATTTGCATAAATTATTTTTACTACAATTATGTTGGATACTGTTTTGCAGTCCTTTGGAAAAAGTGTCTTCTATGTAGTTAGATCCTGCGCTTTAACCACTGGATATAACTTAGTTGCTCTGCAAAGAAAGCAGTTTGACTCCTATAGTTCTGAATGCCACCCACAGAACTTAATGATCTTTTGGCTCTCTTTTAACGGGAACATCTGCCTCACACAAGTCCTGTGTTACCTTCATGGACTCTGAGTACAGCATATACTCTCTTAGAACAGGCAGGAAGTCCTCTGTCATATCTTCGCTTAGTTCCTCAAGAGCAGTAGAACAATTCCCAATGCAAGCAGACACTCCTTCCAGAGGCTCTGACAACTCTTTTTCTAACCCGCTCCAGGTTGAGTAAACAGGACCATACTCTCGCAATTCCACCAGGTATTCTGCAAGTGAGAAAGAGGGCAAGAATTTTTGATTTCTGAATTTTAATGAAGCACCAGAGATTATTCTTTTTACAATTTACAAGTCTAAATTTCAGATGACAAACACCTCCTCATGTTTGGCAAAATCTTGTAAAAAAACCCCCATCAAAACCTGGAAAGGAGGGTCCAGAAGTCTGGGAGTAATGTTGTAACTAAGCAATATGTTGCAATGTAAGGCGGAGAAGATAAGAATCTGGAGGAATTTCATGATTCTAAATGGATTTTCTGCATACTCAGTATGCTCTCCATAACTGTCCAACATCTTTTTACATAGCTCCTTGTGCAGCATAAGATTAAAAAACTACAACCAAGAATGGATAAATCCTTCTCTGATCCTTACTACAAAATCCTTAAGCAATTAAAAAAAAAATGAACGACATTACAAGGCAACCTGCATGCAATACTCACCAACTTCCTCCTTTATTATTCTCTGTGCAATCCTATCAATGGTCCCAAGCTTCAGAGAAAACGTATCAAGATAGTCACCAATGGCTGCAAACTCCAGTGGTCGACTTCTTAGTTTATAGCTTCCTGTGACATATTTTACAGATTCTCCCATCTTGGAAAGCAAGGCCATTCCTTGTTTTTTATAAGCATTAAGATCCTAGTGATGACAGAATAGTTAATTAGTCTTTTACTTTATATCTTGCGTCTTTCTTGTGTATATGTTCAAGAAGAAACTTGAGGAACACTACTACCAAGAGCTAATTTTTTTAGTGAGGCTACAAAAGCTTCGATTTTTTTTAAAGCTTTCAACAGGCATTCAATGTATGAGGAAGTTTTATGCTTGAAGCATGAATGCACTGAATAAGAGGAAGCAAATTAAAACCAGTCTCTAGGCTTAAAGCAACTTAGATGTCAAACTTTAACATCTGCCTGTGTAGAGTAGAATTTTTCTCTGCTTTAATTTTTAAAATATTTATTTATTTATTTATTTATTTATTTATTTATTTATTTATTTATTTATTTATTTCTATTGTCAACCCTATGCAGAATTGCAGCCCTCAGGTCATATGTAAATTGTCTACAAGTACAATTTAGATCAGTTACTTTGTTGGAATTAAGGAAAGAAACTTTGTAAATTTTGTTGCCCTGCTCCAAGGCAAGTTCCCAGTTCTGTAGCTGAGTTGTGCTTTTACTCATAATAATTCCTTAGCCTGGATTAAAACAGCACTATAGTCTAGCACCGTGTTCACAATGTGAAGCCTCAGCAAACAGCAACTAACAAATCCCGCTATTGAAAAGAAGCTAACATACATGTGCAAGTTAGATACTCTTATTTATAGTAAACACAGGAGTGAATTTGATCTTGGTTTTATAAAAAACAGACTTAAACTATGGACTCTTCCATGTAAAGAACATCGCCAGAACACTGTAAACATTGAAATGTACAGATTCTTATGTAGCACAACATATCTTTTGATTTCCAAGGTCTCATTTTTTTAAATTTTTTTATTATTAAAATAAATTTTATTTTGATATAACAAATAAACAAACAAATATCAACATTCTACTAATCTACACACTTTACACATGTACACAAATACACACACGGACATCTACAGACCTACAAACAAAACAAGACAATAGATTACATCCAACCTCCTTCTCTCTTACACACCATATCAGATTAGACGAATTGATACCACATATATCACATAATGACAATACCTACTCCTACTCTACCTACACCTCAACATACAATCCTACCTAAAAATTTCTACACCTTAAATTAACCTACTTTACTTCTTTCCATGAGCCATTGGGTGCTACTGATGCTTAATCTTTTTTACCTTAATCCTGCTTTCTGTCTTCCATTTCTCTAAAATTTCTTACTGCACTTATCCTACTCAGTTTTGTTTCTTTATTATCTAACTTTTCTGTTACTCGTATCATTTATCGTACTTTCCTTTACATCCTGTGCTTACCTATCTTTTAGCTACTTTTCTTATTTAATTAGCTTATATTTGACTGTAATAAAATATTATTTCTGTTAAACCTATATAACATCTTTCTCTCTCCCTATTTTCTCCTCTCCCATCACTAACGTAATCGTATAGTCCCATCAAGGCATGTTCTCCCCATTTCCCTATCCACATAGCATCCAATACGTCCCATTCTTGTCTGAAAATAACATTACTTTTATTCTGTAATTTTAAAGTTAGTTTATCCATTATTGCTAATTCATATAAACTTATCTATCCAATCTTCTAATGTTGGGGTTTGAGTGTTCTTCCAGTTTTGCATAAACAATTCTTGCTGCATAAATCATATAATATAATATTCTTGGGTATTTCTTCCTTATCTTCAAATCTATCCCATCCACTATATTTAATAAGTATATCTCTGGCTTCATCGTAAATCTAACCTTTAAATATTCTTCTATATGTTGGTGTATCTGAACCCAATATTCCTTAGCTTTCTTACATCTCCACCACATATGAAAATAGTTACCTATCCCTTGACATTTCCAACACTTATTAGATTTTTTACTCTTCTGCATTTTTGAGATTTGTGTTGGTGTAAGGTACCATCTGTAAAATTGCTTAAAGAAATTTTCTTTCATATTATAACATTTTGTGAATTCTTGATTTTTCTCCCATACATTCTCCCATTCTTGTAATGCTATTGGGCGACTCATGTCTTGTGCCCATTTTATCATATTAGTTTTAATTACATCTTTCTCTAATTCTAAATTCAAAAGTAGTTTATAAATTTGACTGAGAGGTCTTTTTACTCCTGGCTTCATTATTACATCAAATTCATTATCATCCATTGAAATTCCTTTTTCTTTTATGTCTATCTTAAATTTTTCCCTCAATTGTATCTGAAGTAGCCAATGTGTCTCGAAACCATCTTTAATTAATTCTTCCTTATTCTTCAATAAAATATTTGTCCCTACTTTCTTAAGCATATCTTTATAAGTTATCCAATTTTTAGTTTTTATTTTTTCCAAATGATAGAACGCCTCGTGTGGGGAGACCAAGGTCTCATTTTTAACAGTAACCTTGTTTATACACAATACTGGAACACAGGCTGTACCAGCCACCCTTTACCAATTCAGACAAGCTTGTGTTAAGCAAGGTATTGACGTAGTTGATATATCAATACTTGAGGGAGTGCCTGTCTCTATATATGTCTGGAGGTCTATTAGAGGGGCCTTTCTCCATATCCCATCAGTAGGGGAAATACATTGTGGGAAGACAGGAGACAGCCTTTTCTGCAGTGATACCCTAGTTGTGGAATTCCCTCCCTCTGGAGGCCCAACTGGCCCCAACATCAGAATCATTTTGGTGCCAAGTTAAAACCTGGCTTTTTATTAAAACTTCAGTCCAAATCCAGAGTGTTTCAAAGTTACATTATTCAAGATTGTTTTAATGATTTTAAATGTCTGGTTTTATATTGAAAAACTGTTTAATATATTTTTAATCTTTTAAAATTTTGTAATTATTTATCGTTTTAAGTTGATTTCATGGTCAGCCTCCCTGGGATCTTCAGATAAAATGCAGAACATAAATATTTTAAAAAATAAGAAATAAATAAGTCAAAAATGACAAATCAAGAAACTAGTTGTGTGATATAAGGATATCTAATAAGAGTGGTGAAGGCAAGTAGCAGATGGTACAAATTATACTACCATTATAAAGCAGTTTCTTTAAATGAAGTAAGAGAAAGGAGAGTTCAGCTGCAGAATTCTCTATCAGAAGATGTGGTGATGGCCACTAACTTTAGGCAATTGATGAAAGATAAAGCTATCAAGGGTTGCTGTTATTAATGGCATCTATATGCTACCACCAGGTTCAAAGGCAGTACATCTTTGCATACAAGTTGATGTGAATTACAGGAGTAGGGATGGAAAAGAATTTCAGTGGTTTCAAGATTCTGATTGGAATTACACATTTCACATTTTCCAAGACTCAATGCAAGACAAAATTTACCTTGGCTCAGAAATCTGCACATTTAGAAATCTGCTTATAGAATATTTCCTATCCACCCTTTCTAAAGTGAAAAATACGTACAATTTTAAAAGCTCACAGACTTTTTAGTTGATCGGAAAATGCACACAAAAATACAAACATTGGGGAAAGTGCATAAGTAAACATGATACACGACACGGATTTGGAAAATGCACAGGAATTTCTACGTGCGAGGAATTTCCACATGCAAGGAATATGCATATAAAATTTGGAAAAAAGCAACAAAATCAAGACAGTTTTTCACATCCCTAAGCTATGCCTCTCACGTCTGGTTGGCCACAGGAAGGGAAGGACGCTGAAACAGACAGGCTTTTGGTCTGATCCAGGAAATCTTTTCTTTTAACTTGTTCAAAGTAGATTTATTGCTAGAGAAGCTCATTCAGTCCTATTTTCTTCTACCAAGTAAAGGTCTCCATTTCCTTCCATCTAACCTGTGATCCAGCTAGCCTCTAACATACTGTGTTAGCAACAACACTATTTCCTAAAAGGTTTAATGTACACCAGATAGTGACACAAAGAGCTGCTCTTAAATAGATGTGGTAATCTGATGAACTCAAGAGTCATGCTTTAAAACTTATTTTTATTGCTTCACAATGAATCTTTTGTCTTTTTTTGAAATAACAGACTCCACCTCTCAATACACCTTTCTGCATGGATGCAATTCACTTACTTTGGCAGTAAGAAAAACATGAAAGTGTTCATTGAAAGAAAGCACAGGATGGTCCGCAATCCTTTTCAAGAATTTATCCAAGGCCTTCCTCCTTGTCTCAACAAATTCTTCTGAAAAGCGGTCTACAACTCCTTTTACCACAAATTTCTCTGGGAGGGGCTGGATGTGTGAGCAGAGAAAAATCACAGAGAGATAAATTAGAAACATATATCTCACCTTCAGTAGCAATCAATAGCCATTCCTGCAAAGGACTGAAAAAAGAATGGCGCAAGATGTAACCAATAACCTGTCCAGAATGCATATGTATGCTCTTTGAATACAGTGGGCAGTACGCTAACCTATGGAATAATCAAACCAATAGTTATCAACACAAAAACATAAAGGCTGACACCACAATCTTTATTTTCTATCTGAAACAACATTATATAAAAACTGCAATATTCATTCTTTGTACTGGATATCAAATTTGCATGCATTACTTCATACATGCAATGAGACTGCAACACTTGTTTAAACCATTTTTCACCAGTGACAGTGGCTGAAAAGGAGAGGATGAGAGAGAGAGAGAGAAGCATTCTGTACAAATGGGAAATCTACATTAAGAAGGAGCCATGTTACACTGGGACAATCTAGTCTCACAGCTCAGTGGAATTTAACTGGAACAAGCTCTACAAAGTTTTCCTTAGTCCTTGAAGGCAAGATCCTCACTAACTGATAATCTGTGGCCTTAAGTATGCAAAGCAGATATTCCACAGATGAGCTTTGGACTGTCACCAAAGGTTAAATCCTATTGTTAGTCCCTACCAGAGCAGACTTGTTGATTCAAGGGAGTTTACATTAAATGTTGATTTACCAACTTCCCACTGATTCAGTGTGTCTGTTCTAGTTGGAAATAACTGGATTAAGTGATCAGTGATTAAGTAATACTCAAATGTTTCGTAATTGCTCTCTCTGTAGCTAACTTCATCCTAAAAATCAACACTTTTAAACATTTACAAAGCTTGGCCACCAACTTTTTAAAATCCTAGATGCTCTTCCAAAAGCAAATTGGAAAGAGTGCACATAAAAATGCCAGTTTCTCTTGATGATTTCTAAGAAATTGGGGGAAAGAAAGTACTGTGGTAATAGTTTAGGAGCATCTAGGAATGGATGGTAGAAAAATTATATCCGTGTTCAAGCTCAGAATGGCAACATCAATGGTTTTTACAGATTGCATAACTGCATTTGTATCTGTTCTTGTTTAGTGCATGCCACTACAAATACCTCTGAAAAGAAGAAGATTTAGAAAAATAAAAGAAATAAGCCACCTTTGTACCTAGTTCCTGGACAAATTATGCAGTGATGAATTCTTGAACTCATGTAATTAGAAACCTGCAGTCAAAGCACTATTTTCTAGTCTAAACTACTGAGAAGTCCTCTTTCTAGACTCTTTATTTACTCCTATTCTCATCCTGTTTTTTCCTTAGCTCCTCCCTTTCTCCATCTCGTTACCTCCACCATCCCCCTCTGCCACTGCTTTATCTGGTGACTTTGTTCAGCTTCCTTTAGGCACTACCTCCAGATGAACCCGCCCAGCACTTTTCTTCTCTCCTCTCACAACATAGTGACCCACACTCATCTTAATTAGTGCCTTTTCTTGCTTAATTTTCTTCTTCTTCCAGGCTTGTCTTCCATATACTCCTTATTCTCCTTTCGATTCTTTCCTCTCAGTTCATTGCCTATGTGTCTACCTTCTGCCAGGTTTCTCATCTCTGGAACACCTACCTCTTAACTTTTCAATCTTCTGGGATCTGTTTCCACTGACCATCCTCATGCTAGGTTTCAAAACCAGCCAAAACAGAACACACTTCCTTCTATCACATAGTCACATAGTCATATCACACAGATTGGATTGCCAATATCTTTGTTTTCTAAGCAATTGAATATTCCAAGCAAAAGCATCAGTGAAACAGCATCAGAGACTTCACTGCCATGAACATAACACAGTTCAAACTACTGGGGGCAGAGGTGAGCTGACACCAGATCTAACACCTGCATACTAGTAATAGTCATATTATTATTCTGACAGAATGACCTCTCTTGTCTCTGTTTTCCTTTCTCTTCATTTCCCTTACACACTCGGTATTTAGATTAAGAATCTATAAGTGGTGCCATTCATTCTATGTTTCAGTTTAAATAAAGCATCTAGCTAATGTAGAGACCCTAGAAATAAATACTCAAATTCCTACTTTGATGCACTTTTGAAAAAGATAACATAAAACTGAGTATCTATGTCATAGATTATTTTCAGTCCAATAAACTTGTACATGACTACTGCAAATATGCAGCTTTTAGGAAACCAAGGAAATTCTAGAATTTAAGCAAAGCCATGCTTTTAGCTAAGCAAAAGGGTATGGTGTCCAGTGATCAGGAAACAGTGTTTGTAAGCAACTAAAATACAAGTCTACTCTACAATACTACTTAGGTTAAATTAAAGCATCGCAAGATTGTTTTGGAGTGCTCCATGTGTGCTTTCTACCACAAAATTACTGAATCAACCTTTGCATTTTGTACACACCTTGAATCCATTACTGTTGTAAAACCAGAAGATGTGCACTTTTTAAAGCAGAACAGTTAAGTGTTCAACAACTGGTGGCCCTGGTTTACTACCTACGGGAATGAGGTGAGTCGGTTGTGATTCCTCCAATTTATTCCTGAGCCAATCAAAATCCTGGTATCTTCGTCGCATGGAATACTCTGGCAAGTCAAACTCTGCTCGTGTGGTCTAGGAACAAAAGAACAAGACAAAAAGGGAAAGAGGTAGGACAGCAAGAGAAGTCAGGATAAGTCAAAAGAATGTTGAAAGTGGGCAAACCTTTATGCAACATCTAAACAACAACAAGAAGAAGATATTTTCTTTAGAGCTTAATAAAAACATTTCAACTTTTTCCAGATGTTGCATATACCACATTCATCTCGTTTACTTTCCTGCAGCCAAATGTATAAATCATAGCTCAGGCTTAGTCACTTGGGCAACAGGAGAAAGAAAAACATAAAATTTAGTATTCGTGCCTCTGGCAATATTTTGATACATAAGCCAAGAACTTTCCCAATATTCTACTTGTACAAGTGCTTGATGAAAGATTCTGCTCTAAGATATCGAAGTAGAATGTTCCTTGATTTTTTTTTAAATAAAGTTCATCTTAAAATAGTAATCTTGCCTATCTATATCATCAAAGATAGTTCCACACACTCTCTTTTTGGACATATTTACAAGATACAAATAGCTAGCATTTCTATGTCTCTTACTGAATTGTGGTTTGTTACAAAAGACAAGAACTAACCATTTTTTTTTTAAAAAGTTTCATACTAGTTTTGTTTAACTGTCATTTACCAGGATTTTAAAAAAAAATGCTTACAATGAGTGAATTCGGGGGTATTTTGTGACCCCCAATGAGAAGTCCAAAGTACTAAAGGTTCACTTTAACGTCTGATGTACTTGTATTGTACTACTTGACCACAGTAAGAATTCCAGTCCTCGTACCACCCCTATCATAAGCTAGGTCTTTCTCTCCTCCTGATACATGATATTAGCTGGGACAAAATGACCTTGATGGCAAAAAGTAATTGATTAGTTGGGACATTCTGAGTGCTGGTTGCTGTAAAAAAAAAAACAACTCCTCTACAATGGGAAGGAACTAAAATTTGACAACACTGCTTACACCAGTGCAGGTGACAATGTTGCAGAATTACTGCACTGAGTGGATTCTGCAAACAAAATTTGACTTGGAGGGACTAAACGATCCTATCTTGTTTTATAAGGGTTAACAACACTAAAGCAAACATAGTAGATCAGGCCAAAGGCCTATCTAGTCCAGCATGATACACACAATGAGAAGCCTACAAGCAGGACACAACAGCACCCTTCCATTTGGGTTTCCCCAGCAAATGGTAAAAAGAGGCATACTGCCTCTTGCAGTGGAAAAAACATATAGCCATCATGACTAGTAACTGTATCTTCCATGGATCTTTCTAATTCCCTTTCAAAGTCATCTAAGTTGGCCACTGTCACTCCATCTTGTGCGAGTTCCACACATATGTGCTATATGAAGAATTGTTTCCTTTTATCCGTTCTTGAATCTCCAATATTCAACTCCAGCGGATGACCTGAGTTCTGGTATCACAAGATAAAGATCTCAAAGAGCTCTATCTAGTAAATCACATCAACCCCAAATAGGGCATAAGGACACATATACACACACATCCAAAATCAGGTGTGCAATTTTTGCATTGAACTTACCATGCAAACGGCTCTTGCACACATCCAGAAAACCACCCCTTCTCTCTCCTAAGAGTTGATTTTCATAACATAACCAAGGGATTTGGGGGAGGGAGGCCTCTAAAAATACATTTGTCAGCCATATGCCTCGACTATGCTCATCAGCAGTTCAAGTCGAAACAAGTCATTTGTTCTTGGTAATATTGAAGAACAGTACAGCACTGCCTACTAAAGAGTTTTATATTCTGCAAAGTGAAACTGCTTTGTCAACAGCAGTCCAGGAAGGTTACAGGAACAGAAACTGTTTGGTTCAAATGACACAATACGTTCTGTGTCCTGATAGTTACCACCAGTGGTGGCTTCTGGCTTTAATGTCAGTGGGCCACCGAATCCTTTGCAGATTTGAATCTGACCTTTAAAGATTCAAAGACCTATTTAAAGATTCAGACCCATTTTGGGGACAGGTTCAGGACCCTGGATATCGCCTTTAAAAACTGGGCTAAACCTCAGGATGGATTCACCAATGGAAACCACCAGCCACCACTAGTTTAACACTGTCAGTAATCCCTGATTTTTAAGTTTCCTTTACTAAACTATATACACCCTACCCCATCCAGAGATTTGAGGGTACACAAAATAAAGCAAGCTTAGACAATATAAACAATTAGCACAGTATATAATTTTCATATATTTTAGAGAACTGAGTTTTGTACATCTTTTGAATAACTGTTAATCATTTTATTATTTTTAGCAATTGGTCTGTTTATATCTGTTTTTATTGTTAACTGCTTTGAGATTATTTTAAAAATAAAATGTCGTCTATTTTTTTTTTCCTAAATAGAAATAAATTAGAAGCAATACCCAGTTCAATCAGGAGGATGGTGCCACTGAAAAATGCTTCTATGTGGCAGTGCTTCTAGTGAGACAGAGCCCCCAAGAGCTGTTTATCATGGAAATCAGGACAAATACAAACATAAGACCCATTCTAATGGACACAAACAATGTATATTTATTTCTAGTTGTATATATATTCTGCTTTTCCACCAGTGAGCTCAATCCATCTTCAAAACAAACCAATGAGGTAAGTCAGCCTCAGCAGGTAGCTCAAAGTGACCTAGCAAGTTTCATAGCTGAAGGAGACTGGAACCTGGTTCTTCCAGTTCTCAGTCCAATACACTAACCACTAAACTGCATTGGTGCTTACGTGTTGGAGACACTAAGAAGTCTCTACATAATCTGACCAGTCAATGAGCTGCTTCACATTTGCATGTCCATTATACAAAGCCTGCTAGAACTAGCAACCGATGGCCTATATGTGTGAGTGATTATAATGGAGCTACAGTTTGGATAAAATCCACATATCTCCTCACACATCATCAACAAAATATTTAAAGGAGAACATTCATACATCTGACTGCCTATCAGGTATACAGA
Organism: Iguana delicatissima; assembly: GCA_948472985.1. Taxonomy (NCBI): domain Eukaryota; kingdom Metazoa; phylum Chordata; class Lepidosauria; order Squamata; family Iguanidae; genus Iguana; species Iguana delicatissima. Next base: position 227,091 of record CAOKZL010000668.1, read on the forward strand.
AGTAAGAAATTAGAAAAACAGGATATACATATGGGAACCAGAGTCATGTAGTAAGTCACATACAAATATCATGGCTCCCAAATATATAAAAATATTTTGGTGTTTCCTCATGGCAAGGGCCATAATTCTGGAATGATTAAGGCTGATTCAAATAATGGGTGTATAGGTATCCCCTGCTTTTCATTCACTCATTTTTCAATGTTATGCTGTTGCAACTATTGTAGATTATAGACATATACCATTCCTTCAATGCAGGACCCACTCTTTACTCGGTCCTTCTCCTTCTGCCTTCTTGCTGTAGGGAACAAGAGGAAATTATGGAGGCCCACTTAGGAATGCATGTGGACCCAAGCAAGCCTTCGTAATTTCTACATGGTCCCTACAAGAAGAAAGCAAAAGGAGAAGAACTGACATTCAACTAGTTCCACCTTCTAACAGTGCTGTGATCCACAACCCATCAAGTAAGTGAGGGATGCCTATAGCTTGCCTCAAACAATAAGCTAACAGTTCTAAAATGAGGCAAAAAAAGAAATCATTGTTAAGGACACATATCAGTTAAAAGCAACATAACCCCAGTAAAAGGAACACAATAGTGCAGGCTCCACCAGTCTGGTGCCCTCTAGATGTGTTGACTACAAATCCCATCATTTCCAGCCAACAGGACCAATGACCATACTTATTGGGAACAACTGAGGAGCTACAGCTCAGCACATCTAAATTAGAGAAGGCTGCAGTGCGATACATACAAAGGAAGCTTTTTATAATATTGTTATAAAACACCTCAACTACTTAAACGAAGAATGGGAATCATGCAGCCCTCCAGATGTTATTGGACTGTTACTTCCATCAGCACTAACCAGCATAAGTGCCAGTAAGGAGTTATGGGAGATCCAGTCCAACAACTGCTGGCAAGTCACAAGTTGCCCACTTAAATGAAGTGACAAAATACAGAAAATAAAAGGGGGAATCATTTAAAAAAATCACACTGTTTGACAAGGAGACAAAAACAATAAAGAATTCTTTAAAAAGAAATTGACAGACATTGCCTAAAAGCTGCAATAAGCAGGAAACAAGCACTATTGTTAATACCTTGGTCGTGACCCTATACGTGATGTAAGTCTCCATTGTACAGACATGTTTTTTTGGATCATCAACTGTGACAAAGAGGTCTCTCATCTCTCCATCCAAGTCATCATCCAGCTGCAGTCTGTTAAGAAGTGAGGAGGAAGATGCTGGGCTGGAAGTGTCTACTGGAGTACCATTGGGTAAACTGAGATCCTGGAGAAAAGCAAAGCAGTCAGGCGTGGGGAAGGGAAGACAGACAGAGAAAGAGAGTGAGTCAGAAACTGGTTTTAAAAACTTCATCTATAGAGGCTGACAAGGTCAGATGGACAAAAAAAGTGCAGTTCATTTTGCTGAACTCTCATGCATGATTAGTATTACTTAAACATCACTAGAAACCTTTTGATTATTCTATGGTTTTATGTGCATTACTCAATAATTCTCTATGACTCAGTAACAATATTAGTCTCTCTAATGTACAAGATGAAGGACTGAGGTCATGGAATAGTGGCTTACCTAAAGACACCTAGTAAGCCACGATGATACAAGATTCAATCTATGAACATCCTGTGCAGAATCACAACAGTTCACATTAGCAGAGTCCAGACAAAAAAAATTAGTTTTCTTCCCCTGCCATATTCAGATCTTAAGGCTTGCAATAAAACATCTTTTACCAAGGCTTGCTGCAGCATTTCCTGCTACCCATCCTTAAATCTCATGAACCTTACATAAGCCTTTCAAACTCTGCTTCTGAAATAAAGACTCACAATTTGAGAAAGCACTTCAGTATTCCCTGTTCACAACAGAAAAGGGATTTTATAACCACAAAGCTAATGTTTACGTAAGCGCTCCTATAGAAAGAGCATTTTCTCCCTTTCCCAGACTACAGGAAATGGATATGTCAAGTCTTTTGTACATTGTGGGATTTCTGTACCATGTTGAACCTCGGAGTCTTCCCCCTATGGTAATTACTTCTTGCCATCAATAAGGATGACAGATGCAAACATTGTAAATCTCAAAGAGTATCATTAGGAATTTAAAGTTCTCTGATAAATTCATAAAAATAGAGTTTTGGTATAAGGATGCAATATAACCAAATGCAAAAAAACATACAGAAATAGAAACAACAAAACCCATGTTAAGTGATCTGAATAAAATAAACCTAGCATTGGTTTCACATTTTCTTCCATCTAAGACCTAGTTTTTCAACAAGAAAAACATATGTGAGTTTAGTCATCATTTTTTCTCTTTATTTTGCCAAGAGGAATGTTTCTGCCATAGGAAAAGGAAAAAAAGGAAAAACTCTAGCAGCATGTCTTTGGGTTTATACAGGTATAGCCTACTTGACCTAAAAACAATTAGCTGCCTGGTTTGTTTCAGCAGTTCCGCGGGTATTACTTACATTGCCACAGACATTTATTATTAGTGTTCTCAGCCTATGAAAATGGGAGGAAGTCCCGATACCCCCACACACAAGAGAGAGAGAGAGAGAGAGAATACAGGGAGAACACAGATCACCTCAAAAAAGCCCATTCTGGATTATACTTTCTGTTTTCCACATCACTGAGTTGATTCCAGCGTGCACTGAATACAAACACCTTTGGTGTCGATGACTGCCACCCACCGAAGCTTCTGTAATTCACACACCTGCTGGAATACACAACATAGGTACTCCACAGCCTCACCAGCACTTTCTAGCTAACCTAACCACACAAGCAAACATCCATTTCACATTTTACATTATGAAAGTCACTGAGCAGAACAAGGAGATTTCTAAAAGTAGGCTTAAGGAAACCATTCCAGTTCATATCAGGCTGAGAGGTCTCACTAAATTATTATGCATTCTTGTGGGGTAAATGTACTCTGCCAAACAAAAAAACCACAATATAAACTTGGAAGATGGGAGAAGCTTGTCACCAAGGTATTTATAGTCTGTGTTCAAGTTTTCACTCCATCCCATTAGGACACTTTTGGCTTTCTCTATTATAAACTATAGCACACTAGATTTTCTAGGAAGATGTGAGTCCTGAACTGCTCTTATTCTTAAAACTCTGTGTAGCTGCAAAACAAGCAGTCAACATCATGACAGAGACAACGCCAGATGTTATCAAGTATTTTTTCTTCTCTTTCATTTTATTAAGTTAAAAAAGGATGTGAATCTCAAACCTTAATGATTAAAGTGCGCAACTAAAATTTTAACTGGATTTCAAAAAACTGTAGTGTGTTTCACAATGTAATAATAAAATGTTAAAAGTAAAAGTAAATAAAATGTTAAAGCCCTCAGCTTTGTCTTTACTTTTATTTTTTGAGGAGGGGAAGAAACACAACATTAATGACCACTGGGTATGAACCTGGTAACAATGCTAGTCCCAATTCAGTCCCAAGTTGGCATTTTCAGTATCAGAATGAATGGGATCACTATTCAAACTGCCAGTGCCAACCAAAGTGGATTTCATGTCATGGAGCTGCAAAGAGACTTCTCTACTTTTGCCATGATCAGCTCAACCAAGTGTAGCCTTCTTCGCTTGTTATCAGACATTCAGACTTGTACAATCATTTAATCTTTTCCTCTATGCAGGTTCCCCCAAACCCTAACAAAAAGAGGAAAGGAATAAGTCTCTCTGCATTTTTGCCATGCAAGAGTTCAAATTTTAAATTTCTGCCTGCAACTTCTGCAGTTAGTGGTACTAGAACACCCTTCATTTTCCATTGAGTTGATGCTTCCAAGTCATGCCCTAGCAGCTCTTAGTTTGGGGTGAGCAATTTGCTGCCCTCCCAGTGTTGGTGGAAGTCCAGTTCCCATCATTCTTGACCATGCTGGCTGAGTCTCACAGGACTTGGAATCCACTGATATCTAGGGAGTCGCAAGTCACCCATCTGACCCATGTGAACTTGCACAAGGCTGAAACTATACAGTATCTGAAGCCAGACATGGTGAACTTGGGGTAATCCAGAAGTTTTGCATCATAGTAAACACAATACCTTATTGCCAGCTATGGCTTCTGGGAGCTGAAGTGCAAAATATGTGGACATCCAAAGGATTGCTGTTTCTGCATAAAACCCAGAACCAAAAAGTGCATCTATGTAACACCTTGGATGGCTTCCCTATGTTCTGATGCTTCACATCAGAAGGGGAGGGGTGTAGAGAAATCCCACACTGAGCTGACATCAGAATGCCAGTTTTGCCAGGTAAAGGGGGAAAAAAAAAGATAATTTGAGACAATAATGATAACAACATTAATGACAACTAGTATAATAATAATAAATGTTTAGGAAATATTATTGGAACATATAAATAGGAATGTATTTAGTATAATTAACTTGGTTTGTTTGATCAGATAATAAGAAGCATTTAGGAGAAGATATAGAAGAACATAAGTTAAGGATATGGAGGACTGAATCGGGAAGAAGAAAGGAAGAAGGATGGGGGACGAAGAGGCTGGTAGGTGATATTAAGTACAAAGTGAGAATAGTTAGGAGAAATAATAAGTGTCTCTGTCTCCAATGTCCTCCTCTGAAATAATTAGAAGAAAGATAAGGTTAGAAGATAGGTAAGTGTTTAATCATGAAGAAGTAGATGGTTAGAAAGTAGAATGCCTAGCAAATAGGATTAGGATTAATCCAGATAGATTTAAATTGAAAAGAAAATAGAGTAAAAAATAAAAAGAGAAGAGAATGTTTGCGAAGAAGATGTAAGAACAAGGTAAATTTTTAAGGAAGATGAAGCTATATAGATAGCCAAATAGAGTATGGTATGTCAGCAAAATTTAAGGAAAAGAATAGGTGAGCAGGATTGATTGGGAAAGAAGAGGTAGCGCCCTTTGGCGATTTAAAAAGAAGTCAAAGTGTGCATGTAGGGAGAATGTTATGTTTGTTTGACAGATTGTTACTGTAATGTACTGTTATGTAATGTATTGTATTGTATTATAATGTATGTTATTGTGATAGTGTGATGTGGTGTTAGGTGTGGTAGTTGTAATGAGTGGTGTAGTTTCGGAATATATAGATCACAGACTGAGAGATTATATGGATTCGTTTTTTAAAGCATATTAGAGTTAAAAGACATTACGATATAAATGTTTAGAATTTTTCTTTTTTGTGGCAGTTATAAAATGTATAGAGTAATATATAGAAGCATGTAGGTAAGTGATGAACACTATGTTAGGTTATGATAGATAAAGTCATGAAATAAGTCCATGGTAGGTATCTATATGTTATACGAGACTTATTATGTTAGGTCATATCTGTAATGTGTGTGTTTGTGTTTTTTATGTTATTTGTAATTAATAATAAAATCTATATTTTAATAAAAAAAATTTAAAAAAAGAACGCCAGTTTTCCAAGATATTACAGAAAACAAGCAGAATACTCAAACAGACATGTCCAGCGGCAGCAATACATTTAACATAAGAACTAAGATTTTTTAATTGCTTGGGAATTGTCTGCATCAGCATGCCAAAATTCATACTGAGTCTTTGCAACACATTCAGATTTAAATACGCAACCACTTCTACAAAACTCCTCTAAAGAAAAGTTCCCACTATGAATGGCTTTAGACTACCCAAGGGAATGCAATGTTCCCAATCCTAGATTTCACATGTTGTATGAGAAAGCAGAATTATCACTGCGTTTTGGCCAAGTGCTATATTTAGATGGCACCTTTGCCAGAACCTAGAATTGCCATGATATAGAAATCAACTGACCTTACTTCTGTCAACAGATTCTTGGGTCTCCTTGCAAAACTGGGATACTATCCAAGTGACAGATAACACAACTGTCTAGAACAGTATCTAATGCTGTCCACGCAGAAGAATTATTTCATTGTGCTTGAAAAGATGAACACTTAACCTACAATTTATCCTGGCTCACAAAAGACAGAATCAGATACAAAAGAGACAAGCTATTTACAGAAAACAAGCAAGACAGAGAAACGTTGTGAAAATATTTTGTTATTTGTATTAAAGTATTCGTTAATCTGTTTATGAAATATTTTGGCATTAGGAACTGTAAGGAACCAAACTATGTGTTTTGTCTTTTATTTTGCTTTACTTCTCTTTCATAAGTATCAAATTATCTGAGAATTTATGAGTAAGGAGTTTATACAAGTTAAAATGCTACTATTAATAATCCAATATTAACTATGAACAGTACTCAGACACCATATTATAGTCTCTGTGCTGCCGATCAAATTTTTTGCATAAGGATGATACAAAGAACAGATATACTAGCAATGTCATTAAAAAATGTGACTAGCAAAAAGTCTCAAGAGGATTTGGGCCCTCATTTTCCTCCACGATCATCCCACTGACAAGATAACTAGGTCAAGTATTCCACTGACATGACAACTAGATCAAGTGAAACAGCAAGGAGAAAAAATGAAATTCAGATACTACACTACCAATGAAATGGGCCATACTGTCACTAGGTCTTATGTATCAATAGTGAGAATAGTCTCCAAGTGTTAATTATTTATACAATCATAATGGCACCATTCACACACAAGAAGAGAACTACAAAAAAGTCTTAAGAGGAAAAAGCCCAGAGCCAACCCAATAAGGACTGGATGCAGTGGCCACTGAATGCAGATGTTCTGTTTGGGGAACAAGGAGAGAGAGAAGAGGAAGCCAAGAAAAATAATTTCTTTAATGAAGAATTCCAAACTGCAAAATTTGGTTGCAAGTCTACTTCCATTTCAAATTCTTTACCACATCTTTCAGAATGTTAACTGCCTCTTATGATCAAAATTCTACCCAACACTACCTGAAAACTCACACATTAACTGTTTTGTTTTTTTGGTAAGTGTAAACCAAAAGAAGTCAGTTTCTCTTGCTAAGTAGTATGAAGACATAAAGTTATATATATGCAAATCATCTTCCACATTATTCTGTGCCTGTTGCATGAAAAAGCAGGCCAACCTGTCTATTTAAAACCCCTGCATAAATGCCTTCCTAACACATTAAGAAAAGTTGAGGAGTCTCTTTTAGGAGAAAAAAAATAAGGTAAAGGAAGTAAAGTTGCTAGCCACCTTTTTTCTTTCCAAAGGAAAGTTTATCATCTATGCTCTCTCCCACAGCAGATGCTCTTCCCTCCCTTATTCTAATTATCAGGGCAGGTCAGTGGAGCAAGAAAGCTTCAACAGAAAGGGAACGATCCAATTTCAAAAGTCTATAGTACTGTGTACAGAACCTTTCCTTCCACAAGAAGCCACCATGTATTAATTTTATCCAACATTTATGCCACCTTCTCACAGCTGGTAATTGCTAGTAAAAACACACACAGCTTGCTTCCACCATGGCAATTCTAGCTGAGCAACACCCATCCAATGTAAGGAGAGAACAGGCACAAATGTAAACAGTGCCATCAGATTAGAAACTGTTGCCTGGTTTCTCTGTGTATATCATAAATCAAAATATGTTGAGGCCACAAAATAGCTTTCAGTTTCTTCCCTCCCACATCCTAAATCTTAGCACACTTTCCAATAAGCCTCTTCGTGTCATACAAGGCTCATAAGCCCACTCAAAGTGCTCTTGTCCTGCCTCTTCTGGCTCATATATTGGATTCAACAGCTGTTTGCTTGTTAAGTTACATAAGCGATCACAGAGGTTAGTAGATTTGCTGAGCAATATGGCCCATTTCTTCAAAATAAGTACAAGCCACTAGGGCAGGAGAGACGTCCTGCAGTATTAACGGAAAGAGGACCACAATTCATTGTTAAACGCTTGTGTGTTTCCATTTAACCCTTCACTAACATGGGTAGCCTTGTTGCTCATTTAATAAACAGCAGAGGGGGGCCACTATCATGCATATTGCCTCAGTTTTCTTAGACACAGACTGGCTACAAACAAGAAACAGTTGTCATCTGAAAAAGGAGACAGTCTTTGCTAAACCTTCTTCTCTGCTGCTGCTGTTGTTGTTGTTGTTGTTGTTGTAGTGTTGGTTCTCTCGGCAAGATTCGACTGTTTGCCACTGCCTTCCTATGACACTGTGACCTGATCAAGGCCACCTCATGTGTTTCCAGGGCCAAGCAAGGATTTGAATCCCGTTCTCTTAGAGTCCTAGCCCAGCATCTAAACCACTACAATTTGCTGGTTGGGTGGGGGACAACTTGTTTTGAATGTAACTCGTCTTCAGGCAGACATTTCACTTGCCAGTGCAGTAAGCACCCTTTTATCACCTAGTGGGTGCCTATGGACTTCCAGAAGAAGCTCCACTCATGGGACAGAAAACAGCCTTCCTCCTTCCTTCCTTCCTTCCTTCCTTCCTTCCTTCCTTCCTTCCTTCCACAGAGAACGAAGGGCATGGAGAAGGAGGGCGAACATCTTTCTTATTTTTACAAAATCAGGATTGCTCTGTCCTGCAAGGAAGGTTTTTGCAAAAAACACCATGCATGAGCTTATTGCCACCTCTGGAAGGTTCCTCCAGGCAAACCAAGTGTGTTGGGAAGTTGAGCTATTTGTTGCTGTAGCTCTTGGCTTTTTAAAAAAATATTCAGATCAGGTTTATGCTGTCCTGGGCTATTTTCTGTTGATTTCTAGTAGCAGCTGCAACATTTTATTCCCACTCTTGAATAGATTTCCTTTTAATTCTGAGACATCTTGGCAGGAGCAGGGACTCTTCTTCTCCCTTAAAAATTATTTGAGTTACAATGTGTCAGTGAAATAATATTTTTGCATTATAAGGGGGACAATTAACAACAAGGATGGAGAAAATTTGGCTTTGAAACCATAGGACCATCTCATCAAATCACACCAACAGTTTTGGGAAAATGCAGATTAAAGAAATTGCTACAGACTGCCCCCCCCCAAAATTTAACAAGTAGATACAGCAGTGACAACAACCGACAAAACCCAAAGAGCTATATCATGAGAGCCCACACTTCTTTAGAACAGTCTGGAAGATCCTTGAAAAGCATGGGCAAAATGAGAAGCCACTCCTTTATAATTCCACAGAGAACTTTGGAGAGAAAGAGGAGGTGTTCTTTGTCCTTTTCCACTGGGAGTTTTTAGGAGGCAGCAACATCTCAAGCAGCTAGCATTATAGCATATGGAAATGTGTATCCCACCCTGGAAAATTCCTTCCAAGCACCAGATTTTACAAGTAGCATATCCAATAATTGTTTCCCTGTTTCCATAACAGCAGAACAACTAGCCACCTGTTGATGCAATATAAAAAAAACAACCTGCTAGATCCAACCTGGGGCCCACCGCATCTGCCATCCTGTTTCTGATGAAAGACAGGAGAAGCCCTGAAGGGACTGAGAAAGTAGTAGCTGCCCCCAGCATTTTGGAGTCGCTACTTCTGATCACAGATGCTCCACTTAGATGTCACAGTTAATTTTTAAAAAGGGCATTAAAAGTCCTAGAGTGAATGATTGCACCTGATAATTTTTAAAGCTACAATCACAACATCTCTGAACCGCAAATTTCATTAGTCAATTTATGAATAAGAGATGTTCTATAATGACTTGACCATCAATCATTTTCATCGTATGTTCTAGGGTTATGAACAGGTCAGATAGAGTTCCATTCCAACAGCAATTAAGAGGAGGGCAACCAAAATGGTGAAGGGTCTGGAAGGCATGCCCTATGAGGAATGGCTTAGGGAGCTGGGGATGTTTCGTCTGCAGAAGAGAAGGTTAAGAGGGGACATGATAGCTATGTTTAAATATTTGAAGGGATGTCATGTTGAGGAGGGAGCGGACTTGTTTCCCACTGCTCCAGAGACTAGGATAAGGAGCAATGGATTCAAGCTGCAAGAAAGGAGATTTCACCTGAACCCCAGGAAGAACTTCCTGATGGTCAGAGCTATCTGGCAGTGGAATACGCTGCCTCAGAGTGTGGAAGAGTCTCCTTCTTTGGAAGTTTTTAAGCAGAGGCAGGATGGCCATCTGTTGGGAGTGCTTTGATGGGTGTTCCTGCATAGCAGGGGGTTGGACTCGATGGCCCCTGGGGTCTCTTCCAACTCTATGATTCTATGAGTCAATGGAACTTCAATGCCAATTAACATTTCTACCCATGGAACTTCTACACCAATTACCTAACTACAGAGGTGTGAAATCAACATGCTTTTCTTGAAATAGTCTACATAAAATGAAGCAAATGAAATATCCTCAAAATGATGCCATGACATTATTTTAGCTTCTTCAGGATTTTTGGTGAATGTCTTGCATATCCAAGACTACTGACTGCTTCAAAAAGCATACTAAATTGAATGTACTGTATAAGCCGAAATCCAGTATTAGAGCTGTATTTTCAACACGGATGCAGTGAAAACCAAGGCTGGCTCTCCCATAAGGAGGGGAAGATCATGGAAAGTTAATTTGAAGAAAACTGAATATGATGACCTTCCAAAGCCATCCATAACTGACCAATGGTAGACCGAGGCACTGCAACTAAAATCATCACCCTGTGACTGCTCAGTTATGGATGGCTTCACTGTGGAACAGAATCATAGAGTTGGAAGGAACCCTATGGGTCATGAAGTCCAACCCCCTTCCCAATGCAAGATCTCTGCTACCAAATTCCCAGCAGGTAGAGCCAGTGTAGTGTAGTGGTTTGAGCACTGGACTATGACCCTGGAGATCAGGGTTTGATTCCCCACTCAGCCATGGAAACTCATTGGGTGACCCTGAGTGTATCACACACACTCAGCCCCAGAAAAACCTATAATAAGTTCACCTTAGGGTGTCATAAGTTGGAAACAACTTGAAGGCACAACACAGCAACAACAACAACAACAACAACAACAACAACAAGTTGCCCAGCCTCTTTTCGAAGACACCCAGGGTAGGAGAGCTCACCACCTCTCTAGACACATTCATTCTTCTTCACTGTCCCTTTTCAAACTCCAGAATTGTTTCCATGGCTGCCACATCAAAGCCTTATCCTGAGGACTTTGCAAAGCAAGGCATTTGGCAAGGCTCATACCAAGTTCTGGTGAGCTACCAATTTCTCTGTTGTGTTATTGCTGCAGCAGAAAGAGAGCTAGGCACAACTCTCAAAAGTCCATCAAAAGTCCTTTGGAGCCTGAGAAATCACTGAGAAAGAGAGAAGCTGAGGGGAGAAGCATCCTACCTCAAGAAGCAGTACTCTTCACTCACACCATCCTGAGGAGAGCATGTCCAATCGGCTTGACAGCAAAGAAAAAATATAGCAGGGGAAAACCATGGATCGTAACCAGATAAAGCTATGGAAGAAAGTGGCAGAATTCTTCAAGTCAATCAGTTGACCAAAGCCCACTTCAGACAGAGTAGGCTACACCCTGAACACGTCTGTTAATGTCCCATGTCAGTCTCTGTACATGTGGGCTCGGTATATGTGACTAAGGGCCCTAATCACCTCTGGTGCGCATCTCCACACTTATGCCAGAAATCACTGGCTGTTAAGTGTTCCAGCTGCGTGCATGCACATACACACAAAGGAAGAAGAAAGTCTCAAGCTCAGCTATAAGCAGCTCAAAACCCACCATCGCCCTCCTTGTGCTCACCTAGAATTGAGTACTGGGGCGGGGCTCATATTAGCCCTCCTGTTCTGAATTCCTGTCCCATTTCTCTGTATCTCATGTATCTAATGAAGTGAGCTGAGTCCATGAAAGTGTATGACCAAAAACAAAGAAACTTGTTAGTCTTTAAGGTATCTAAAGTTTCTCTCTGGTTTTTGCCCCATCATTTGAGCATCCTAAAGCCAGCCTGTGCCTCATTAATGCTAAGGGTCTGCATGTCCTCTATGTCGATGATTTACAAGCTGTATGACTGGGAACACAAGTGGACCACAAAAAAGTGTTCAAGTAGAATGGGAGGGGGGCATACTATAATAAACACATGCACCAGTCTCTATGTCTGCCAACCATGAGGGCCCATGCAGCACTGATAGCCCCTCTCTCTATCACCATGGGGGGGGGCAGTAATGGCATCCTAAGGCCCCAAATAAGGACGTGCCCTGATTCAACATGCACTAGAGAAAACAGCTGCCTATCCTGCAGTTCCAAAAAGGATGCCCATTCACCACTTTGGGAGCAGATACAATTCTTTCACTGCTTTAAGGAAACTTGCCTCATACAAGCTCACCATACAAGCTCATACAAGCTGAGGGAGACAAATACACTAGTATAGTGGTGTTAATTCTGACTGCCAGTAGCTCCCCAGGGTTTCAGGCAAGTTTCTTTCCTAGTCTTACCTGGAAATCCCTGGTATTCCCTAATGATTCTGCATGGACATACTAACTATGTATGACCTTGTTTAACTTGTCAAATCAAGGGGATCTGAATGGCAGGATGGGTAGTGTTTTAAAAAATGGTTTTTAATTACCAAACTATTTAACATTTTAACCCTTTCAAATTATTGCTAGTTGATTTTATTGTAAGCCATCTTGAGATCTTCAGCTATAGTGCATGATATGAATAGTTTAATAAATAAAAATAAAAATCAGATCAGGAACGCTCAGGATGGAGTTTTAAGGCAAATTAGCTGTATGGAACATAGAACATTATGATTGCAGTGTTGAATCTAACATTAACACAGTTAAGGCTAATTATTGTCCCTTTCCCTCTTCTTCATGATGGGGAGATTAATTATTTTGGTTATAGCTTTTTGAGATTATATTAAGGCTGGTACCTCGTTCCAGGTGGATATTTTTTTTCTTTTAGTTCTATGTCTGTTTAGTTAATTTGTATCAGTATTATTTGTATCAGTATTTGTATTAGCATCAAAGCAAGTGTTGTCTCTTGTATGTTCTTTTGCCTTTTTTTTGTAATTATTTAGTAGCATTAGGAATATACTTATATTGGTTATGGTTCTTTTTGCCTTTTCTTTGTCTGTTTATGTTTATCAATAAAACATTTATTAAAAAAAGGAACGTTCAGGATGGAACGGCAGCGTATACATTTAGGAGGTGATTGAGGGGTAAATCCTTTACATTGGAATTTTTATTATGAATATGCATCTTTTTTTTTTTAGTGATTTAAGGTTTGCATCAGAGATTGCAATAATTCTGGCCTGTCAAAACTTCTGTCATCCAGTCCAGCACTGGCCCCTCAATGGATGCATGGAAATTCAGGGCACTGGATATGCATTCCTGTATACTTTTTGTACTTAGTGTTTGTTTCAAAAATTGATTTAAATTGTGCTCATGTTCACACTATTCATTTATAATTGGTTCCACAAACACAAGGAAAATGTGCCTGAACATACACTCACCCCTCTCACTCCACATGCTCAGAACACCAGGACCATTAAAATGTTCCCTCTGACCTTTCAAGCAACCACAGTAACTCCCATAACCACCCACTTAATTCTTTAAGAGTGTCCACTCTTTCCTCATCATTGCTGACAATTCCCCCAAGCTATTTCAAGAGCAATTTCAGGCAATTTTTCTTCCAGCATGCCAGCAAAATAAATCTCTTATTCCGTCTGGACTTGAAAGAGAATAGGTTGCCACATATACTTGTTCCAAAAGTCAATGCTGCACTGATTTGCTTTCTGTCCCTTCTTTACACAGCGCTCAGTATTTAACATTAAACAATGCCGGTTTCAGCTGTGTTTACAAAATGCTCTCCTGTTCTAATTACATAAGTCACCACTAAACCAGGTTATCTGCACGCATGGATTAATTATTTCTATGGCAGCAATTCTATCTTCCCTTCATGCAACTCTCCTTAGAGACAGTTTGTACACTGACATATCTGTCAAATGGCCATTCCAAACTGCAGCAATGAATAAGGTGACATTATTATCCTGGAGAGCTAAAAAAAAAAAAAAAAAAATACTCCCGCACATTTTTCAACAGTGAAAAAAAGTGGTGGCCAGGCCTTTCTTGGGTGCGTGTATTAGAAAACACATTGCCACCAGTGTTGCACCAACTGCATTGACTTCCAATCTGCTTCAGAGCCCAGTTCAAGATCCTGGTTTCAACATACAAAAGCACTAAGTGGCTTGGGGCCAGGATATGTGAAAGACTGCCAGTTCTCCTATAAACATGCCCAGAAACTGAGATCCTCAGTGGAAGCCCTATTGCATATCCTGCCACAGAGAGAGGCTACATCAGGGAGTACACCAAACAAAGCTTTCTCTAGAACAGCACTGCAACTGTGGAACTCTCTGCCAAGGGACATTGGGCTGGCTCCATCCCTTTTGATTATCTAGCGGGCAGCCAACACTGCAGCATTTCATCCAGCCTTTGGCCCCTGAAACCAGGATGGGTCTTCTGTTTTTAAACACTGCCTTTAAAAAGTCATTCTGGTCTGCTTGCACTTGCCTTTATTTGTTATATATCATATTGGGGGCTCTGGGCAATAAACTAATGCTTAAAAAAAATTAAAAATTTAATCATGCAGCTGCTTCACTACATGGAAAGAGTTTTTCTTTTTTCTGCAGGTCACCTAGTCCTCTCTCTCTCTCTCTCTCTCTCTCTCTCTCTCTCCCCCCGACAGAGACAATCCTTAAGATATCCTTCCAGCTTTAAAAGTTACAGATCTATTTCTGGACAATAGCCAGCAACAGCCTGGAGTTAATCAACTTGATCCTCTTTAGCCAGTATCAATAAGGAGAAAGGTACTGTAATATAATAAAGGGATACAGAAATAATTCAGGCTGACAAAAGCCAAGCAGCAAGTCCATTTATTCTGATAGTACAGCTTTTATCAATCCTGCACTTAGCGTTGTAGCCAAGAACGCTTCAGAGATTCCATAACATCACTATCCAGAGTCCAGCCACCACTTTGCACCTTTGACTTCCCTATCCTATGTGTTTCTACCCTCACATAAGGGCAAATTAGGTGCAGTCTGTAGGTAGCCAAAACAACAGGTACAGACCAAATTGAACACATGGTCTTTTTTCAAAACTCAAATTCTAGCTTGTATAAAAGAAAAATTATTTTTAAAAAGTCAGCTGGTATGTACATGTCCAATTGCTCATGTGCTGAGATCCTATATTCGTGTATAGTTCTGCATACACAATTCACAATCCTCCCACTATCCTGAAGCTGTCAAGCCCTTATCAAGAAGGAAGAGAGGGATGAGGGAGGCAACTGAGACCACAGAAGGAGCACCTACACTCAGCCTGTGGCGAGGAGGTGGGAGAAATGAGGCTGCAATCTCAAATGCAGTGTATCTATCTTTTCCTTTCCCCAGCAGCCCAGTACAACAAGAAACTTATGGTACAAATCACCCCCCACTTATAAGCAGCAGAAGGGAGCCCTCCCAGGGTTTGACAGCTGCCGGGCAACAGGAGTATTTTGGGTTGGAATATAAGCACAAGAGAATAGCCTTCTGTGCCCCACTGAAAAAGGGAAATAAGTGTGCATAAGCTGCAGTTTAATGCACTATGTTAGTAAAGTCACTAACAGGATGCCAACCATGAAGCATTAAGTTTTGTGTATTTGGTTAGTAACGTTATAGCCTGTTTTCTGAAAATATAATACCATTTCTTGTCAACACATGTTTGAAGGAAATCTGAAAGCTTGTATAACATTTCATATATATTTTTTGTCACCTATTATGTTACAAAGATCAAAATTACATCTTGGGAAACCTCAGTGGAACTGCTGTGTGTGTGTCTTCACATCACCTGTCCATTTATGACAAACCCATGAACTGCATAGGGTTTTCTTAGACAAAGAACACTCAGATGTGGTTTTGCCAGTTCCTTCCTCTGAAATCCAGGCTACAGCACGTAATATCCATTGGCAGCCTTTCATCCAAATACTAACCAGGGCTGATCCTGCCTAGCTTCCAAGATCAGATGGGATCTGCTGCTCTTATAGTGAGGTCCTAATTGAACTGTTGCACTCTGACAAAACCAAGTCAATACAAGAGTGGGAAACTCTTCTTGTACCAGGAAGACTGCAGACTTATACGTAGCAAAGCCATTTAAAAGAGACAGGAAAAAAAGGAGAGATATGAAAATATTGCATTATATCAGGGATGAGCAAAGGGCATCCCTCTACGTGTTGTTGTACTGGAATTCCTATCAGCCCTTGCTAGGATGGTGAGGGATGCTGGAACCTGACAATATCTGGAATGCTGGCATTTGTTCACCCCGTTACATTTCATCTTGCCTTGCATTTCCTGTGAAAGTTTTCAGAAGCATGGACAGCAGCCACAAGTCAGCTGTGAAATGTGGAATGGGGGAGGTTGTTGCCAGCAGTTCTCTTCAAAACGTAAGTCCTTTTCCAAGTTACTTCCACATGTATAGTGCATGCATAGATAGAAAATGGGGCTGTATGTACTTTGCCCCACCCCTGGGCCTGACATGGTAAGTTCTATAAATCCTTGTCCCTGCATGTTCAGCACTGTAATGGAGCCAGTAGGCACTGTCCTGCTCCTCTTCAACATTTTTGATATAAATGTGAAAATGACTAATGGAAAGGGATGGTCCTACTTTGGGTATATATTGTGCATGAGTTCATTCAAAGCATTTCACAGATATTCTTCTTACCATTCCTGGAAACAATTCTGTAAGGTAGGCTGGAACTGTTATTTTCTTATTACAGCTAGAATACTAAGTTGGAAACAGTGAGTTGTCCAACACCGGACTGTTGCAAAAACAAAACTGGACTGGGGACCTCCTAGTTCACATACTAGTTGCCAGATGTCACTACGCTCCATTGGTTATTAAGCAGAAATCACACAAAGTAGAATTGTTTCAAACCTAGTCAACCCAAGGATGCATGTACATGTGTACATGCCCATTTACAATGCCACAATTATTCCAAAGATTGCTTGTACATGCACTCCAGAACAATGTTTCTCCCATACATTTTTCCCAGGATTACAAACAACCATTTACCAACTTTGTGTTAGCTTGTTTGTTTAAAGGCCTCTGCATCTTCTCCCATTTGTGGATTTTTTCTGATTAGGTAGCTTTGCATTGTCAGGAATGACTACTAAGTGGTCTCTTGGGGACAAATTACAGATTTCATGCACATGAATGTAACATTACAATGAATGGCCACTTCACTGTACAATACACTCAGGAAGAGGACAATTTCCAAGACAGAAGTGGCTAGGGACACAAGTTGCTTAATGCAATTTCCTAAGACACTCACCAGCTTTTGAAGTAGAGAAATGGTCAATGAACTTGCCTTCTATTCAGATGGGGTATGCTGTGTATTTTGATCCTTTCCTCTCTAAAGCTTCATTTTAAGAAAAGGGTTCAAAATGCAAATAAAGTTCAGCTCTTTCCAGCCTACTCAAATGATAGGCCATAACATTTTAAACAGAAGCCAGAACAAAAGAATTAGCCACACATACATATGCACAAACACATAAATCTACGGAATTTAGTTATGGAGTTCTCCGAGCAACAGTCACAGACTTTGTGAGAGCTCAAAAAGCCTGAAATTAGAAATTGTAAATTTAAGATAATTTCCTAACTGGAGAAGATACAATGGAATTTTTAAAAGTAGGCCAAACAAATGACACATCATCTTCTCCACAGTTTTGCTACAGTGCTTAGTTCTGCTAGAAAGGACAGCTTTAAATACTTTAATTGAAAATGCTTTTTCAGTTCAGATGCTTAGAATCCAAACAAATTCTGTGTTCCTGACACAGCAGGAAGAAAAGTTTCCCTGTCAGGAACCAATAAAAAAAATTCTAGGCATGAAGAACCTTTACAGCAGTGATTCTCAACCTGTGGGTCCCCAGATGTTTTTGGACTTCAGCTCCCAGAAGCCCTGAGCATTGACCATAGTGGCTGGGGCTTCTGGGAGCTGAAGTCCATGAACATCTGGGGACCCACAGGTTGAGAACCACTGCTTTACAGTGTGTGTGCATGTATGCATAGGTGTGTGCGTGTGCGTGTGCATATATATTACTGTACATGCTCCCTGTGTGGCAGGGAGTCAAGCCAAATATGGAAGAAGAGGAGAAAAGAGGAAGAAGGCCTTCACAGGCTCTTCTACCATTACAAGAAAAGCAACTGTCCAAGGCACATAGCAAGTCATTATGTGGTTGATGCTCCACTAAAGCTGAAAGCAGAAGATATACTCGTCAAACTACAGCATACTGATAGTAGCAACTATGGACAAGGACAATGTTCATCCACCTTTCAAGTATTTGAAACTGCTAGTTAGAAGCCTGATTTCCTCAAGGAAAAGTTCACTAGCCAAGTCAAATGAAATCAGAGTGTAAGTCTCAATTTGGCTGTTACACTGACCTCTAAGCTGGAGTGGTTCCACTGCCTTCCAGATATTTTTGGCCTCCCCACCCCAATCAGCCCTATCCAGCATTCACAATGGGGGAAGGCATTATGGGAGTTCATAAACATTTGGAGGGCCATCACTGCTCACTCCTGCTCTAAGCAGTGCATATACTAACTCAAGTTCCAATGTATGCTGAAAACATACAACAGAAACCATCTGCCCTAGTTCAGTGGAGTTATGCTGTGCCCAAGTGTTCTGAAGAGAGTGTAGGAACAACACCCAGAGGCAAATCAGATAATGCCAGGCAGAGACATGAGGTAGATTTTCCAGAACATTTTCTGATATTCTATTTTAAAATAAATAAATTTTTGCCTGTGGAACACTGTTGACACCTATAAACAGACATTCATCTACATACACATTTTTCCATAGCTGTCTGGGCTGCTGTACTGCAAATCCTTTGGTGAAACAGAATGTTCAGCTACTCATACTGATTTAGATTTTTCTTAACTTGAAATGTAACTGATAAGTATTACAGAATGTGAGCAAGGGAGTGAACCTGACAGGGCTGAACCAAAATGAAATTAAACTGTTGATATAATATACCAGGTACCGCTCTCCTTAGGTATGTATACTAAAAACAAATAGTGTTCTTTCCAGTGTGGTCATTTTTGTTAAATATATTGAGAGTATATGCTATATTCTCTTTATATTACTACAAATATTCCCAAAAAATAATAATTTCAACATAAATCTTTGAATGTCTTCCAATATAACATATAAACTGTATGTGCTATATTAGACAGTATTACTATTTAGGGTGCTGGGGGAAAAAATCCAGTTCTACTTTTTCTAGAAAACCCACACCTCTGATGCAAGGTAGAGGTCCTGAACAGACCATTTTATTTAGGCCTTGAGAGAAGACAATTGCCTTGCTAGATACATTTGTGCTATGCACCAACATAATTTTCAAGCAGCCAGATTTCAATGTTTCTTTCAGATAGGGTTTAATCTGACCACATCTCAGCTCAAATCTATCACTTTCTAGGCTCAGCCTTGAGAACATCTAAAGTCAGAAAACTTTTGAGGATGTGCAAACAGGACTTTTGTACATTACCACGATTTTTTTCCTCCACACACCATGGGACCTTCTGGTCAGAATTGACTTCAAACCCCCTTCACCTATGTTGTTCCCCAGATCAACTGCCTGACATTATACTTACGTTACACCTTGACCCAAGATGCAGAGAAAAAGAGGGGAAAATTCTAACACTATCTTACAAAAGCACCAAGTTGGTGCATCCTGCACTACACATTCCAGATCTTATGAGAACAGCCAGCACAGTTCCTTCCCTTCTGGCACACAATGGAGCCACATCAGCAGTTTTTCTCATATGATCTATAGATTCAAGGAAAGGCATGTGCAAGATATCACTAACATAATCCTGGAGGGAAATGGCTGTGGCTAAAAGGAACAACCACGGATTGAAACACTGGCCTTTAAACTTTGTTCACAGGAACGTGTAGGGATTACAAGTGAGGCAGTCTCACGAGCAACCCTTGGAAGGCAAGCCAGCGAGGAAAGGGTTTCCCTCAAGAGGCAGACCGCTTGCAATTCATTAGCTTCCTGCAACCGAGCAAGGCAAATTTGTGAAATCCAATACTTTTGTCATTAAGTAGCCCACCTGTAAGGGATAGAGACCTATTGCTTCTTCATGCACCTCATGTACACGATTGATACCCCCTGAGAAGCCAATTATATGAAGCTATGTGGAACTGCATCTTGTGTGGAAAGCTCCTGTTGTTTAATTGCTATGCTTTCCCCATCCACAGCTCTTCACCACAGACCAGAGAAGTTTTTGAGCTAGTACTCAGGACAGAGAAAAGCATTTACACAAGCCCATATGGGTCATCTCCCATTTATTTCACAATGCATTCTAAAGAGGAGGAAAAAAAGAACTTAACCCTTGCTCACTAAAATAGTTAAACTCAGCCATGTTGCAACCAGACTTCTAATGAAGCCACTGAGCTTCCTGAATAACGTATGACTCCTCTTGACAGTACCTCCTAAAAGCTGGGTGAAACTTAGGAAGAGAGAATTTACTTAAGCTTTATGGTAGGGTGGAGGTTTTGGCCCTCCATTTTGGTCTACAATCCCCATAAGTTCCAACCTCTATGGCCCATTGCAAAGGATTATGGGAGCTACACTCCAAAGCATTTGAAGGGCCAAAGAATCCCAATTCCTACTTAGCATACTAGTCTGTGTTTTAAACTTTATTCCACTGCAGATGGCTTATCTCAAAGAGGTAGTTTGTTAGCAATATTGTGGTTTCAACAGTATTTGTTATACTGTGGATCACACACAGTTTTATTAATGTAAGCTGTCCTGGAAAGACAGCAGTTTTGGAAGGCTGCTTAGAAATATTTATAATAAAATCTACTGAACGGAACATTTCTCATGTACCATTCCTGGGTAAGCACAGCAGCCAGCTGCAAGAAAAATGGCAAACCTGTAAGACCTCAGCTGAAATGAGGCCAGTGCCCATGCTGGCTGGAGGATTCCGGGAAGCGCAAGTCCAAAAAGTAACTTTTCCAAGTTTTGATCTGAACCCCTATTGCCAATCTAGGCCATGTCATGTAGAGGTCAATGTTACTCAGACCGAGGCACACTCTAATTGCATGAAAGTGTTTAACTTAGAGAGATTACTTAATAATTAAATTAACTGTTCAACTGTGTTCTTAATTGTTTTGATTATTACATTTGATTTTAGCTGCATTCTGTTCCTACTCCATACTGTGAATTGTCTTGGGTCTCACACTGGCAGAAAGAAAGGACATGATATAAACAATAAAAGAACATCCAGATGTAAAATGCTTGCAAAAACACAGGGTCGGTTTCCTATATTTACTCATAGTATCTGAAGTCAGCCACACACCTGAGATCAGCCTAAACTAGGATGAAAACTAGGTTAATGACTAAAGAATTCAGCAGGGAGATCAAGGCAATCTACAGTTTGAGCTGCAAAACCACCTTCTAAGACAGACACATGTCATATGCCAAACTATTCCTGGGTGCCAACCAAATACTATCTCTGCTTTGTTCTGTTTCTCAGGGCAGGAAGTTCACAAGCTACTGAACTATGGCTTACCTGTTGAGTAAGGGGATGTAAAACAATAACAGATATACTTCTGAATGCTGTCCACCAAAGGGATTTATAACACTAGCATTAAACTGGTTTTTAAGGGGTTTTTTTAGGAATCTTATTTTAATCTTCCTTGAGATTTGCCTTAAAGGGCAGCAGTTATTTCACCAAACAAATGAAGAAAACCAATAGAGCATCATCCTTAGATCATGTGCATGATCCAGTTCACACAACTGAGTATGTAAGGGGACAGAGCCTGGCATTCATCCATAGATTGCTTCACTGAATTCCCAGCTTGCTTGTAACACAGCCTGCATTTATGATATCACTGCCAGTGTGCCAGATAACAGAACACTACCAAAAGTGTCCTCAAGGCTACAGCATTCCAGATTAAAGAATCCCATGGCATACATAAAAAGACATTTCAGCATCTTCCACTGAAGGGCATCACATTTTAGAAAGCCCGCTACAAAAACAACTTTAAAAATGCAGCCCCTAGTCCCAAGGAGCTTGCAGTCTAAATATGACAAAGACAAGATGGAGGTCAAAATTGACAAGAAGATCCCGAACACCAATCCACACCGTTTCATCATCATGGCTGAGAAAGTAAGCAAGAAAGATGAAGAGCTTATCACACCATGGTGTTATACTGTCACAACAACATGTTAGTCCCACTTCTGCCTCAGCCTTATCACACAACAATGTTATTCTCTAGGCACTTTTGCATTGCATGGTCATTGAAAATGCATTTATTTTCACAGTGGAAATAATCCATTAACGATCCCCTTTCCAGCAACAATTCAGTAACCAGCTCAGGGCTGAAAGTCTCATAGGTCTTTCTTCCGCCCATTAGTGGGTGTGGTGTGGATGTGGCCAGGTTATCCCTCCCTCAAGCATCATAGCATCACAGCATGATGTCATACTGTTATGGCACTATTACAGCTAGAGGAACCAACCATGAAATGAGAAGTGGCGTGCAGGAGTCAGTAATGATGCCTTAAGCCATTTCCACACTACACTGTTGTAGCGTTATCTTCCACTTTCAACCTCCTATGGCATCCTGGGGTTTGCAGTTTAGGGCAGGCCATTTAGAATTCTCAGCCAGAGAGCTCTTTGGCCTCAGTAAACTACAAACCCCAGGATTCTATAGGATGTTGAAAGTGGAATCATACTACTGTAACAGTGTAGTGCAGAAATGGCCTTAATGTGGACGAACAAACTGTGTAAATTACGCTATTAAATGCAAATGCAACAAGAGTGCAATAGAGAGCATCAACAATCAGGCACCCTCACGGGAATGGATGGAGCGGATTTCAACTGGAATAATCCTGCATAAAGGAGTAGTGTAATAACGCTCTAAAATGAAATACACAACCCAACAAGCAGCCCTGTTCGCCCAAACTAAAAACAAATCAAAAATCAATGTGTTGGATTGGGTAAAACCGCTCCCCTGCCCAGCAAGCACCACCACGCCCCCCAGCCCGATGAGGAGCTGCTGAGAACGCGAAAGCTTGCACAGCTGGGTGACCTTCTGGTTGGTCGCCATCGAGGCATGAGAGGTCAGTTTTCACTATTGGGAGTTTCATCCTAACGCCTCTCCCGCCCCAACCAACGCTATCTCGTTACTGTACTCGATGCGACCGGGTCCAGAGCCCAGCAGGCAACCATTATCTCCACGGAGGTGAGCTGGGCCCTGGGCATCTCCGGAGCCTCCCACCTATCTGCTTAAGACCCGCGCCCCTTCCCCACCGACTCCTAGGCCGGAGAAAAGAGGCATCCTCCCCACTGCTGCTACCGCTGCCGCTGCTGCTCCTACCTTATCGGCGAGGCTGCGAGGTAGCTGCAGATCCGGGCTGGGGGTCAACTCCCCGCCCGCCTCCTCGCTGCTGGAGGCGGCCAAGGGGTGCGGCATGTCCCGCAGCGACTTGGGTCCGGAGGAAGGCAGCGCCTTGGGAGTCCCCGCCCCGCCGCCCCCGGCCGCAGACATCTCGGGGAGGCGGAGCAGCGGGCGAGGAGCCCCGGCCGAAGTCGGAGGGGAGCCGGGGCGGTGGAAGGGAGGCAGGGAGAGCGCGCCTCGCCGACTCTCCGAGGCCGAATCGGGTCCCCGGTGGCACCAGCCGCCGCCGCCGCCTCGTCTTCCCTCTCGGGGGGCGAGGGGAAAGGGCGGGAGCGACGCGCTCAGAGGCCCGCCTTGGCCGCGCTCCCTCCGCGTCCCACCTGCCTCCCAGAGGCAGGGAGAGGCTGCCTCGCCCGCCTAGGAGGAGAGCCGCCGCGGAAGCTACAACGAGGCAGCACCCACAGCCATTTCACCCGGAGAGACTAAGCGCCGAGGCTCCGCCCCCTCTGGAGGAGCGCGGGCGGCCATAGGCGGAGGGGCCCGCGGCCCCGCTGCTCTCCCTCAGGAAGAGGCAGCGCGCCCGCCCGATCCTCCGCTCGCCCCCCCTTCGTCCGCCGGCGGCGCTCCCCATCTTGTCCTGCCTATTTTGAATTTTCAGCAGATTATGGAGGATGCCCGTGACGGGAGGGAAAAACAACCCCCCTCCTCATACGCTTACCCTCCCGCCATTTGCCACAGACACTCCCTGTTTACCTGTCCCTGTTTTGAGGGAAATACGGATTTTGAGCAAACTGCAGAGGACATCCTTCATTAAAAAGCGCGCGCGCACGCTCCCCAACCGCCTGGGCGCGGGCCGTTGCTCAGAGGGATGCCCAGTTCTCCTGAGTCTGTGCCTAGCATAAGTTTTGAGGAGATTATGAAAGAAGCCGTTTTAAAAGTTCACAGTCTGTATAAGCAGTGTTCTCTTTCTCTCACATGCCATCTGTCAGAAGCACTCCCTCTTTTTCCTACAATTTCACACCACAGGATGGCCTCACTTCCAACAGGATGTGTAAAACAGTCTTTTTCCACTGTAGAGTCCAGCTATGGAATGACTGAATTCCATATTTCACACCTTTCACAAGAAGCAGAGGTTAATTTTACTTGCTCCTTAAGAACATTCCTAAAATGCATGTTTATTAGGGTAACCAAAAAGTTAGGACCCCCTGTTAAAATTATGATGCATATAGTCGTGCTCCAAGTTTCGTGACTTGACGGCCTCTGAATGAGGTGGTGCGCTTGTGATATTGGCTCTGCTCATCCTTCCGATTCCTGTTTTGCACCTGTATTACACTGTAGTTTTTCAGATTATAGTAGACAGATAGAAGTGTCCTTATATCATCTCGGGCAGTCATATATTCTTCACTTATAATTCCACCCAGATACATATGTCAGTGTTGTTGTTAGAATCACAGAGCTGGAAGAGACCCCAGGGGCCATCGAGTCCAACCCCCTGCCATGCAGGAACACCCATCAAAGCATCCCCATCCAGCCTCTGCTTAAAAACCTCCAAAGAAGGAGATTCTACCACACTGCGAGGCAGCATATCCCACTGCTGCACAGCTCTGACTGTCAGGAAGTTCTTCCTGAGGTTCAGGTGGAATCTCCTTTCCTACAGCTTGAATCCATTGCTCCTTGTCCTGGTCTCTGGAGCAGCAGAAAACAAGCCCATTCCCTCCTCAACATGACATCCCTTCAAATATTTAAACATGGCTATCATGTCTCCTCTTAACCTTCTCTTCTGCAGACCGAACATCCCCAGCTCCCTAAACTGTTCTTCATAGGGCACGGCTTCCAGACCCTTCACCATTTTGGTCGTCCTCCTCTGGACACGTTCCGGCTTGTCAATATCCTTCTTGAATTGAGGTGCCCAGAACTGGACACAGTATTCCAAATGAGGCCTAACCAATGCAGAATAAAGTGGTACCATTACCTCCCTCGATCTAGACATCATACTCCTATTGATGCAACCAAGAATCACGTTGGCTTTCTTGGCTGCTGCATCACACTGCTGACTCATGTTCAGCTTGTGATCTACCAGATCACTCCTAGATCCCTTTCACATGTAGTGCTATCTAGCCACATGTCCCGCATCCTATATTTGTGCATTCCATTTTTTCTGTCTAAGTGTAGGACTTTACATTTCTCTCTGTTGAAATTCATTTTGCTAGCATGGCCCAGCTCTCCAATCTGTCAAGGTCATTTTGAATTTTGATCTTGTCCTCTGGGGTATTAGCACCTCCTCCCAATTTGGTGTCATCTGCAAATTTGATCAGCATGCCCTTCACTCCTTCATCCAAGCCACTGATGAAGATGTTGAATAGCACTGGGCCCAGGACAGAACCCTGTGTCACCCCACTAGTCGCTTCTCTCCAGGATGAAAAGCAGCCATTGGTGAGCACCCTTTGGGTTCGGTCGGTCAACCAATTACAAATCCACCTAACAGCAGCTCTGTCCAGCCCACATTTTACTAGCTTCTTTGCAAGAATGTCATGGGGAAATTTGTCAAAGGCCTTACTGAAATCGAGATATGCTACGTCTACAGCATTCCCTTCATCTATCAAGCTTGTAACCCTATCGTAAAAAGAGATAAGATTAGTCTTGCATAATTTATTTCTGAGAAATCCATGTTGACTTTTAGTGATTAGGCATTGCTTTCTAAGTAATTACAAACTGACTGTTTAATTATCTGCTCTAGGATCTTTCCTGGTATTGATGTCAGGCTGACCAGGTGATAATTATTTGGGTCCTCTTTTTTTCCCTTCTTGAAGATGGGGATGACATTTTCCCTTGTTGTGAGCCTTCATGTTGTTTCTGACTTATAGTGACCCTAAGGTGAACCTAT
Organism: Iguana delicatissima; assembly: GCA_948472985.1. Taxonomy (NCBI): domain Eukaryota; kingdom Metazoa; phylum Chordata; class Lepidosauria; order Squamata; family Iguanidae; genus Iguana; species Iguana delicatissima. Next base: position 253,153 of record CAOKZL010000668.1, read on the forward strand.
CATGGGGTTTTCTTGGCAAGATTTGTTTAAAGGGGATTTGCCCTTACCTTTCTCTGAAGCTGAGAGAGTAGGACTTGCCCAAAGTCACCCAGTAGGTTTCCATGGCTGAGCAGGGATTTGAATCCTGGTTTCCCCAGACTCCTAGTCCAATGCTTAAATCACTACACTAGGCTGGCTCTTGAATACATATATTCCTGCTGTAAAAAAAGCAAGAACAAATGCAAAACACTAAGTACCAAGAAATGTAGTTGCCCTACACAGAAAAGAGGACTAATTATTAAAGTTGGCAGGTCAGGATTACCCTGAGCCCTGAGATTTCAAGGCTGAACCCTGAAGCTTGGGGATCATCCCATGTGATGTGTCAGAGGGCAGACCCCAGTGATGTTACAAAAGACAGCCCACTGTGATGTCATTAAGCACAACACCTTAAGGACAAGCCATAGGTGCACACAGTTCACATAAAATGCATCCAGTGTAACAAAGAGGGAAATAGACATACCAACACACTTTTCAAGATAATGCTTTCGCACTGAGATTCCTCCCTTTTGTCTTTGGGACCGGAGAAGATGATCCAGACCCTGAGTTCTGGGAACCCTACCGATTACAACCCTGGCATGAGAATATAAATACTGTAGGTGCACCATTGCAGATAAGGGCGACAGAGTGGATACAGCGTTATACTGTATCCCTTTTCATGACTCCTAACCTTAGCAAGAAAGACTATACTTCCACAGCTTTATGAGAGGAGGCTCTATTCATGCTTTCAACTGAATTTGCAGAGACTGGGAACAGAGACTGTCAGATGAGACCTCATCCTTTCCGTTTCATACTCCTAGAGAACACATGAGAACAGCTAAAGAACAGACACATCCTTTTCTTCTTGAAAGAACAAAAAGCTCATGCCATGCACATGGCTATGAAATCATCTGTCCAAGAGTATCTCTCACACAAAAGAATGGATTAAGCTGGTAGTGAACACTGAGAAGTAAGATCAAGATAGTTTTAAAAAAAACCCCACAAGCATATACAGTATAACACTGTATCCACTCTGTCACTGTAAGTATATCCATAAGAGTCTTTGGGCACTTTCACAGTACATAATTAGAGAATTATTATTCCACTTTAGGTGTCACGGCAACATGATATGAAATCCTGGGGCTTGTAGTTTATTGAGGCATTAGAGCACTCTGGCTGGCAATTCCAAATGTCCTTCTATAAACTATAAATCCCCAGATCCCACAGGACCTTCCCATGGTAGGTAAGGTGGAATCATAGTGCAGTTGTGGTATGGAAAGGTCCTTTATTGTGGACACAAAAAAACTCTTTCCCTAAATATTAGAAGATGCCCCTCGTGCTTACCATCCAGCATCAACATAATTCTCAGCTCTTTTCCTGCACGTGTAACTGCCCTGCCCCTCAGTCACTAGTTCAATAGCTGTGCTGTGTTCTTTTTGGTTTTTTAATAGTTTGTTTTTAAATGCTTTTAATTCATAGATAGGTTTTACTTTTGAATGATGTAAACTTTTTAGCTGTATCTGTTCTTGTAAGCTGCCCTGAGTCGCAGACTGGAAAAAGAAGGGAAATGAATACTATTGTTGTTGCTGCTGCTGCTGTTATTCAGCAAACTGGGGCTCTAGGCAGATTTTAAAAATTAAAAGAGATATGACATGCCTATCAGGAAACACATACAAAAAATGAACATATCATTAAACTTGTGGTTGAATTAAGAGCTATTTAAAATTGATCCATGAATAAGGCAAGAAATAAAAGAGCGTACAATACATTATTAAAAGACTTTTCCTTACAAACAGTCAGTTCCCCAAACAATGTCCTTCCTGCAAATGCGAAGACAACAGGGAGAAGTCCAGTTGAACTCTAGAAAGGAATTCAAGAATCTGCGAGCACAAACCAAGAAGGTCCTCCCTGTTTTCCCATCAGACTTGTCTTTGAGGATGGTGAAATCAAGGTCCTTATCATATCACCCTTTTATGCTGGGTTATACCATTTGAAAACTGCTTCAGCTGTCCTCTCAACAACAGCTGATTGTTGATGCTATGTAGCACACCCTTGCCACATCTGTACTGTGACAGCATGATCTGCGTAGTTTTTCCATCCACACTAAATTTCATTATCATCACCCAATTTGCCCCACCTTGTGCTTTGTGACTGGTTTGCTTCTATATATAGATACAGATATTGGACAACTCTATTACAGCACACCCATCATTGCCCAAATCTCTCATCACCAGAGGTTGCACAGGAAGAGAAACACACCACACCATCCCCCACCATTTTTGATGTCTTTTTCCTGTCAGGTCGTCCTGTCCAAAACTATTTCAGGTTGTCCTGTCCAAAACTGTTTCACTCATACTCATTAAGCACTATTACAGCACGATGTTATTACAGTGCACCTATCACTGTCCAGATCTCACATTGTGAGAGGTGACATGGGAAAAGGAACTGGCCACACTATCCCCTGCCAGTTTGGACATCTTTGTTCAGCGAAAAACAAAAGCACTTATCCTGCTAGTCAGTTGTTTCAGGTGGTCCTGTTGAAAAAACACTTCATTTGTAGACATTAAGTTGTAATAATGCTAACTACAGATTGATGTCATAGTGCTATTACACTATTATCTTTTTAAAAGTTAAAAATTATTTTTAAAAAGTAACTGTGGTGGTAACACTGTGGTGTTTAGCACCACAGGAAAGCAGTGGAAAAACCATTGGAAAACACCCTCAAATAAAATGGTATCTGTAATAGTGACTTTCAATGGTTTACAGGTCAGGATCACAGCAAGCTACTTTTAAAAAAAATATATAGGGGGGAAAGTCTGAAAAGGGTTTCAAGAGAACAGTAGACCACAGAAAATGCAACCATTCTCTCTGGAAATCCTGCCCAAGTACCAGAAGTATTCTGGGATTTCGCTGCTGAAGATTTCCTTGGGAAAGATTTCCAAGGAAGGGACAACCAGCCCACACTCACACCGTGCCTACTAATCAATCATTCTCACAATGAAGTGGAATGAGACATCCACTCTCAAACCGGCTACTGAATCATAGCGGGGAATAAAGTCATTAATAGATTGTTTTCAGCATGAGAAGAAAGCACATTCCTAACTACTACACAGCATAACAGCACTAGGGTATCCATGACATTGTGTGATAATGCTGAGACAAAAGCGGGATCAAACCACTGCTATGATGGTATAATGGCATGGTGTGATAAGAACCCAAGAGAACAATTTTACCCAATGATCTCCAAGCTCAAGCAGGCTCATATGGAACCATGTGGCCTCGTATAAAACTTGTTCTGAGCCATGTTGGGCTCTACAGGTCACAACAAACACTTTGCATTGTTTCCAGAAACACTAGCAGTCAGTGTAATAAGGAAGCAATGTACTCTCTGTAACCAACTCCAGTCTGGTTGGAGTTCTTTGGACCAGATGACTTTCCTGAGCACTCTTCAAAGCCTGTTCCATGTTGAGCACATTATAGTAATCCAAACAGGATATAACTAAGGTGTGTCACTTTGGCCAGATCAGATGTCTAAGGATTTGGGTGCTGCTGGTGCAATGTCTTAAAAGGGTACAAATGTTCTTCTAGCCACCACAGAAACCTGAGGTCTTTGGGTCAGGACTGAATCCAGGAGCACATCCAAACTGTGAACCTATTTTTCAGTGGAAGTGTAACCCAAACTAACATGGGCTGAATTCTTTTTCCCTGATCTGCCTTTCTACTGACCAGAAACACTTCTGTCTTATGTACAGTCAGCTTCAGTTTACTCCCCTTTATCCAGTCCATTACTGATAACAGCCACCAGTTTAGTGCTTACTTGGATTTAGGTAGAAAGAAGAAACAAGAATTGGGTGTCATTGACCTACTGATGGCGCTGGACCCCCAAACTTCTTACCATTTTACCATTACTACGTTTGTGTCTGGATAGCTGAAGACCTACTTTTAAGGAGTGGCTCACAATAGTTTAGTACTGTCTGGTAGTATCTGACTTGTCTGTGGCCATTTCCGCACTACACTGTTATAATGTATTATTTTGCTTTCAACATCCTGTGGAATTCTGGGCTTATAGTTTACTGAAGCCCTCTAAATTCCCCTCTCGAAACTGCGAACCCCAGGACTCCATGGGATATTGAAAGTGGACCCAGCCTCACTCAAGGCCTGCCCAGCCCGACATCTCTTTATGCTCAGGCCTGAACAGCCAGGGAGGTCTCTGGATTTAGCCAAGGCTATGACAACCAGGTCTGCCTCCGTTCTCCCTTCACTGAGAACACAGCTCCCTCTTCTCTCTTGTCCCCCCTTGGCTTCTCCTTCCAGGGTTTCCCCCTTCGCCGTCTTCCTTAAATCTGCCCCTTTTCAGATGTAAGGACAAGCAGTGATTTTTTTCCTTCAGTGACCGTGGTACTATTGGAACTATGGTAAAAATGGTACTATTGGTAACGTGTATAGTCCAGGATGTAGAGTAATACTCTGTGAGACCGTTTTAAGGAAAACAGGAAGTCAAACGTTTATTGCAACACTGTTAATTAAATGTGTTCGTAACTAAATGTTTATAAAACAGCACACCCTTCTTCAATCTCTCTCTCTCTCTCTCTTTCTCTCTCTGCAAAGTTCATTGACTGTCTCTCGTACACTCTATTTCTCAGTTCTCTCTCACACAGAGCTCTTCCTCCCTACTTCTCTACTGACCTCCCTCTACTAACTCCATCTGGCAGTTAAATTTCCATTTTTTTCTTTTTTTTCTCCCCCCCCCCGGTTCGCCTCTCCCTCGAGCTCTCCAGGTTTCATTTGACCAGACAATCAGTTTAAACCCCTCCCTTCAGGCTTTGTCACAAGCACAATAACAGTGTAGTGCAGAAATGACCTGTATTTTCTTCCTTTATTTTTTGTTTGTTTGTTTTCTTTGAGTTCTTTGTGGCTTCCATCTCTTTTTTCTTTTCTTTTCTTTCTTTTCTTCAAGTATGTAAGTGACCACTGATGCCCACTTATCTGAGAATAAGTGAATTTAAGGGGGCTTGTTTCTCAATATGTATGTTTGGAATTTTAGTGTTGGAGTGATGATGTCACTTGAGGTGTAATTCAAATAAATAAAGAGGTTTGTGAAACTATTGGCTATAAAATAGAATTCTGAAAATAAATAGGAAAATACTAGCTGGAGAGGAAAAATAAAACCCACAGTGTGCGAGCATGGAAGAAGAATGCCATTAAATAAGAGGAGGTTTACCTACAGTACAGCTTGGATCAATTACTAGTCATATTTCATAGTAATGGGAAAATATCTATTGGGTAGCATATTTTCCCTATTTCATGTAGAAGCTATTTGTTAGTATTGCTGTAAAATTGTTCTCTGATGGCTTGATCTTTATGTTTGTTCATTTCAGGTGTATTACCCTTGCTCAGTAGGAGGCAGAGAGAGAATCTCTATTACCTTGGTGCTGGAAATTATGTATGTTTGATTTAATCTTTGCATGAGGCGGCATCTGTGTTTGTAAATAGAAAACAATTAGAAAAATATTTTGAGGTTAAATTCTTCAGAACAACGAAATAAGATTTTACTGGATGCAATAAAATATGTTATTAACATAGAACATAATGGATTGTTACTTCAGATGTGTAGTCTGTCTAAGTGGGAACAGCAAATTAGTATTGTCACATGTCTTGCTATGAAAGCTGCTGGCTTCACTACCACACCCTCTTCTTGTGACCTTGTTGGCAGTGTGATATCAGGAAATTAGCTGATGGAAATTATCTTCTCTGTGCCATGAATGCCTGGCCTGCTACTTCTGCAGATCGAGCTAGTGTAAATGGCATAGGCTCAGGTATATTGAGGAGCTGACAATCCTCCTTTCAACATTTGTAAAAGGTGTCAGATCACTTTGATATCTTTCAAGGTTTTAAAAATAACATGCACTTTATATAGTTTCAGACAATAAGGGGTCATTAAGACCTGCACTTCTCATTTGGTGTTTGAAAGAAATGGTTGCTATTGCTCTTTGCCATTTGCCTGTTCTGCAGTTCAAAATATCACCAAAGTCCCATTCATACTGTAATATGCAATGAACAGAGAGGAAAGGCATAGCCAGGGGGGAACTCAATGATCAGAGGCAACCAAAATTCCCTTCAGAGTTGGGCTGAGAGCAAGGAAAGCTATCATAGAGGATGAAGAGCCACAGGCTGGAAGAGGAAACCCCATGCTAGATGTAGTCCAATGGAGTGTACCTGTTTAAGTTTTGTATATTTATTACTGTGCCCTTGTTACCCTGTTTACTGGGGGTCCCGGGAGGGACACCTAAATAACCAAACAACAACACACAGTTTTGGAGAAAATTAGCTGGAGCACTCACTTAAGCTAGCGAGAGGCAGGGTAACTTAGCGGGATCTTGCAACCCAGCGTCTACGGGGTCAGGTCAGTCAAGCAGCCAGACAGGTTTAAAGTAATCAAATGATGTTTTATTACATACAAACAAATATTAAAGACACCACAGTCACACAGCTAACTAAGAGATTAGAGATTGAATTAAGAATAGAGATTGTCAGGGAAAATGGGTGATACGACACCCGTCTCGTCATCCTGGGCCTCGGGAGAGAAGCTGGGAGGCAGAGAAGAGACTCAGCTCGATTAGCTGAGGGGAGCTCACCAAGCAACGCAGCAGCAAAACGGGATGGAACTCAGGAGCGATCCGGGGTTGGTGCAGTCTCAGCTACTGGAGCTGAGGGGAAGGCTCGTCAAGCAAAGCGGCAGCAAGGCGGGATGGAACTCAGGAGCGATCTGAGGAAGGTCTCGGAAACAGGGGTTTTTATAGGGAGAAGTGTGACTGCAGGCTATGTCTTACTTGGGGACGACAATGAGTTTTGGGTGCGAGACAATGTCTCCGAAAGGTCACAATTTAGCATGATTGAGTTAAGTCCGAATTCCCAAAGAGGTAGACTGTATGCAAATGCTCAGTGCTTGGCCTTTAAGCTTCTAGCTTGCCAAGTTACCTGCTCAGGGCAGGGAGTCCTTTGTAAACAGTGTGCATACATAATGAAGGTGTTTGCAGAGAGGTCTCCTAAAGTGGTGATCTGGCTATTTCTGGCCTGCCTACATGGTCTTGGGATATTGCAGCGTTTGATGGCCGAGCCTAGTTCTTGTGCTTGTCCGGGGGCCTCTCAAACACGTGGAGAGGGGTGGTGGGACAGAGCCAAATTCTTTGATATCAAAGTGATATCGGGTGCTATCTCCAGGTAGGCCGAGACTGCAGTAACACCCTCTCTACAACATCCTGTGGAATTCTGGGGTTTGTCGTTTACTAGGCCAAAGAGCTCTCCAGCTGAGAATTCTAAACACCCCTCCTTAAACTGTAAATCCTGGGATTTCACAAGATGTTGAAAGTGGAATAATAGCACTATAATAGTGTAGTGTGGAAAGGCCCTAAGAGCCGTCTGGGAGAGAATTCTAAAAACTTCACAAAAATATACATCCTACTATTCCATAGAATGGAGCCACGGCAAGCAAAGTGATATCAAAGTTCTGTCATTATGTTGTGGGAAAGAGTCCACCCCAGCGGTAAGTCACACATCTTTTCATCCAAAACTCAACCGTGAAAGTGACTGTAACAGTACTTCTGTTTTATCTTTGGCAGGTGGGGAGGGGCTAATTTTTGACTGAAAAATAGGATTTTGGAAGAGGTTGAGGGATCAGGGAGTTGGGGATGTTTTAAATACTACAGCTGCTGTAAGACATTTTTAAGCACTCTTGGATTAGCAGGTGAAAGACTATGTTAGCATGCAGTTATGATTGCTTAAGTGACTAAAAAGTAACAATGCTTTTAGGAAGAAAATATGGGTTTCCACCCAGGAGGACAAGGCTTTTGTGCCTTAAATACTTGCTCAGATGCAACTATTCTCCAGCAAGTGTAGCTTATATTACAAGAAACACAACCTGAGATAGCTTCCTCTACACAACTGTTAAAAGGTGCAGGAGCCCTTTCCTGTTTTGCCTGTGGCCACCCTATCTATGTTCTACCTTGTCTTGCCACAAAACCCATAGTTGATGGAGAAGGAGAGGATCTGCACTGGGGAACAGACAAGGAGAAACAGAAGTGACTCACTCACAGAAGTGATTGCACACACTATTGCTGCTTTTTAAAGGTTTTTCTACTGTTTTCACCCCAACCTAGTGGTGGGTTATGGACTCAAGAGAGGGGGTGTCTATTCTGAAATAGTGGAGGGAGGGATTGCCTAGTATGACTCATATGCCCATACTCCAGATGGGGATGCTTCCCCAACATGAGCAACACTGGATGGAGGATTTTGAGAGGAACACAAGTAAATGTGGGAAAAGTTAAGCACCTACCCTCCCACCTCTTTATTTGTCACTATGATTCCCAACATCCACATAAACCAGCATGAATGATGTTTGTGGCATGTATAACATAGTTGTACACTTCTGCTCTGTATATGTAAACTGGAAGGCAGTAATTCTATGCATGTCACTCTGTAGTGGAACTGAGATAGAGACCCGCGGTTTTAGAAAAAAGATTTATTGTGCACAATGTCTCAGTGAGATAATTCTCAAAAGTCTGAGCCCCGCCTCTTTACATCCAAAACAATTTATACATCTCCAGTGCAAATTCATCACGTGTCCAAGAAAGGAAACTGACACAAACAACAGTTCTCATCATTTTCTGCGTAACCTTACTAATGTTGCAAAGCATGGCAAGGCCATAGCGAGGCACATTTCATCCTCCCTAACATTCTATTTCACAGTGTCCTATAGTTCTTCTCAAACACAGAGTCACTTCAATTGCAGGGAAAATTAACTGTTTTTCTCAACTGCTTTTCCCTCACACCCAGAGGTCATCTGGGCTGACCCGAAACTGTCTCCACCACATTCCCCCCTTTATGCTAAATTCAAAACTTTGCAATTTCAAGCATGTACTATTTCCTACTTCCTTATAGCACAAGTGATACATAGCAGCAGAATACATAGCAGCATTAGGATTCACTGACACACATTACACACTGTTCCCAATAACGGAGGGGGTCTGATTTGTGCGTAGAGAGGTTAGCTTCCTGGAGTAACCCCAGCAGAAATCTAGCCCCAATCTTCTATTCCTCAGCAGTTGCTGGGTCTGATGTACGTTGCTTGGCAGCCTCCGGAGTGCCAATTGTATCATCTAGCCCAGAATTCTTCTGACCCCCCTTCTGCAACCACCAGTTAGGCATACACAATAGCTTTCTCCTTCCATTGACTTGAGCATTACAGATTAGGAAACACTTTAACATGCAGAGTAAAGACTGGCAGATTTAGGAAGGCCATTACGTTAATACAAAGTACTTCTGCATACAGTGCCTTTTCCCATACTCACTTAGGGAATCAGATAATCATGTCCACATCCCTGTAGACTTCAAGAATGATTTTCTAATATTGAATACTTCAGAATGCAAATATTTATCCAAATACACAGACCCCCTTCACGACTGAAGAAATAGTCTAAACCTATTTCATGCTGGGCTGACAGCCAACAACGCATCTGCCTTACATGAAAAGCAACTCCCTCCATGGGGATCACAGTGACTCCCAACCTCTCAGATATGTGTTGTCAGAATCATACCCATTGCTTTCATTATAAACTCTTTTCATTCTTGCCCAGCCAAACTATACTGGTTTGTGTACTGGGTGATAGGTAATACCCTCAGTGGCCAAACCAATTCATCCCAGAAGATAAGTCATATACCCATTTACCATTGTAAAAGCTGGCTACTTTCTAGAACTGACTAAGGAGGACCAGCCCCCCTTATTCTCATATAACTCAATGAAACCATTGCTATAACTAAAGAAAAATTAACACTGGGATGTTTTCCTGGGCATGCCTGTAGAGATTCAGAGATTTCAAACTTTACATTTCAGTGGGGATGGTCTCCTAGCTTAGCCCATGAGTACATACCCAGCCATTACTGACATTCAAGGTGTTCATGATCTGATTGGCCAGTTGGTGGAATTGTTTCACCTCCCAGGCTCCCCTGTTCTGCATCAACCTCATCATCACCAACAGTTGCCACATACACATATCTTCCAATCCCACAAAACATCCGTCTGTAGTGATAAAATAGGTAGGCCAGGCTTCCTGCCCCTCCTATGCCTGCCACAACCCATGTTATTGTCTTCCACATTCAGGATCTGATCGTGCATAAAATGATGCATGTGTCCCAAGTTGCAACCACCGCATCCTGGCCACCTTTACCACAGTGGGAGTTGTCACCACTACCTGATAGGTCTCCTCCACCCATATCCAGGTTGCCCCCAATCCTTCACCCATGTCTCCTGGTTTGAAGGGATGTGCCTGTAGGAAAGGGAACCCCTGTTCTAACATTTCCTCCCTTGTTGTACTCAGAGCTTTCCCTAATGCACTAACCCTTTCCTGCAGAGTTATGTTCCCTTAATCCATCCAAAAGGGCTTTTGCTGAAAGGTGACAACTTTATGACTCTGTGAGGTGTGTACTGCATCTTCTTCTTCATCATAATGGGGCTCTGGGAAAAACAAAAACACTCCTGGTTTCTCTGTTGTGGGCTGCACATGGAATGAGAGTGAGAGGTTTCTATAAAATGGGCTAAGAAGATGAATGTGGTATCATGCCACTTGCCCTGTGCTGGCATCCAGTCCAAAAAAAAAAAACATAGCCAGGGCTGTTATCTGGGCCATACACGTTGAACTACTGTGTCTTCAGGATTTTGTTTCATCTTCTCCAATTTCCTTAAATTCTGAGGTCTGCAGGTACAATGTGACTCCTCCGGGTGATTCCTAGAACAGTGGTTTAATCTTTGATGATCTTGTGGACAAATGCAGGTCTGTTGTTTGAGTCTATATGGTGTGGGCCTCTCTGGGGCTGACGTTGGTCTCCTGGCTGTCTCAGAGCCTTCAACTGTCCCTTTCTCTCTGTCCTCCGCCCTTTCAGTCAGAGTCCTGCAGCTGCAGTTCCACTTTCAGCCTGGAGGGGCGCTCTATTGCCTCTCAGAAGTGCCCCATTACCTTCTCCCTCCCAGCTCAGAGGTGCTCCATCACCTTCTTCTCCCAGCTTGCTTGTACTTTAGCCTGCTGGGTCTGGGCCAGGGAGCCTTCCAATTGCCGCTCTATCGGGAACTGGTGGGGGGTTTCTTCGCAATTTGGACTGCCTTGCATCTAGGACTCTGCCTTTTCCTGTGTTCTTCATGCTCTTGCTACCAACTTCTCCTTCCAGGATGTCAAGCCCTTGCTCTTCTCTGTCTGAGGGATGAGGGACAAAACTTTTTTCTCAGTCTGCCCTTGTCAGCTGGCCACAGGCACCTTTACAGCCTCTGCTCCTCTCTCCTTTCAGTGCCTCCATTGGAGCTAGCATGGAAGCTTGCTGCTTTGCAGAGCGGGATGGGGGCAGCCTCCTTTGTGTCTGCTTTGGCTGCTGTCCTTATTCCCTTTCCATCTCGCCCAACCTCGGCTGAATCTGCCAGCCTCCGCTCCCCTCATTGCTTTCCTGGCCTCTTGGCCGGCGCCTCAGCTGGGGGATGTGTGCTGCTGTAGCCATCGCTTCTCCCGGTCTCACTCTCCTCTCTTTCATACAAACACAGGCAGGGGCTCTCACTCGTGCAGGTTCCTTTGGAGGTGGGAGTGGCTGGCTGTTTCCTAAAGAGTCACTGCTGCAGTTTCAGAACCTCTGTGGGGCTTATCTAACACTTCACTTGTCTACTCTTTGCATTTGTAACCCTTAGGAGGAATTTATTCAGGTACTACAATGCCCACGTGTCCAAAGTTCCTATGTCAGCTGCTTCTCAAAAAACTCATTGTCAGATAGAGTTTTGCAGCTTTTTTCCCTGTCAAGGGGGAAAGCCAAAAGTCAAAGTCAGTCATTCCTAAACTTTCCCCTTTTCCTCCTCCGTTCTATTTGTTGAATTAGGAAGGACTGGCCTTTTCCTGCTTGCAAATTGCACACTGATTTCTTCCCAATCTAGGCCTCTGTCTTTCTTTTCTCCACTTGCCTCTTCCTCCTGCCCGCTTGGAGTCTCCCTTCCGAGTAGTCAATGCAGAGGCCAGCAATTCCACCTTCTTATGCATTCGTCTATCCTTTTCCCATTTCTCCGCTTGATCCCTATTCACATGTACCTTCTGGGCAATCTCCAACAGCTGGCTCAAATTCATGCCTGCAAATCTTTCTTGTTTCTGTAGCTTCTTCCGTATGTCAGGGTAGCTCTGGGACACAAAGGCCAAATTCACTGTCTGTTGGTTGCCTGGGTCATCTGGGTTCACAGGGGTGTATTGCCTGTAGGCATCAAGTAGCCTCTCCAAATATGCCCCTGGAGACTCGGTAGGTCCTTGGAGTACCTCTGATACTTTGGACATGTTAACAGCTTTCTTCATCCCTTCTCTCATGGCTTCCACTAAAAGGGCTTGATATTCAGTGAGCATATTCATCTGGTCAAGATTATTTGGATCCCACCCTGGATCAGCTAGGGGAACTCTGCCTCTCATCCATTGCTCAGGATTCGCCTCTGGTGCCCTGTTTCTGGCTAGCCGTTCCTCATGTTGAATTTATTCTCCTCCGCTCCTCAGTGGTGAACAAGGTCAAAAGCAACTATTGACAATCCTGCCAATTAGGGACATGTGAGGCCATAATACTGGAGCAAAGTTCTATTATTTCTTGTGGCTTTTCCATATAAGTTGCATAGTGTGTCTTCCAATTTAGCAGGTCTGACGTGGTGAAGGGTGTATATTGATAACTCTGAACTCACTGGTAGCCCCCTGACTGCTGAGCATCAACTACCAGTTGGTTGATCTGTCTGAGTGGGGCCACTACCTCTTCTTCACCACTGTCATCCTCTTCTTCTTCTCCACTCCCTTCACGCTGGGTCTGGAGGGGGGGTCTATCCTGTGGTCTCCTTGGCCTTTTTGCTTTCACTTTGGGCCCATTTCTAAGATTGAAGGCATCTGTGGGGCTTAGGGGATGCGTCATTTCCCGTTCCTCTGCTGGTAATATGGGATGTAGGCTTTTCAAAGTTCCTGATTCTTGGGGAACCTGCATATTTGTCACTGAAGGGGGAGGAGGTACCGGGAGGCCTTGTGTTTCCACAGACTGTTGATTGATGAAGGGATTTGTTAACTTCCCAATAATACCTTCACCCCTGGGGTCATTAGTGTTGGCTCTGTTACTTGCATAGATGGAGGTTCAGTGGCTTGTGCTGCCACAGGGGCCACTGGGACTTCTGCTGGCACTGCCTGAGCCTCTCCTGCCTCCTGATGGTGAATTGCTGGAACATATGGCGGGGGTGCACATAGCTCTTCTGGTTCCTCAGGTGGAGTATCTAAAATTATGGGACCTCTTCCGAATTTCTTCTGAGTCTTGTCCTTCATGACTAACATGACCCTGGTACACTGCTCCTTGCACCTCTCTAGCCAAGGTGGGGATTCAGTCACTATAGTGTCCCATGAATCTATATAAGGATAATGGTCCGCATGTTCAGAGTTCCCTACCACCACTGCATACACAGCCTTAATTTTATCTGGATCTAAGCTCCCTTGGGGTGGCCATCCAACCTTGAATGATGGCCACTCTACCTCACAGAGGTTTTTCAACCTGCCTGGTGTCATTTTGGGACAGCCATAGTCATTCCCATATCCTTTCTTAAAATTTTTCAACATGCATTGAAGAGGAGTTTGTTGGCTACTCCCTCCTCCCATCTCCAACCCAAAAGGACAACACACAGTGGGGGGTGGTGGTTTGAGCTGCGGGTAAGGGGTCCCAACAGCTCGAAACAAAGAGGTAAACAACTTTCACACGCGCTGACTCACTGAGCCGGACGTTCCAACGGTCTCCAGTAAGAAATGCAACGCCAAGCACACTCACAACTTTCACACTACGAACACAGCCTCCCACCTTTCCCGTGTGTGTGTGTGTGTATAAGGAATCCTGCAGTTTCAGCAGCCTCGCCTGTGGGGCTGCTATACTCGGGCAAGATTCTAAGGGGTTGATCAGGCCCCTCTTCCCCCCCAAAATGTGGGGAGGTAGTAACACACTTACCTAGGGCTGTGTTCTGTATCAATTTTCCAAACCGTTCCTGGGTTCTTTAGCTGGCAACCATCTCCCGGCTTCACACCCCCACGAACAGGGCCGTCTGATAAAGAATCGGGGGTACCCAAGGTCCCTATCAATGGGGCACAGATGCCAGAGGAAACAGCTGCCGCTTCAAGAGGGCAAAAAAAGCCCATCTATCCCGGACCAGAGCCCCCAAAATATGTAGTGGAACTGAGATAGAGACCCGCGGTTTTAGAAAAAAGATTTATTGTGCACAATGTCTCAGTGAGATAATTCTCAAAAGTCTGAGCCCCGCCTCTTTACATCCAAATTAATTTATACATCTCCAGTGCAAATTCATCACGTGTCCAAGAAAGGAAACTGACACAAACAACAGTTCTCATCATTTTCTGCGTAATCTTACTAATGTTGCAAAACATGGCAAGGCCATAGCGAGGCACATTTCATCCTCCCTAACATTCTATTTCACAGTGTCCTATAGTTCTTCTCAAACACAGAGTCACTTCAATTGCAGGGAAAATTAACTGCTTTTCTCAACTGCTTTTCCCTCACACCCAGAGGTCATCTGGGCTGACCCGAAACTGTCTCCACCACAACTCAAAGAGTAAGCCTCATTTTATGTGGCGTTACTTGCTTCCGACTACATAGGACAAGGTTGCAATCTTAAAAATATGTCTCAGAGAGAAAGCCCATAGTAATATGCTTAGGTTTATACTAGAGAGATGCAAATATATGCCTTAAGTTGGAATAACCCCTGGAGAAATACACTAGGCTGACTTATAAGTAGCCATGCATAGGATCAGCATATAATGCTAGAGTGCACCTGGTCCTCTATATGTGGTTGAACTGCAACTCCCATCATTCCTCACCATTAGATCGCTGGCCTTGAAAAGTATTGTTGTTGTGTGCCTTTAAGTTGTTTCCAACTTATGGTGACCCTAAGGCAAACCTGTTACAGGGTGTTTTGAGGCTGAGTGTGGACACCCAGTGACCAAGCAAGCAACTGAATCCTGGGCCATTTCTGCACTAGGCTGTTATAGTGCGATGATTCCACTTTCAACCTCCTATGGAATCCTGGGGTTTGCAGTTTAGGGAGGGGTTGGCCGGCCACTCCCTAAACTGCAAACCCCAGGATTCCATAGGAGGTTGAAAGTGGAATCATCACAATATAACAGCTTAGTGCAGAAATGGTGCCGGTCTCCAGGGTCATAGTCCAACATTCAAACTACTACACCAGCTTGCTTTCATGTGTACACATATTTCCCTTAATTGTTTGATTTGGTCTTTTTTATTTCAGTGGCATATCCTGTGCATCTGTGGTCGGTGGTTCACACCACATACTTAACAATCTCATCAAAGGCTGTCCTTCAAAACATCACCATAGCCCACCCCTGTCATATCACAAGGGGTCATCCCTAGGTCCCTGAAATCTCTGGGCCTGGGGTAGCTCTTGCCTAGCAACCATCCCCACCATCAGCTGTGCTGGGTAAGGCTGTTGCAGGTCAACAACACGTGGAAGGGAAATCCATGTCCTATCTCTCCTGTGAATAAATATATTTGTTCATGAGGAAGTTGTTTGTTTACCTTTGAAGGGTAATGGTTTACTTATTGTGCTGGTTTGGATATAACCGAAGAATCAGGACATCATTCTTCAGTGCTTTACCGAAAGTGCTGTTTGAGGTTGGGTTGAAAGGATAGGAATGAAGTGGCAGAATGTAATACAGGAAGCTTCCACCTTTTGATGTCCCCTTATCTGACAACTCACTCTTTTGATGCTTCCAAATTAAGTTCCATTAACTCAGTGGTGTTTTTGCTCTTTCATCAGTTCTTCTTGCCTATAGAGTCTCACTTGGAACCATCTGCATGTGCGTGCTGCTTGCAGAGAGATCTGAGACGGAGGCAGGGAGAGGCACTAAGCTGGCTGAGAGACTTTGCAAGCAGTGGCCATTTCTGCACCACACTCTTATAGCACGATGATGCCACTTGCAACCTCCTATGAAATCCTGGGGTTTGCAGTTTCGGGAGGGGCCAGATGGCTCCTCCCGAAACTGCAAACCCCAGGACTCCCTAGGAGGTTGGAAGTGGCATCATCGCGCTATAAAAGTATTGTGCGGAAAAGTTAAGTGTATGCATCGTCAGTCCTTAGTTACATAAATCCTTCATGCTCCCTTCACTACAATGCATGGGTTCTACTTTTCAACCAATTCCATTTTCTGGCAGTGCTCCAGTCCCTAACCTGTCAGATAAGTACGGGAAGCCTGTAAAGGTTTAAAATACCAGGGGATAAAAAAACAAAATATTGAATTGTAATTTGGTCAGTATGAAACCATTTCCAGAATGACATCAATAAAACTGCAGCATGTTCTTTCTGTTCAATGGGTACAGATATGCATAGCTCTAAGTCAAGGGTTGGAATGATAGGGACCTCCAGATGTTAACTGAACTACAACTCCCAGCAGCCTTAGTTCACATGGCCAGTGATAAAAAATGTGGGGAACTGATGTTCCACATCTGGAAGGCCACAGGATTCCCACCCTTGCCCTAATTTTACACATGTGTATAAGACCTGTATACGCTCAACAAATACCATTGAAATCAGGTGCTCATCATTCCAAGTAGACAAGTTTAAGGACTGCCCTGCTAATCTGGTTTTAATTCAAAACATATCCTTCTGGTATTTCCCCTCATTTTTATTTTTCATTTTGTAGTAGGAAATGTTTCATCAAAAATAAACAATGAAGTTCATACATGTAGGTGAGCTGTGGCCTGGAGCCTTTGGCTGGAGCTAAATGTTATAAACACACACACTTGCGGAAAACTAAACTGCAAAATCTATTTCTGAAAGAAAAGCTACTTCAAGAAGTGTTTTAGAAGAGAAAACGGTTGGAGTTGGAAGGGTGCTTAATTCTTTGCAAAAGGAAATGGAAGTATCAGTTGTTCGGGAGTATTATGAATGGTTGGTATATATGCAAACTGAGCCTGATTCGAAAGCAAACACATTTGTACTCTGGAAGCCTGGATAAATTGACAATTTAAAACACACACTCTGCAAAGAGAGTGGTAAGAGGAACAATGCCAAGGTTGCTAAGGTAACTGTGACCTGTCTTCCATTGTGACATCTCCCCCTGCTGGTATACCTGTAAGGCAGCCAGAGGACTTCTGTAAGAGGGGGGGGGTCACATCTTTTCCCCACTCACAGCGTTTTTTCCCCACTCACATTGATTTCCCATAATATTCACCATATATCTGAGGTGAGCACTATTGTGTGCTGATGGTACAGAAAACAGCTTGGCCATACGGCACCAGAAGCAAGTCTGTGAGGCTCCATAAAATGTATTGAGGGAAAGGCTATAACACCAACTGATGCTACATGTGGAAGTCTCAACTTCCTATTTCTTTTTCTAGAGAAGAACTGAGGGGAAGGAAGTCAGGGGGGATCTGATGTGGTGAGACAGACAAAATCTAGAAACCCAGTAAACCTAATGCTCATACTATATGAGGTTGGGTACCTTGGAGTGATTCTTCATTTCAGTAGGAAAGGCTATACTTGTAGAGCATGTCAGATCAGGTATGAGCTGGCAGCAGTAGTGTTACCTAACTCAGACTGGTGTTGTGGAGTGAATTTTTAGTTTTATTTTTTCTTTTCTAGCCTTCACCAAAGTTCTGATGACTCTTCTTTGGTTGGGAGAAAGAGAAACATCCTATTTTGGAGATGTAAGTGGGCTCTCTCAGTGGCTTCTACATTTTAGTTATTGAATTATTTGTCAAAATTAAAAGCAGGTCAAGGTGACTTCTTGTACCTTGAATTAGCAGCATCCTTTTCAAAAGGTTATCTTTAGAAGTCAAAATGGTTTTAAACAGTTTCAAGTGAGTGGTGTGGCACCACTCACCATCTATACAGCAGATTCCACCAAAAGCATGCAAAATTAGATCTTTGAGAATGATCTCAGCCCATGGGCAGGCTCATATTCTGACAAGGTGGAGAACATGTGGCACTCCAAATGTTGTTGAGCTGTAAGTCTCATTAGGCCTAACCAACCTAGCCTAGAATGAGAGCTAGTAGAAGCTGCAGATCAACAGCATCTGGAGGCTCATATGTTAGACACTCTTTCCTTGAAGTCTGTGTAGATTCTTTACAGGATCTTTCCTGATCTGATATCCTCCAGATGTCCTGGATTACAATTCTCAGAACTCTCAAACTGGAATTATAGTTCAAAATATCTGGGGATAGCAGGTTGGGGGAGTTTGGTTTAGGGTTTCAAAGGGAATATCTGCATTTTAAGCTGAGCCCAAATGCTAACACAGAATTAATCCTATTGTTGCAAAATTGTTATTTTATGTTTCATGTAGCCTGCAGCTACCAACAAGAATAATTTGGAACAGCCTCAGTTTCCATTTCCCTCCCAAAGTTACACCCATACATAATCCTAAATACCCTAAAAGCATGAAATCCCATCTGATCTGTGAAGCTAAGCAGGGTTAGCCTGGGTTAGTACTTGGATGGGAGACTGCCAAGGATTACCATGCACTGTAGGCTTCATTTCAGAGGAAAGCAATGGCAAACCACCTATGAGTATTCCTTGACTAAGAAACCCCTATGAGATTCATGAGGTCACCATAAGAAGATAGGTGACGAAAACACATACAAATACACACACACACAGAACAAACTATAGTATAGAAATCTAGTACCACTTAAGTCACTCATGAATCACTGTGGCTGCTGTGACACCACGATGTGATCATATACTTCCTCCAGTACTAATGTTACAAGTCAAATGTCCTTGGTCACCCTAGCCTTTACCTTCAAATGTCATCTTTTATCAAGAATTCACTCAGCTGCACATTTCACCTACTAAATGTTTCCCTCCATCTGAAGATTTCATCATTATGTTTATAGAGTCATCATACTGTACTCCCAGCACAGAACACCCTAAATCCAATTGCTGGATTTAACCAGAGTAGACCCATTCAATTACTGAGCTAACGTCCATTCAGCAAGCCTTTCAGTGCATTCAGTGCAACGCTGGTTGAGGCTAGAAATTCAGTTTAGGTGAGTATAACACACTAGATCCCATCTGATCTTGGAAGCTAAGCAGGGTCAGCCCTTGGATGGGAGATCACCAATGAATACCAGGTGCTGTGGCCTAGATTTCAGAGGAAGGAACTGGCAAAACCTCCTCTGAATATTCCTTGCCTAAGAAAACCCTATGAAATTCATAGGGGTCACCACAAATTGACAGGCAACTTGAAGGCCTATACACATTTAGAGATGGTTTCAGCATAAAAAACTAAATTAAAACCCAAACTACTTGGAATGTATTTTCTTGGCTAAATGCTTTGATTCAGTCTTCATCATATAATATCATGAGCTGTAGGATGAATGTTTGCCAGAGAGGGAGTCGTCTCTGCAGATGAGTTTATATGACCCACCATACAATGCAAATCTATTCGTATCTACTCAGAAACACTCCCTGGCTAAATTCACTGCAATTTACTCGTAATCCCTAAAGGATTGTACTTAGACTAGAACCCATGCTCACTTACTGGAGAGTAAGTTCCACTTAACCAAGTGGGTTATGTTTCTCAGTACTTGTTTCTCCACTATCCCTAAGTGTGGATTTATGTGTAGGCAAACGGGACATTTCAGTGTGTCAGACTGACCTTTCTTTGCAGAACTCACATAGAAATAGATATACAAGGCAGTCATTTTATGACATGGCCACCTGGAGAGTTGCAAAGAAGGTCTCTGAGTTTCACCCAGTTGCAGTGTAGCATTATTGGCTACAGCAGTGGTTCTCAACCTGTGGGTCCCCAGATGTTTTTGGACTTCAGCTCCCAGAAGCCCTGAGCATTGACCATAGCGGCTGGGGCTTCTGGGAGCTGAAGTCCACAAACATCTGGGGACCCACAGGTTGAGAACCACTGGGCTACAGTATGTTTACAGACAAAAATACTAGTATTTTTAACATATAAAAACAGTGTTAGTTGCAATTTTTTTTTTTATCAAAATAAGGGTGACAGCTAGTCAAGGCAAATATATCTTATGTGAGAATGCTTTTTCTAAGTATTCAGATATTGTAGAATACTCTGTATTCTGTACCCATAAACAGTCTTGTGGATATGAGACATTTTAATACTCTATACTACATTAAAATTTTCATTGAAAATACTCCAGATTAAGTCACCCAATGCAAGTTTTTTTCTAAAAAAAATTTGTCTGCATAAAGGGGTCAAAACTCAATTTAGCCATACAGAAGAGATTTCAAAAAGTCAATTCTTACCATGTCTTCATCCTGTTCTAGGCTGGAGAGGCTGCGAATCCTCATTCAAAATAGGAATGCTAGTGCTGGGCTTCCAGAAGAGGGAAACACAAGTAGCCTTGAAAGACCTGCTGCCGTTTCTTCAGCTTCCTTTCTCAGAAGTGGGCAGCACATGGAGTACCACAGAAAGCAGCCAATGGCCCCTGACACAAACGTCCAGGAGAAGACACCTTCCAGGCTTTGGAGTTTTCACTTCTGCCGAGCAAACAGGGATATTTCTGTAGGTGACAATGAAAATACACGGACACTCTGGGACTGCTGCAAAAACTGTAAAATCAGCCCACAGAGTGCTAAGCCTAAAGAGACGGAGAAACAGAAACCTGAATCATGCTCGAAAGTGGACAGGCCAGAAGCTCAATCCAAAATGGCCCATCAGTCAGCAGCAATCAGCACCACCACAGAGAGCTCCCTGGGATCTGATATGGGAGGTAAGGAGACACCTCACTGGGGTTCAAGGGGAATTGCCTGGATGGGATGGAGCACCTGGCCAGCTGGTTAAGTTCACAGCTTGGGAAGTGACTTTCAAAAAGTAATTGGTTACAATTAGAGTTACAGGCCCCAAAGAAGTCAGTTGCCATTGTAGTTACAAACGACAACTCTTTCTGTCTTGTTATTGAAAAATAAGTGAAGTAGCTGAATTTAGTAATTCCAAAAATGCAATCATCTTTGGAAGTTTTTGAACAGAGGTTGGGTGGACCTCTTTCAGGAGTCCTTTAGTTGTGTATACCTGCATGGCAGAGGGTTGGATTTGATGGCCCTGTGATCTCTAATAACTCTTAAGATTCTATGATTCTATGCTACAAGCCCCTGTGGCCAAAAACACAAAACACAACTCAAAACACAAAACACAACTGAGCAATCGGGCCACACATATCGTTACTACAAAATTAACAAAACTAGTTATGTTTACACCATGCAAAGGGGTAGCATTAGCCCTTTTTGTGTTACAATGGTAATATAATGGTAATATAACTGTAGCCATGCATGCATTATAGCAAAAAAGAAAAAAGGACTGTATAGATACCTTATTTGCAGTAAATTGATTCTAAGGTATGGGTAGTGACAAAGGGATAGAAAGGAGTTGTGTGTTTTCTTATTATTTATTATGCTAGTATTCAAAGTCATCCACCAGAAGCTGAATGGTAGCAGATCCAGGGCAGAGAAAAAGAAGTACTGCACTTCTTCATAAAGTTAAACTGTACTTCTCACAGTTAAACTACTTATTCCCTAGTAAAATTGTAGAACTTACTGCCATGATTTATAACTCTTTGAAAAGTGAGTGATCATAGAATTGCCTAGTCAGAACTATCCTAGGCCCTGGGATTTCAGAACTCAAATCTGAGAATAAGAGACTTGTGGTGTCACATGGGGTTTCTTCTGGTTATGTTACAGGGTTGATATTACAAGGAGCTGCTCTAGTAAGCATAATATGTTAAACATCAACTACAGTTGCAAAGAGTATGCCATTCAAATAAAAAGCACCATGCATAGCAAATAAGGAAAATACGCATGTATACACTTTTTGAGGCAGTTCTCTCACTGTGAGATTCCTTCCTGTTCCCTATACACTAGAGAAGAGAGACCAGAGCCATTTCTGCACTAGACTGTTATAGTGCTATTATTCCACTTTCAACATCCTATGGAATCCTAGGGTTTGCAGTTTAGGGAGGGGCCGGCTGGCACCTCTCTAAACTGCAAACCCCAGCATTCCATAGTGTTACCCTGTGACTTGGGGGTCCCGGGAGGGTCACCCAAACAACCAAACAAGCACAACCAAGATGGGGAAATTAGCTGGAGCACTCTCTTGGCTAACGAGAGGCAGGGTAACTTAGCAAGGATCTTTTACCCAATGTATACAACGTCAGGTCAGTGAGCAGTCAGACAGTTCAAACTAACAACAATATTTGTTAAACAATTATTAAAAAAACACAGCCTCACTGCTAAATAAGAAATAGAAAAGAGAGTTTGGGAGAAACGGGTGATACGCCACCTTTCTCGTAGTCCTGAAGAAGCCAATTGGAGAGAAGGAAACTCGGCGTGGCTGCCGAGGGGAATTCGCAGAAGAAGCGGCAGCAAGGCGTGATGGAAGTCCAGCGAAGTCCTCCAGCGAAGTCTGAGGAACTCTCGGAACTGGGGATTTTTATAGGAAAAGGAATGACCATGGGCTAGCCTGGTCTTTGGCGAAAACAATGAGTTTTGGGCTGGAGACAATGTCTCCAAAAGGTCAGAATTTACATGATTGAGTTATGGTCTGAATTGACAATAGTATGGCCAGTACGTAGATGTGGCTAGCTTGGCAGTTAAGCACTCAGCTTGCCAGGGTGCCCTCTCGGAGCAGAGGTCTCTTTGTTTTAATATGCATCTATAATGAAGGTGTTTGTTTCGGGAGGTCCCCTAAAGCAGATCTGGCAGTTTCTGGCTTGCCTTGGTGTAAACAAATATGACTCAGCAGATAATAGCCATGCCTAGCTTCGCGCTTGTTTGGTGGCCTCACAAACACTCGGCTGGTGGCAGAGCAGGGCTGAATGATGATATCAAAATGATATCTAAGGTTACCAAAGGCCAGGCCAGTTCACGGTGGTAACAATAGGATGTTGAATGTGGAATAATAGTGCTATAACAGTCTACTGCGGAATGGCCCAAGTCTTGAGACTTAAGACTAGACTCCGAGACCTGCCAGCCCTAAGTGATCATATTCATACAAGATGGGGCTATCAGTAGCTGCTTACAACAATGAATATATGTTCTCTCTCCAGGGCTAGAAGCAGTATGGCTCTGTTGATCACTTGCTGGAAAACAAAAGACAGTGAGGACAATTGCACTCATGTCGTGCTGGCAGGCTTCCCCAAAGTATTTGGCTGATCACTATGAGAACTAGAGTCTGGATTACATACACAGTTGGTCTGATCCAGGAGGATTCTTCTTACATTTTTAAGGATGCAGCTCAAGCTGTCTGGTTTGAGAAAGCTTCCAAGGGCCTTATCACTCTACGCTGTTATAGCACTATTATTCCACTTTAACTGCCATGGCAATATCACATGGAATCAGGGGATTTGCAGCTTAGGGAGAGGCATTTAGAATTCTCAGGCAGAGAGCTCCAATGCCTCACCAAACTACAAACCCCAGAATTCGAAAGGGTGTAGCCAGGGCAGTTAAAGTGGAATAATAGTGCTGTAACGGTATAGCATGATAGGGACCCAAGATGACCAGATGTCCTCCTTTTGAAAAAAGGAAGGGGGCCTTGATTTCTTTCATGCCTCTCCCCCATTCTCTCTTTTCTCTCAGGGTCAACAGATCTTTCCCTGGACTCTACAGTCCCTTCCTTCCAGTCAGCCCTGTCAGAACAGACCAGCTTACTGGATGTGGAAATCATCATGAGCATCATGGAGTGCACTCACAATGAAGAAAAGGTATCAGCATCTCCTTCCTTTTCAATGGTTCTGGAGTGAAAGCTTGCATTTGCAGAACCCAAAACACAAGTGGATATCCATCCACTCTTGTTTGCTCCCTGGAGCTCTAGAGTACCCACTATTTGAAAGATGTTTAAGATGCCCTCCAGAGTGATGTAGAGGAAAAAGTTCTTGATTTAGAATATTTTTATACTGAGCTGAAGGTAAAAGCCTTTTCATAGACCTATACACTATATGTAGAGTTAGCATATATTATATACATGTTCGCACACACATATATTAGTTGGTTGGGAGTATCCAGCAAATGCAATGACTTCTTCTGTTAGCAAAAGAGAGTGGGATCTGTTGGAGACAGAATGAAATGAATGAAAGTGGGGATGATTTTTACCATTTTTGCCTTCCCACTGCAGTGTCCCACACTGTTCCTACCCCTTAGAGTAGTTTACAGAGGGGGCTTGGTTGGTTGGTTGGTTTAGTTTTATTTGCAAAGAGACACAGCAAAGATGAATTACAGTGGCGGAGCTTGGAGTTTGTGGGGAGAGTGGGAGAGGGCAGGGCTACGGTGTGAGGGGCATGGCCACTGCTTGCAGAGGCATGGCCAGGGTGCACGGGGGCATGGCCAGGGCAGGCAGGGGTGTGGCTATGGACCGGGACACCCTAAAAACATTGCCACCCAGGGCGAATCTCCCGCCCACTCTCACATTCCTACACAACTGTAAATTATCGACTAGAATTAACCCTCTTCCTCCAGTAGGAATGTCTCATTGCCAAACTTCCACTCACTGAAATTCTGGACCTGACCCATTATATCAGCAGGAGCACAATTAGCAACACACCAAAATAAGCAACAAAGCAAAAATAAACACCCCAGCAACTATTAGAGCTGTAAAATGGAAACTATGAAATGTAGCCTCACTTGTGTGGACAGATGTGTCTACTTTTTGGAATAACTTAAAATACGCATGTCCAAAAATAGTTACATATTAAAAATTAATAGCGAGGGAGGTATATGTCCCATTAGGATGGGACCACCATAGAAAAGGCTTGTTCTCATGCCCACCAACTTGATGGAACTTATTGTGGAGTCTTCAAACAGGGCCAAGACAGTTTCGTACAGTGGAGATGATCATTCAAAAACCTTCGTCCCAAGCTGTTTTAGGCTACAAGAGCAATCACCAGCACTTTTGGCCCAGCCCAGAAAAACAGAGGAAAGCCCAGGGAGCTTGTATAGAATGAGTGTTCCATGCAGCCATACCGCAAGAAAGGAAACCTCAAATTCCATTGGGAAACCACAGTACGTAATGATGAACTGCTATTTCCATTTCCAGAGACACTGTATGGTAGGGAAAGGCTGCCTCTACAATAGGTACCAGACATAGAGGGAAGTGGACACCAGCCTAGAAGCACAAGACGTGCCAAATTGTCTGATACAGAAAAAGATGCCTTCTACCCTGAGATGCTTTGCTTTCCCACTGCATTTTATTTTATTATGAAATAAAATTAAACTCACAGGCAGCAAAAAAGAAAGATAGAGTTCTAATATACTACACTAGCAAATCTCCGCTGTTTCTGCACCAACATCTGATGTCTCACACTAGAAGGAGGATCCTGGTTTATGACATCAGCTGCCAGAGATCAGAAGAGATGGTCATAAACCAGGGTTGGGAATCTGGTGACATACAGGCTGTGTGCAACCCACAAGGACCACTCTGGCAGCCTCTGGGTGGGTCCCAGACCCCCCCCAACAAAAAGCAAAATCTGGCAAGAAAGGTTCATCACTTGCCTCTCCTGGAAGCATTCAGAGGACTCTTTCACGCAACACTGTTATGGCACCATGATTCCACTTTAACTGCCATGGTTTCATTGTGGGGTTTGTAGTTTGGCAAGACACCAAGGTACTCCTAATTCTAAATACACCTCCCTAAGCTACAAATCCCATGATTCTATAGGCTGGAGCTATGGCAGTTAAATTGGAACCTTAGCACTATAACTGTGTAGTGTGGAAGAACCCACTGTGACTGGCTAGTTCCATGTGAGTGGCATAATGAATCTGGGGTTCAGGAACTACCCAAGGTGCTGAACGAATTTTAGGCCTTGGGTTCAGCACCACAGATACTTCATTCAAAAGTGCAGACTGAAACCAGAGCAAATTCACTGCCCTGTTGACATGGAAGCCACCACCCAAATTTCTTTCTGTGCTAACATCCCTTTTCCAGTAATGGATAGATTTCACACTTTCACACCATACAAATACAGCACTCTGATTCCACTTTAAGTGATAACCGTTCAATCCTATGGAATCCTGGGATTTGCATTTGGGGGAGGACATTTAGAATTCCCAGCCAAAGACCTCTACTCCTTCACCAAACTACAAAGCCGGGGATTCCACAGGATACAAACATGGCAGTTGAAATGGAAACAGGGTTAAAACTACGTAGTGTGAAAGGACTGTGAGTTGCAGGCCACCGTTCCACCTTTATAATGCTTTGAAATTCTCCCCCCACCCACCTCCTACACAAACTGGAAGTGGACTTTCTGGATTGGAGGTGGCTTTGAGGGACTTTGTTCTATTTAGGTTTCTATTTAGGAAATTGCCTCACATCTCCCCAGTGCTTGCTTACCTTCCTGTACACACTCCATACATGTTTCCAGAAAAGACTACAGCCTTGATGCCTCCATCCATGTGTCAGTTCTACACAATGTTCTTCTTTTCTTATTACCAACCTATGCAGTCCATATCATCCTTTTCTAATTGGGAAAAAATACAGTTCTTTTTTGCCAAATTCACCATTCCAATGAGTGGCAGAGTGCAGAAAATTCCTAGCAGTCTTGAGCTTTATTTGCAGGAGGAGCTGCCCTCACCCTAGTATTTCCCTTTCGAGGGGCATACTTCTATAGCCACAACTCCCGCTCCTGTGGCTCTATAATACACTGTGTGTACAATACACAATCTGTCTCTTTTCTATATTGTGCCTATCTGTGAGTTTTTAATTGGAAGAACCGAGTGCGGGGGTCAATTTTTTTTGTCATTATCATCTTTAATTACTGTTCATCTTTTCTCCAGGCCTTGTCTCAAAGTGGTTCACAACCATTAAAACATAACTAACCCTTAACTAAAGCAAAACTTTAGCTGGTACAAAAGTTAAAAATGTAATTAAACTATCAAGAAAATTAAAAACATAGCCATTAAAAAGAAAACGACAAATATACAATACAGCATATCACGCAAGGCCTGTTGCCCTTGGCCAGTCAGTTTTCAAAGGCCTATTGAAACAAAAACAGTCTTCACCTGCCTGTAGTGAGACAGCAAGGAAGGTCCCACTTAACCTGTCTTGGAAGAGAGATCCAGAGCCTACGAGAAGCCTCCAGGAAAGCCCTCTCTCATGTTCCCACCAGAGGTACATGAGAAGGTACTGAAACAGAGAGAAGGACCTCCACAAAAGATTTCAGGACATGGGCAAGCTCATGTCAAATGCAGGAATCATCATTACCACTGTCACTGTATTTCCTTCTTTTACACTGCAAGCCTACAACAGAACTGTCTATTTTATTACTACTGCTGCTGCTGCTGCTGCTGCTGCTGCTGCTGCTGCTGCTGCTGCTACTACTACTACTATTATTATTATTATTATTATTATTATTATTATTATTATTATTATTGTCTTCTGCTGGTTTGGGACACCTTTTTGCTGAATAGTGGGGTAAAAGAAATATTTCTGCTAATAATAATACATAATAATAAATTTCTAGACATTCACAGACAGTAATGAGAACATTAGCTTCCTTCGTGCCATCTCTGCAAGTTGCACAGCTGCCCTGAAAAACGGCCAAGACACACTGGATCTCCCATACACAAAAGCAGAATTGGCCGAGGTGCTGCTGGTAAGTGCAATGCAACCCCTGGGGAGAAGGAGGCTCTTGAAGGGTGGATGCAGAGTCTTAGCTTTCAGTGTTTCAAAACAAACAAACAAACAAACAAACGGATACCAGGGAAATGACAGGGACATCAGAGGGATTAAGGGATGCCAGAAGAGATAGTGTTTGTAAGAGACAGAAAATATGCAACCATATTTAGAAAGGTAAAACCAAATCTGTTAAAGAAATGAGACTTGATACATGGAATGAATTGCAAGGTCTGCTTAACTGAGGAGCTTTGTGAAAAAGGAACAGACGAAAAAGATGTAACTGTTTTTCTGCATGGTGGAGCTAACGGAAAGAGCGGCCCTGTTTATTTACTTCCTAATTGGAGGCAACCTGGAGGTTGTTAGACTTTCTCATCTTCACTTCTCATCTTTGATAATGTACCTCTTGTTCTTTCTCAGATGGTGATGGAGACGCTGCCCAGCCACTCTGTGCCATCCTTCACCCTCTCCTGCTCTATGTTGGCTGTCTACAATCTCAGGTACAAGGTCTGCCTGTAACAAAGATATGCTAGCAATGTTGTTCCTCAACATCACCATTTTGAGGGCGGGAGCAAGCTCTTTCTGTTCAGTAGCATTTACCAACCTCCATGCCTAATGTTTAAGGAACAAGCACAGTCCGTATTCAAAGTAAAAGTTAACACAGAGTTCTTGTACTCTTCTCCTCATCGGTCCTTCCATGTTAATAGTTCCTCCAGTTCTTTTTTGCTTCCTCTTGCAGCCAACATCCCTCAGTTCTCACAACCCTCTTGACCTTCTATACTTTGCTATCTTAGAAAATATTATTTTTGAAATGCGCTAATATTTAATTCATATTCTAGCCCAAACTTTTTACACTATTTTAGCTAATATATTTTGCTGACTTGATGGATTTTTTCCCCCATGACTCATTGTGCAATTATGTGAATGTCCTGGAATAATCCTTAAGAGTTCTCTTCCATTTCAAAACCCTGATTTACCAAAATATATATTGCTTAGGGATATTTTTAAAGATATCTTCAATGAAGGGATTTTACAAATGCAAGCCTCCCAGTCAAATGACAGAAAGCAGGGCTATCATCATCACAATCCTGTGAACCACCTGTGTTCTCCTACTCTTACGGTATAAGACCTACAAGGTCCCAAGGCTCTCTGGCCAGCACTCCTTGAAGTAGGAGAAACATGGCAATATCTCCAGGCACTTCCAGTTGATGGCACATTGGAGAGACCAGGGGGTTCTTCATGTCCAAAGTCAGCCCAAGACATTTTGCTGTCTGAGACGGTGCAGCAAATCCCCATCACAAGTCAAGCCATAGTACCGCAGATCAGCCAAAGCATTTTGACACATGAGACAGCAGATTCCATAGAGAGGTCTTTCCACCTCTGGCAGTAGAAGTACAATACTAACAAATTAAAGACATAGCATGTTGCTGCCTTTTTCTGACACTCCAAATCTGATACGTAAAGGGCTTGCCTCACTCTGCTGAATGGCAGGGTGCACCTTGCTCATGCATCCTAACATCTCTAAAATTGACATGCTAGTATTAATGCAATTTTTTTTAAAAAAAGAATCACTTATAAAAACTCTCAGCTGGCTTGTGATACCACAAAAGGTTATACTATAACCTGGAAAGAAAATCTCTTGGGGTGTTAAAAATGAATGAATTGTG
The DNA here is from genome assembly GCA_948472985.1 of Iguana delicatissima. Classification (NCBI taxonomy): domain Eukaryota; kingdom Metazoa; phylum Chordata; class Lepidosauria; order Squamata; family Iguanidae; genus Iguana; species Iguana delicatissima. The sequence goes on from CAOKZL010000668.1 coordinate 282,510, forward strand.
TTATCAGGTTAAATAGAGAGGGGTGTGCAATGTGCAGCAGCTGTCAAGAGTTCAAAAATTCAGGTCATGATCCATAGATCATGTGCTAATGGATGCCACAGAGTCTCTACAAAAAGTAAGACTGTGTATGTTTGCATTAAATATATTATCATCCAAAAAAAGATCTGATTGACAGCTCATCTCACACTGTGTATAAATGATTCTTTTTCCATGTGTCCTGACAGCAAAATGAAGCCCCCTCTAGATCGTGAGCTGGAGTCATGCATCTTGAGGCTGGCTCTTCATGGTATTTTCAGCATGGAAGCAGACTCAGGGGATTCTCACAGTCAGGTAAATCCCAATCAAATATCTCAGCGCTGAGGCAAATATGCTGCTCTGGATCTATGAGCCCTAGTCTACTCTTTACCCCATATTGCTCAGCAACGTTCTGTCTCCAGGACTATGGAGGAACAGAAAATATCTGCATGTATCCCAGGAAAGACATAAAGAATTGAGGAAAGAGGTAGTCCTGAATCCATGAAACGACCTTTCTTGGGCATGCTGAACAACATGGTTTCTCATAGCTTACCTGAATATTATTTTAAAATAGGTGTGGGGGGACAGTTTCGGAAGGGCCAGAGGCCAATTTTAGCCCTATGGATCCCACGACAGGGTGCATCTCCACTAGACGCTGCATCTACCTGGCATAGTGCTGGTTATATCTTTCAGTGTTGTATCCTGACAACATGGCTTAAAAGTTCTTTTTTAAAAAAACAACACTGCATTTTGTTATCCGTAAATCTTGAGCGTCTTTTTTTTTCAGCAGAAAGGCCAGGGGTATAACTAAAATGAATAAATAATCAAGAAATGAAGTGGAACTTATTTCCCAATAGCTCATGCCAGCATAAATTTGTTCCTCTTTAAGATACCAGTTGCCCTTTGTGATGAAGCTATGTTTGTGGGAAAGAAAATTCTCTCTCTACCAACTGTTCCACAGCTCTCTTTCCTTTCAGGCTCTCTACAAATCATCCTCTGACACCATGGAAACTATGCTGAAGGGGTTGCTGTCTGAGGTTCCAACCACAAGCCATCTACTGTGTATATTAAAGGTTAGTGAGTTCAAGAGGAGAATTTGCCTCACAGTTAATACCAGGGAAGTCTGGCAGGGAAATGATTTAGTCATTGCCCTCTTAGGGGTAAACTAGATGTTGCATTAAAGGTGCTGCATTCTGCTGTATGATCTTTTCTCTTTCTCTTACTCATAAGTAAACATATGGAGCCTTGATCCGTACTGAGCTCACCAAATACGTAAGGAGAAGGGTGCCTCGTTCCCCCCTCGACATGCACCATTTATTTTCTTTTTTAAAATCCCAAATTTAGGTTCAAAAATCTGGCTAAACCTCCCCACTCTGCATATGGTGTAGTGGTTTGAGCCCTGGACTGGCACTCTGGGATACCAGGATTCAAATCCCTGTTCACGTATGGAAACCCACTGAGTAACCTTGGGCAAGTTGCACTCTTTCCACCTCAAAGGAAAGGAAAGACAAACCCCTCTGAACAAATTCTGCCAAGAAAATCCTGGGATATATTTGCCCAAGGGTCATCATAAAGTTGAAAATGACTTGAAGGCAACAACAACAACAATATTATAAAGGACAGAGGGAGATTTTTATGAAGAGTGGGAAAGATAAGGTGAATCTTGCCAAGAAAAGCCCACAATAGGATCAGAAGCAACTCTGAAAGCACACAACAACAACAATAGTAGCCCTGCGTGTGATGGGCAGGGACATCCAGTGGCTTGTTCACTGCAGAGGCAACACATTCACTCTGGATTTTATTGCTGCTCCTCCAGCTGCTGCTCCAAGTTTAATGGGAACTTTGCCAGCACAAGACCCTAGGTAAACGCCAGAGGATCTCCCATTAAACTTGGTGCTGGCTGGTGACTCTCATTGCAATGGGGTGATGAATCCCCTCCATGTTTTTAATCCAGGCTTTACAGGACCTACCTCTCCAAGATGCTAAAGCCTAGTGCTAATTGGGATCAGAACTTTGGAGACTCCTTTAAAACTAGCTCAAACCTGGAATGGATTCACTGCTCCCACTGACATAGGAGACAGCAGCTACCACTGCCTCAATTCAGAGCAGGTGTGTGAGGACCAATGGCAAAATCCACTGGGTTTGTGACCTTGGGTTTGTTACACACTCTCAGCCCCAAGAAAACCCCATGATAAGTTTGCCTTAGAGTCACCATAAGTCAGAAACTACTTGAAGGCACACAACAATAAATCTTCACACTGTTAAGATCTCTGGGCTGCTTGCAATAAAATTACTAGAACAGTTTAAAATGTAGTGCACTGCAACAATAAAATTTAAAACAATAAAAAATAAATTCAGCATTCTAAAAACATATCTAAAATTTGCATAGCTTAAAAAGCTGATATTTGAAAAATCTAAAATCATATATGTACACCTGTTGGGTGAAGTAATTAGGCTCTCAAGGCTCTTATTTTTTTAAAAAAACACCTTTTTGCTTGCCATTGAAATGAGACCAACGTTGGCCCCTCTCACGGCTCCAAGGGAGGACATTCTACAACCAGGGTGCCGCAGCTGAAAATCCCCTCTCCCATGTCCTCAGACAGGTGTAGTACTCCAGCCAGTTTCACTTCTCAAGTAGCCATATATGGGAAAAGGTGTTCCTTCAAACATTGAGTTCCAAGACCTCAATGGGGCTTTAAGTGTCAGTAGCGATCAGGGGTGGGAGGCATCCTCATCCTTATCTTGTCAGGCAGCAAAATGTCTAGGGCCAACCTTGAAGAAACTCTTATGCATAGACACAACAGTCAGTAGCGGGTCTTGTGTGTTACACTGTGTGGTGTGCAAGCCTAGAGCAGATGTTGCTACAATGCCAAGCCTCTCTTTCTCCTACAGCACATCAGCTTCTGGATTCATTCACAAGATATCCAAGAGAGATTGAGGGCCGTCAAATGCGGCACTTCACTGCTTCGCCATGCTGTTTGGCTGCCAGGTTTTGAAGTAAGCAATGGCTCGGTTTGGGGACATGGAGTAGGAGACACAAGCACTAGGAGACAGGGGCCGAAACTGGCACTACTCTTTCCTTGCTCTTAGGAGAGTGTCTGCAGTTTGGGATTTTTTTTCTTTTTTAATATCTATTTGACTTGAGGACCACAGGCACATTTCTAACCAATTTACTGGCTAGATGTAGGAGTGGAAAGAATGAAGAGAAATATGGGGGTGGTGCTTTTGCCTTCAACAGATCTTCTTTCATGTGACATTGCATTGTTGCATAAAAATAAAGATATTACTCTTTTGTCATTTTCTTTATTCCACTTCCCCTTCCAGGTAAATATTGCTTTGAGAATGTTTTTACTGGATCTTATCCTGCCTCTCAAGCTCTCTTTCCTACTCTGCTTCAGACTGAGGGGCACCTTCAGCCACAATAGAGTTTCCTCTGTAGTGCTCCTCCTGAAAGACATGTTTTTAGGCACTATACCAGGGATGGGTAATACATGAATTGTGGAGCGCATGTGGCCCCGCATCTCTATTCTGAAGTCATCATAGCACACCCACTATGGTCTGCAGTGCCAACATCGTTACATCTTCCCAGTGATGTAGACTCAAGTCGATTGACTCAATGCAAGTCAGTTCAATGACTTGACTGGGAATTGACTCAGCAATAAATGACATGCTGATTTGACTTGACACCTGACTTGTATATTTTTAGTGACTGACTTGCTGCCCTTGGTTTAGTAACATAACCCATTCATCCAGAAATTTTACAACTTTGAAAAACATTTTCCTCTCTTTTTGCCCAGCTTTGGAAATGGGAAGTAAGAAGGATCCTATTCCCCACTTCAGAAACTGTAGACTCTTTTATTCCATTGACACAAGTGCTTCCAGCTTGGAGAATGGGAAATAAAAGGATCCTATTCCTCACTTCTGAAGCTGTAGACCCTTGTAAGCCCATTGAGTCTACACACACGCCACCACCACTTCTTTTTTTTCTGTTAAAGTTGGCTCCCACACTTGTGACTTGACATGAGACCTGACTTGAAAGTATCTTACAAGAATTTGAGACTCGACTTGAGACTTGAAGGTTGAAACTTGAGATCTGACTTGAGACTTGGAGTAAAAGACTTGAATACATCACTGCATCTTCCTGTTGTAATAAGAACAGACAGACACTCTGCCCTGCAGTCCTGGTGGACTCTATGCTGTGGCATCCTCCTGCGTCACAGAAAACTGCTACCATGTTGCAGCAGCAGCAATGCATCCCAGGTGTATGCATGCAGGCCTTAGGGTCCAATATCTTGCAATATATCCATTCTGTCACCACCCCTTCTCAAATTTGCAGCAGAGATATCTCCTAGGTGTAGCCCATTGCACAGAGCTTCCGCCAGTGATCTTACCCATGGATTTGCAAGGGATAGAGATAAGTTGAAATAGAGGAAGGAGCTGATAACAACATCAGGGGAAAGAATAAATCCTACTTTGTTTTCTTTTGCACTAGAAGTCTGGCGAACTCCCTGCCTTGGGACATCAAGTAGCCCAGTTTGGAATCTGTATCTCAGATTCAGTTGAAGATGTGAGCCATTATGCCAGAGAGGCTATCAAGTACCTGTATCAGCTGCTGCTTCACCAGATGGGTGAGTAACCTTTAAGGGATATCCAATGCCTGCCTGAAAGCAACCATACATTATCCTAAGTAACTCAAATGCACCTTAAACACTAGTCCCATATCTCTAGATTATTTTTCAGTCTGTACAGTGTGTCTTTATAGATGTTTTAAAGATGGTTTGGGATATACCTGAAACACTTGAGACCTTACATCCAGGCCTTCTCTCACACTCACTTGTATTCAGGACAGGGCAATATACCCACCCACTCACATATATTGGAGTGATTAACAAACAGAACGTTAACAACTGACTTTTCAGTTGCTACAAATAAACTGAACTGCATCCAAGATGGCCGTTTAGGATGCTCCATCATCATCATCATCATCATCATTATCATCTTTTTTTAAAAAAAAAAGAAAATTATTGCATATACGTTAGATAAAAGTACTGACATTTGACAAAACAAAATAATCAGAATAGAGGAAAAAGAGAGAGAAAAAAGTGATACAACAAATTCAAGAATGAAATAAGAAACATAAGTTAACGACTTCCTTTTGCCCTCAACCCAGCACATTGTTCACACTTTTTTTCTCAAAACTCCTTAGTTATCTTTAGTTAGAGTAAAATCTATAGTTTGAATTCACCTTTTTTTTTCTGGATGCTCCACTTTCAACATTTTTCAGTGATGAGAGTGTTATCCTGTGTGTTGCAATCATGTAGTGTAACATTTTGGGCCTGTGAGTCCAGAAAATTCCCTTTGTGTCCAAAATGCTTCAATAATAAACACCTCAGTAATAAACAGTGACAAATCAGAGAGGCTATAATGTTTTGAACTGAGAGGTTAGGGGTGTTCTGGCTTCCTAGTCAAGATTGCAAACCTATGGTTCCTGAAATACGTAGGTTTGTGATTGTCAATGGGGAGGAAGATATCAAAGAAGGGGCTATGTGGATGTTTAGTTCTGTTGCTAAATGTAAACATGATTGTATGGAGAGAGATGATATATAATATAAACTTTTCTAAGTCTGCTTTTCTCTTAGTGCAGACCATAAAGATGTCATCAGTGTACTGTGACTATATGAGAGATTTGTCATTTGTAGATGTTGTTTCCTAGTTTGCTCATGAAAAGATTTAAATAAGAAGGAGCCATGCAAGTATCCATAGCTGTACTCTGTAGGTGTGATCTCCATTGAAGGTGAAATTATTGTAGGTGAGAACTAAAAGTGCAAAAGTAGTAATAATTTTTGATACAGGATCATTAGAACCCCTAGTGATAAGGAAGTCATGTGAAGCTTATATCAGTATGTGTTATTTTGGCGTAAAGGAGAAAGGCAGAAAGGAATGAATGAATGAATGAATGAATGAATGAATGAATGAATGAATCTGGATCTAACATCCAGTGTAATCTGTATAATATCATTATCAAATCAAAACTGTCAAAATTAAAATAATTTGGGAAGAGGTACGAGTAACTATGTCAGAAATGTTTCAAACTACACTACCTTTAAAACCAGAATTATTTTTATTAAATATCTCTAAATGTTTAGAGAAAACTCCGATAAAAAAATATTGGAGAATTGTATTGTACTTAATTACAGCTGCCAGAATAGTTCTGGCTAGGAGCTGGAAATGTTCAAATGTTCCAGATTTAGATTTGTGTCTTTTAAAAAATTTTGACATGATGGAGGTTGATGTACTGTCATTACAAATTAAAGGGAAGACAGACAGAGTATTAAAAGAGTGGTTACCAATTAATAATTTTCTTAAACAGGTATGGTATGATACTATACTAGAATGAAAGTATGTGACATTATATTAAAACAGAAGAGAATTAGAAAAATAAAATCAATCAGTGCAAAAAGTAAGAATAAGGTTAACAATATGACATTAAGAACTTTACAGCAGGATCAAATGGAAACCTTGAGTATTAGAGGGTTTTGGATTAACATAACGAAGAGAATAACTCTAATTAGGAGTAGAGAGGAAGTCCTAAATTTATTTTTTGTAATCCATATCTCTTTTCTCCACCTCTTCCTTTTTTTCTACTTTTCTTTCTTCTTTTCTGTACTCTATTGCTTTTTGCTTTTCTTCTTTTTTTCTTTGCATATGTTTTTTTCCCTCTCTCCTTATTTGAGGTGTTATTTTTTCTTATATGTTACACTTACATTTTGTGATAATTCTATTATGTTCTATCATAAATTTTAAAAAATAAAAAAATAAACTATTGATTTCAAGATTCTATCCTGAATAAAATATTATTAGCATCTTTGGTACATGATGGGAGGGTTTTTACCGTGTTCTGTAATTTAAATCAATGTAGGGATAGTTCCTCTCTGTGTTATGAGAGAGAGAGAGAAAGAGAGAGAGAATTGTTAGGAATACTGGTCACACTTTCCAGTTTAGCATTGAAACAATGAACCAAATTCCCTTCTAAAATGTAAAAGAATCTGTTTTGTTTCTGTTTTGGATCCCGAAGCCAAAGCTATTGGAGATTCACTGAAAAAATTACCTCCTTTCATCTTCAGTCTTCTTCCACAAAGGTGACTGAGCCAAGCAGCAACTCTCAACATTATTTACCTTTGCCTAAACTGGCTAGAATATAGGCAAATTTGACCCAATAACATCTGGAAGACCACATATCTTCTACTCCTGGCCTATTGTCTAGGGAGCCACCTTGACCCCACAGGACACTTTGGGGGCCGGAAACCTGTCAAAGACCCCCATGTAAATAAATTGAAAATTGCCTCCCAACCCATCCCCACACCCTCTAGGAGATATAGGGATGCAATTTTGCCATTTTTCACCTCCTCTGGATTTTTTTTGCAAGAAGTAACTGCGGAGTCACTTCCAGGTCACTCAGTTTTTAAAAAGGCTACTATTGGGCATAAAATGGGCAAAGGGGCAAAATGTGGCAAAATCACCCCACATTCCTCCAGGAACTGCTTGGAGGCATTTGGGGTCAGTTTTTGTACTCCTGTGGGGCCCTAAGACTATAAAAACAGAGTCCACAGGCCACAATTTGCCTTTCTCTGTCTTGCAACCTTCAGCTCTCTAAACCATATCCATTCTGTAGAGTTTCTCCATCCACAGCTCCTTCTGGAACCCCTCCTCCACATGTGAGCACTTCCACAAGGTAAAGTGGGAAAGACTCTTTCTGATCAAGGACTGAAGACGGGGTTCCAACGGCACACACTCAGCTAGTATTTCCAGGCATTATCTCAAGACTGGGGCTCATTCAGTTCTTGTAAGTGCCAAATGAGAACTCCAGTGCTCCTCGATCTTCCCCCGTGGCACCTTATACAATAACCCAATGACACCAAGAGATAGGGCCATATCTCCAACATTACCTGGCCCATGAAGTTCTGGTGGGGGAATCTATCTCCTCTAGGACTATGGTTCCCCACCCCTGCCTCCCATAAACACACAAATAGGATGTAAGAATCCCAGAGAGCATTTGAGCTATCTTCTTATGAACCAAGCTAAGATCTTCATTACTCATGTCTTTCTTTACACCCCAGCCAGAAGTAGAGATTAGAGGTATCATTAGCTAAATCCCTTGGGAAGAAAATCATAGGGATACCTCACAGGATCCTGCATAACTCCATTTCTACATAATCCCCAAATCCCATCCCATTATGTCAGAAAGATCTGTTACATTGACAGAAAACACTGAATTTTCTTCTGGTATCTGCATGTCAGGGCTGAGCACAAGGGAGGCTGGAGGATTGTGGTGCCAGAGACCAGAAGACAAAAAGATGCTGGATTATAGAGACATCCGCACAGTGGGTGAGGTAAGAAGAGAGCTTTCCATGGCACCACCAAGTACAGATGCATGGCAAGATTTTAGCCAATGGGGATGACCCTTCTTGCTGCAAAATTAGATTGTCATATAAGGAGCTATCAGCAGAAAAGTGCTTGTGGCACCAGAAGCAGTGAAGGACTACTCTGTCCACAATATCTTTCCTTTGTCTACAACCTTTTGGTCCTACACTTATCAGTTGGGCAGAAAATTGAGGCCAGCACGGGCAAGGCCATGGTTTCTGGAACATTAGGAATAAATTTGGGTCAGCAGAAGTGCAAATTGAAAGGGAACAGAAAAAAGAAAAGGAAAGATAGGGCTTGATTTTATTTGGGCAAGGTCACTTGCCTCCAGGAACCATAGAATATTGAGGGTGGAAGGAAGGAGGATCAAAAGGAAGGGAGTCCTTAACAGGTTGTCATATATAGTGTGTAGTTATATAGTATAGGAAATAGGGCATAGAGCCAGCAGGATGCACAGCATTTTGTTATAAAACAGGGAATTATATAGGCATACTTCAGGAGATGATGCAAAACCACTCATCTCCCTCCCTCCCTTATATCATTGTTGTTGTACGCCTCCAAGTGATTTCCAACTTCATGGTGACCCCTGGGTGAATATTTCCCAGGGTTTTCATGGCAAGATTTGTTCAGAGGAGTTTGCCTTTTCCTTCCTCGGAGGCTGAGAGTGTATGATTCACCCAAGGTCACCCCGTGGGTTTCCATGGTTGAACAAGGATTCAAATCCCGGTCTCTAGATTGATAGTCCAGTGCTCAGACCACTACATCATGCTGGATCCTCCCTCACAACATAGAGCAATACAATGCTCAGGTCTGGAGGCAGGAACAAACCCTAAACCTGAGACCTTTAGCAAAGCACAGAATAAAGAAGGGGGGGTCAGGATGCTGGTAAAGCAAGGCATGCTTTTGCCTTCACCAATATTTTAAATCTCTCCCCTGATTCCAACTCCAGCTTGAATAGTGCTACCAGGCACTCTTGTTAGGGGCTAGTGACAGTTTCTGTTGTTTCTCCACATTTGCTAGGACCCTTGCAAAAATGAAGAAAATCACAAACTCCAAAATGTGTCTGTGTGTGTGTCTGTAGGAAGGGAGCTGAGGCACGGTAAGGAGAAGAGGTACCCAGGATCCAAATGAGTCAGAAAAGGGAGATTGAAGGAAGTGTTTGGCTTGGTATCCCCGTACTGTCTCTCTCATCCATCAGCTTCCTTGGGTGTGTACGACAGAAGGTTTGTGGGGCTGAGAAACTTGGCTGTGAGCCAGCCAGTTACTAGTGAAGGAAGAAGAGGACCAGAAGTGGGTTTTTAAAGGGCTGCATGGAAAGTTCCTCCAGGAAAGAAACTCCTGAGTGGAGGTGGGGGGTGCAAGGGTTAGAGAAACTGGCAAATAATCACATCCATGAAAGGAAAGCCCACAAATGTGGAAGGCCAATTGTAAATACTGAATGAGACTCCTAGCACACTGTTTAAGTAACAGAACCATTTGTTGGTCTTAGTTGTTCGGGAAGATCTTCACAGAGGATCAGAAGAGAACCTTTCTGCAGACCTCTTTGCTGGCCATGTACGATCCCTTGAGGAGGAAAAGCGAGGCTGGGATTCTCCTAGTGTATTCCCTCCTGGGGAAGGCAGAGGATTTAATGGGGGATACGGTGAGCTGCTAGTGGGGAGATGCAGGGAGGGGTGGGGGGAGAAATAGAGGGGCTGTTTTGTTACTGAGGCATTAGCAGGCCTTGACTAGAACCACTCCTAGGGGATAGAAGAGGATCAAGGGGCCTTGGGCAAGGCTTAAACAGTTCCATATCAAATTTGAACACCCTACCCTCCAACTGTCCCTATTTAGCAGGGACTGTCCTGAGAGTATGGATCACACTGCCCCTAACACCAAAAAGTTTTTCAGGATACTGACCCAGGGTTTTAAAAAATGTCAGTTCTAAGTTTAAATTCAAAAATTCAAGTATTCCCACTTCCTAAGAGACCGCTTCCAAATAACTAGGAAGCTTGTCTGGTTTCCCTCCCTGGAACAAAGGAGGCAAAAAGCAAACTCAGTAGCTGGTGCTCCCTGGGTGCTAGCCATCTTCATTTATTTTTTTTTATTTTATTTTTTTTTGAGGTTTGCATTATGTATTTTTGTAAGGGCTTTGGACCACAAGCATTAAATGTTGAACAGGAACAAATAACCCAAAAAACTGTCACCTTCTACGCCCTTGAGAAGGCCAGCTTTTACTGAGAAACAGGCAAATGACCAGACGTTTCTTGATTCAAAGGCTAAAAGCCAGATTTATTCAGATACAAAAGTAGAAAAAGTTAACAAATTCTGCTGCACAGCAGGGTGTCAGGAGGTTGGAACAACGGCAAGGGGTTTGGCAAGACCTTTTTATCCATGTCTACAGTATACACTCTCACTGTGGCATCTTTCCACCAATCGCAAACCACCTTCCCAATGAGGTAATGTCCAGAAACTACCATCCATATAAAGTATTGTCCAGAGGGACAGTTTAGGTGAGGCAAGGCCACGAGTCAGCAAACGGGAGGGGCTAGCGCTCCATTATGTACGTGACTACTTCACTAGCTTGAAATGGTGATTGTCCCTCTTCCACTCACAAGACCAATGCTCTAAACAGATGGTTGCACAGATAAATGTGCAAGTAGGGGAGGACAAACATCCAGGATGCAAGGGGAGGGGCAAGAGGACAGCATTTGCTTGATTATAGTGCTCTGATTCCATTTTCACTATCATGGCTGCATCCTGTGGAATCCCATGGATTGTAATTTGGTGAAGCACTAGAGTTCTCTGTCTGAAAATTCTAAATACCCCTCCCTAAATTGCAAATCTCAGGACACCATAGGATGCAGCTGGGGTAGTTATAGTGGAATCATAGTGCTATAATTGTTTACTTTTGAAAGCAATCCATGATTGGGACTTATATCATTTACAGTGGTGCAAGTCAATGTGATAGGCCCTTCATCAGTGCTGGTCCTTGAGCCATTAGCTGCCAGTCCCTGGCATGTATCCAGGAAAGAAAGAAAGAAAGAAAGAAAGAAAGAAAGAAAGAAAGAAAGAAAGAAAGAAAGAAAGAAACTGTACTTAGTGAGCACAATTAAGTGTCACTCCTGGCACACTGGTGGGGGGATTCTTAGTTCCATACATCAGATAGCCTGGGAAGCACTAATTTCAAGGAATGAAGATAAGAAAAAAGTGTTCAGAGCAGAAGAAGAAGAAGAAAAGTACATGTGTTGACAGCTTTGCATTTAAAAAAATACAACTCTCAAAATTCCTAGTGCCCATGGTGGGAACTCTAGTCCAAAACATAATTTGCCCAAACTCCACCACTGTTTTTGTAAATGGAACTAGTTTGAAAGTATGTTTTGCTTCCATCTCCACAACTTTCCAGCCAGAGGAAGTGGAAAAGAAGATCTACAAGCAGCTCTTCAAGCTTCGGACACTCCGGGAAGTCCCAGAAGCCTTGCAAAGCATCATTCCAAGTAAAGGTAATGCTGCCAGACTCAAGGGGGAAGCCAGAGCTCAGTGAAATAGCACAAGTTGACCATATTTTTTTTAGGGATGAGAAATAAGTAGCCCAGCAGATTTTTTGGATGACTACTCCTAGCATCCCTGTGTTGCTGAGGAGTCATGAGAAGGCCACATTTTTCTCACCCCCTGCTTTGAAGATTCATTTCAAACCAAGTTTAAAATCACCTGGGATCTCTAGCCCACATGACTTCAGTACCCATGGGTAACAAATGCAAGATTAGGGCTGAAAGAATATGTAGGTTAGCCCAGCCTCATGGGCACCAGCATTATGTACAGCAGATGTATACCCCTGCCACTGCATGTCTGGTGTCACTCTAAAGTGTGAGAAGAAGCATATTCACAGAGGTCTCTCTTGATAGGGATGGAAACTCTGTTTGATCATAATTCTTGTCCCATGGGGAGAGACCTATGTATATACACATGTGTAGGACCCCTTCAGCCTTACAGAGAATGCACAATAACGGGCATGGCCAGCCCACTCACTAACCCCCCCACAAACACAGTTTTGTGATTCCCTTCATTAATGGAACTTGTGTCTAGTACAAAAGGGACTCCTGGATTATCTGAATAAGAATTCATAGTGTGAAGGTAGCAGTTAAGAGCCACACCTTTTGTATACAGTTGGTCTTCCATATCCTCAGATTGTGTATCCCAGATTCAACCAACCACGGCTTGAAAATATCCCCCCACAAAAAGAAATCCAAAAAGCAAACTCTGATTTTGCCTTTTAATATAAAGGACACCATTTCACTACTCCTTTGTACGTAATGGGACTCGAGCATCCATGAATTTTGGTATCCATGGGGGTCTTAGAACCAAACCCTGGTGAATACTGAGGGCCCACTGTACTGTGATTGCTCCAAGAGAGGATGAGATTACAAACATAGGCAAACATAGTTATTCCTCCACCTTGTTCTAAAATAAGCCTTCACATTTAGCATCTACTGCAACTTTTCCCAAGTATAACTTAGCTGCTATAATTACATCTTCCTTCTCAACTTTTCTCTTCTATCTAGGTGATGTGATACCTGAGGATAAAAGGAACTAAATCATCCATGGCAGTATCACTTCAGACATGAAAACAAAGGCAGCAGGAGGCCACACTTAGCTGTGCGTTTCCACTTCGCCTCTGGTCTCTTTCCTGGTAATGTGTCTTCCTCCCATCCACTGTAGCAGAAAGGCACACCTGTCTCCCTAAGAATCCATAACAGCCAAGAGAATACGATATGGTCTACCTGCAACCAAAATTGTCTTGGATCTCAGAGCAGCACTCTGTGTAAGAGATAACTGGAAATACCACACACTGCAGTCACGGGGTACAGTGCCAATGGAGGGAAGCTGCCAGTGGGGCACACACATTTGACACAGCTATTCAATGATCCCAGGGCCAAGAAACATAACACAAAATCTTTCTTTTATATATGTCATTAAATGAGTAATTTGAGTAATGTAATTTTTTTGTAACCTGTCTTGTATTACTTTGTAAAAGAAGCTGGATGAAAATTAGATTATAATACAAAAAAAAAAGGAAAATGCAGATGTGAAAATGGAAAATTTGAAAAAGAAAAAAAAGATATATTCAGAAATAAGCTGCTGTTTGCACACAATTTTTTCATGTTTGGGATTTGTGTCCCTTTATCCTTTGCCTCCTAGGAGGGAGCAAATCTTGATACAACATCATACATGACACAGGCAACTATTATTTGGCAACATGCGCTGAAATCAGAATGTGTTTTCCACAGATCCTAAAGAGTTAAAGCATCTCTTGTTTTCCATCCCCAGTCATATAGATGCTGGAGCTAAGAACTGCCTTTCAGGAAATGCAAGTGATATTGGAAAAAACTATTTCCTATTATTTGGGTTTTCAATGTAAATAATATTTTTCTGCATTTATCAATATTTTCGGTATCATAAGTTGAATGCTGCACGCCTCATTTTTGTGCTCAAAATCATTCTCGTTCCTCCCCGCAACCACCACATCATTTTGATAGAAAGAACAGCAAGTGGAAAATAGAATAAGTCCGCTCTCTCTCTCTCTCTCTCTCTCTCTCTCTCTCTCTCTCACACACACACACACACACACACACACACTCTTCCTTCCCTGTTTATAGCATAATCCTATCCAAGTCTACTCCAAATAGTTGTACTGAATTAAGTGAGGTGTATTTACTGGCAGATTTGTACAGAGGTTGCAGTCTCCCAAGCATCTTTTTGATGATGCTCTTTTTAAGAAAAAGCAACAAAAGAATTTACATTTGAACTTAATTTTTAATGACAAATAATTATTACATATATCTACAATTTTGAAGTTACATACAACTGTGTAGAACACCTGCAGTCTGGTAGTACACCTGCGTAGAACACCTTACAGTTTGTTGGTCTTGGGAAAGCATGAACAAGGGACTTTAAGGGAGGGAAAAACACACACACACACACACAAATCCCACTCAGAAAGATGAGAATTTTTAAAAGCATAAATATACTTTTACACCTGCTTTGGGAGCGGTGGTAATATCGGAACAATGCGACATAACTGGCTACTTGCATTTTCTCTGAGCATCAGGCATTCTGCCACGCTGATGGGGGAATGAGAGACACAGATGTGGCACTTTAAGGTAAAGAAAGCCACCAGGACACCCGGCGCCTAACCACACTACACAGTCATGCTTCTGTTATTCCACTTTAATTGCCAGGGCTGCATCCTATGGACTCTTGGGGTTTGGACAGACACTGGAGCTCTCTGGATGAGAATTATGAACGCCTCTCCCTAAACTGCCAATCCAAGGATTCCACAGGGCGAAACCATGGCAGTTAAAGTGCAGTCATAGCACTATAGTTGTGTAGCATGCATGGGGCTTAAAGCCATTCCGCACTAGCCTGTTATAGTGCTATTATTCTGCTTGCAACATCCCATGGAATCCTGGGGTTTGCAGTTTCGGGAGGGGCCAGTGGGCCCCTCCCGAAACTGCAAACCCCAGGATTCCATGGGATGTTGCAAGCGGAATAATAGCGTTATAACAGGCTAGTGCGGAAGTGCCCTTAGAAATGACTTAAGAGATATTTAATTCACTGCAATAAGTATGTATGTACACTTCCCGTTTCATTTAAGGTTACCTCTCAGATTTATTAAAATGTGAAGATGTTGGAGATGTGGCTTCCTAGTCCCCTTGGGGGCGGGGGAAGAAAGAACAATTGTTTTACTCCTTCAAAGAAAAAATGACAGCAATCACTGACAAGAGCAAGAAACAATGGCCATTTCCACACTATAATGTTATAGTGCTATTATTCCACTTTCAGCATCCTATGGAATCCTGAGATTTGCAGTTTAGGGAGGAACGTTTGAGGCCCCCTCCCTGAATTGCAAACCCCAGGATTCCATAGCATGTTGTAAGTGGAATAATAGCGCTATAACAGTACAGTGCGGAAATGGCCATTCCGTCACTGCTCACGTACAGATGGTTTCAGTTTGTCATTATAATTCGCTCTTTTTAAAAGAAGCTTCCATTTCTGCTTTAGGAAGAGTTGTTTGCACGCACTTAGTCCCCGGCTGGGTAACTGCTGCTGAAATTAATATGGATATCCAGGCGGTAATCCCATCTACAAAGCATATTTCAGGTTGCAGTAAAGATCCGTGTAGTGAAAATCGCTCCCGCTTTCTCCCGAAACGTTTTCGCTTTTTTTCCCAGCCCAAAGCAAGAAACATCTTCCTTCACTGCCTCAGGCATAGGCCCACCCATCTTTCGCCTTCGAACACTAAGAACTCCAGTTGGAACTACACCCGGAAACTCTAGGCGTACGGGTGGCGTCTACAGTTTTGTAAGTCTGCACGCCTTCAGGCAATACTAGGCCGCGCAGTGAGAGTCCTCGTGCGGCGCGCGAGAATGACGCAACGGGAGGGCGAGTGACGAGTTTTCCTTGGGAAATCAACTCGGGAGGGAAGATTCTAAACGGAGAGGCCGGGCGGGCGAGCGGGCGGGCGTTGGAAGAGTCCATCTGTAGAGAAACGCGGGGGGCGAAACGACGGAGGGGACGAGCTAGGATGCACCACAGTCAGGTACTTTGGGGAATGAATTCCCCCCCGCCTTAATTGATTCCTCACCTTGTTTATATGATTGGTGGGAGAAGTAGCAGTTAATGGAAATAGCTTGTTAGGATTTGTCACTTTTCATACATTCTGGCCATTTCCGCACTACACTCTTATAGCGCGATTATTCCACTTTCAGCATCCTATGGAATCCTGGGGTTTGCAGTTTAGAGAGGGGGTCTTTGAGGCCCTTCCCGAAACTGCAAACCCCAGGATTCCATAGGATGTTGAAAGTGGACTAATCGCGTTATAAGAGTGTAGTGCGGAAATGGCCTCTGTAATACAGTTACAGTAAGTATAGATTGGGGCAGACGTGTGCTTGCCTATTTAAGCATAAATCTCAGATTCTGTGGTTGAAGGATGAGGTTTGTATACCCAGAGGTAGGAAGTTCTGCTGGCAGGTAGGAGCACATAAGATTGCAGCTCTGGTATTTCTTTTTAGAAAACAGCTTTGGGCCGCAGTGTGTGGGCAAGCCTCCGAATTGCACAGGGCTGTTGTTCTCTCTTACCCCCTCCCCAGCTTGGGCTGAGAAATTTTACCATGGAACAGTTTCATTAGATAACTGCAAAGCAAGCAGACCAAGAAAACTTTGCCTGTTGTATTTCTGTTGCCATATCTGCATCCTGCGAAGGTGTTTGTTTGTTGAAGTTCTGCTTCCCTCCTAAGCCACCTACTAAAACTATTTATGTATTTCAAGCATTTATATATTGCTTTCCAGAGCAGCAAGTCCCCTTTGGCAGTGCACAATAGCTAGTACCAGAAAAGAAAAAAGGGAAATGTTTGCTGTAAAATTCCTGGGAATGCCACTGCTGCGTTTAGAGAAAGCTTGGGTGTAATGACATCTAACCCACTACTCGGGTGATGGCTGTCATTTGGGGCCTCAGAATCCAGTGACACCATCTGGCCTACAGAGAGCTCGGTGGAGGATCAGCCGGTCCCTCACGGAAAGAATTCTTCACATTCGTGAAATGTTTCCAACAGAGGATCCCAGTTGATAATCTGGCTGCTCCATTTTTAGTTCTGGTTACCAGTGTCTGAATCTCAAATCAGTAAGTTCAGCTTTATGCCATCGAAACATATGCCACAGTACATCTTCTGGTCTTCAAGGTGCACTGGAATCTGTGTTACTGCTAATCTATATTTTTACAAGTGTTCTTGAAAATCTGAAAGTTGTTAAAACAAGAGATTAACCTTCAGTAGTGAACTACTGAGCTTTAGAGTTGAATGACTTTACAGTCACGTATGAATTGGCTTTCTTTTTTTTATAGCTCTTCATATGACAGCAAGTAGTACCTTCTTTTCATAAAATTAAGGTGGAAACTAGGAAGATGGCTTCAAACCCTCCTGGACAAGGTAAATACTACTGTTTGGTCACTGTGTATTCAACTACCTCAGATTCTCTTGTGGTTCCACTTTAGACGTATGAAAAAACTCACTTTGTTTTCAGCCAATCTACTATATAAAAGTCAATGTCTGTCTGTGAGTTTGTCTGTGTCAGGCAGGCAGAAACCTCATACGATTGGCTGAGTGACGCGAGAAGACCTCATGTGATTGGCTAGTTGTGAAGATTCCATGGAATCCTGAGGTTGGCGGTTCAGAGAAATTAGAATTCTCAGCCTCAGAGATCTTGTGCCTCAGCCCAATTGTTATGGAGACAGGGAAAGTTACATGCGCTGGACGAGGCAGTTTTCTGTGTATTTCAACCGCCTCTAATTCCTAAGGTATTTCTAACAAATGTTGGCTGGCTGTGAAGATTCTGTGGAATCCTGGGGTTTGCAGTTTAGGAAGGGGCGTTTAGAGTTCTCAGCCAGAGAAAAGGCCAGTTGCTGTAGAGATGAGGCTGAGCAGCAAGAAGGAGGAGGGCGTTGTATTCCTTCAGGAACCCAGCCTCTGTATATTAACAACTCTGAATACAGACTGGATTGGGGAATATGGGGAAAAGTTACTGGTACTGGAATCGGCCAGTTGCTGTGGAAATGAGGCCTAGCAGCAAGGAGGAGAACACTGTATTCTCCAGGTTAATACAGTCAGCCCTCCACATTGGCGAGTTTCACTTTTGCAAATTTAATTGTTCACGGATTATTTGCTGTCACCTCTGCTGCCTCCCTATCCTATTTTTAACAGGGACTCATAAGACTGAGACACTGCAAACGAGGCTTGTAAGTCCCTGTTAAAAATGGTGTGGAGTGGCAGTAAGCCCCACCAACCACCCACTTCTGCCTTGTGAAGGAGCCCTGATGCCTCAAAGGAATCCACAGTGTGTTTTTGTGTGTTAAATATCGTTTGGGAGGGCCTAGAGTTATTCATATTTTTTTTCACTTTCACAAGAGTCCTGTGTCCTTAACCCTAGCAAATATGGAGAGATGACTGTAACTCTGAATAGAGATTGCATTGGGAAATATGAGGAAAAGTTACAGGTTCTGGAGAAGACGGTTCATTGAGTTCTTAAGAGGAAAATAAAATCCCAGGCACTGTCAGGTAAATACACTAGTTATTAATAAAAGACAAATGAAGCCTTATATACAAATTATATTGTAACAGGGGATCTTTTTAGAACTCTTAGAACCTAGTAATTCTTTTTCTTTCCAAATGCATTCTTTTGTACTTTCTTTATGCGTATTAGGATCTAAAGCAGTGGTTCTCAACCTGTGGGTCCCCAGATGTTCGTGGACTTCAGCTCCCAGAAGCCCCAGCCACTATGGTCAATGCTCAGGGCTTCTGGGAGCTGAAGTCCATGAACATCTGGGGACCCACAGGTTGAGAACCACTGATCTAAAGGCTTAGTAGCTCTGTTTATAAAAAAGGAAGCAAATATGTTTTATAGGAAGTGCTGCTTGTAAAAAAATACACATTTTTATAAACCAATATGATTCAGTTTAATTAAGGCAGAAGATCCAGGAAGAATTGTTTGTCCATCTCCAGAAAATACGGCCTGGATCCACATGCGTATTTGCACCTGGGTAATAACATTTGTTGGGTCTAGACTGAACTAGTGGGATACCTCTTTGATTTCTCTGGATCTAGGTATTGATGTTATTGGATAGTTACTAGTGACACATATCTGACAATTGAGAATAATGATTTTCATGTCTGGTTTTTGATCATCTGGCAGCACAATTTTATGCAGATAACATTCTTGGTTGTCTACCTGCTCTCCTC
This sequence comes from Iguana delicatissima, assembly GCA_948472985.1. NCBI lineage: Eukaryota > Metazoa > Chordata > Lepidosauria > Squamata > Iguanidae > Iguana > Iguana delicatissima. The sequence goes on from CAOKZL010000668.1 coordinate 301,715, forward strand.
CTGAATGAACATGGCAGCTTTTCCAGCAGCATTGTTCTTCACAAGGGACCATGTTGCAGACCTCAATTCTTAAGCATTTTTATGTATGTAGCACCTCCATTTGGTGGTACTTTGCATAAAATAATAAAATGTGGTTGGCACACTGGGTCCTACACTTTAAGAATGCAGAAATCACTTAAAATCAAGGTGATTTTACCATTCCTTAAGCCCTTTCTCTGCAAAAAAAAAAAAAAAAAGCTCAATACACAAATTAAACAAAGATAATTAAATGGAAATGGTCTCAGGTCACTAGCAGCTTCACGTATGGTGTTGCAGTGCAGTCCACTGGGCCAGAGAGGTGAAAAGCGGCTCCCACCCCAGCACTGTTGCCCATCCTTTTCTTACATGATAAAGTAAAATACAGTAAAATCATGCAGGAACTGAATTAAAAGACATTTTTAATGAAGGTGGAGAAATGGGAAGTATGCTACAAGGAAAATCAGCATTTACAAAAACCACAGTCTTTAAAGTATCTTCTGAAACTGAAAAAAGAAGAAAAAATCTAAATGTCTAAGTAAAGGGAGACCTATGTTGAGGAGATGATCAATATAAAATCCTACTTATGAATGTACTTTTGCTGAATTTTAAAACATATATTGGACTTACCATAGAGATAGTAAAACCAAAAATGTTTTCCACACATTTCTGCTAAACAGTGCTAAATAAACCAGTTCCCAAAGCTGTTGTACACTCTAAAGTGGTTGAAAAAACAGCACCTGAGATGTGGTTCTGCTAATCAAGTTGTAAGATGGTACAGATTTAATCAGATTTATTCTGGTTGGATCTCTTGGCGTTCTGCGACATAGGGAAATGCCTGCACAGTCTAACTCTCTAAAGTGGACCCTTGGTATCCTCTAGAGTTTGGTTCCAGGACTACTGTGGATACCAAAATTTGTGGATGTTCAAGTCCCATTATGTAGAGTCATGTAGTAAAATGTCATCTCTTATATAAGATGGCAAAATCAAAGTTTGCTTTCTGGAATTTATTTATTTATTTATGCAATATTTTCAAGCTGTGATTGGTTGACTGTGGATATGGAATCCACGGATTTGGAGGGCCAACTGTACAAGCATTCTCCACTTGTAAATCCTGAGTGTGTGTCACTTACCCTTTCTCTTGGATGAACATCTGAATTAGGATGCCAAGGTTTCCACATAGCTGGGCCTTGTTGAGAAGTTTCCAGAGTCTGGTCCTTCTGTAGTCCTCCAGATGTTTTAGACTATAACTCCAAGCATCTCTGACCACTGATCATGCTACTTGGAACTTATGGGGTTGTCAGGTAGAAATCTGGATTCTGAAATGTTACAGTTGCCATTACATCTTAAGGTATGTTAGTTGAGGGGAAACGGATAATTAATTGGATAATAAAACCCTATAGTCCTAGAAGGACTTACATGAGATTTTAAAATGTTGTTGCTGTTGTTATATAATTGAACACACATATAACTCATTTTGTCACATGAAAGTATTCAGAAGATAAAACATTACCAGCATATGTTTTCCTTTCTATTAGTACACCATCTCATCAGTTTATCTTATACTAATTTTACATTACAGCATATTGTAGAGTTTTGTTGCTTTTCATGAAAAGTAGTTCTCTCAGAAGACAACTTCAGACACAGTTTAATTTAGCATTTAGATCACTGATTCTAATGCAAAGCCTCAAACTTGAAAATGTTCTGTAATCTATATATATAGATTTATATTGGATTTATATCCAGATAAATTGGATTCCGCCATATATGTAATCATAGTTATTAGAGGCAAGTAAAATATTCATTCTTGAATAATTCAAGGGAAATTTAATGAGCAGCATGAATTTCACTTAATTGTTACTGCATATGTCGGAGAGCACATCAGAATGTAAATTGCTATTAGAAAGTGATGGAGAATTCATTGGCTTGTTGATTGTGATTGCAGTTGGCACAGTTAGGTTGTTATAAATGGTGTGGTAATTGTTTATAGTCACATCGCCTAGAAATTCTCTGTTCTGTTTCCCAAATTGGGTCAACTGTGTGTGGAAAACTGTGATCCTAAATGATGTGCTGCAGCTAGGTAGGGTAGGTGTCTGTCACCAGTAGGGAGCCTACCATTCTGGAAATTAATATTTTGGAAAGGAGAACCCTCATGAAAAGTCTGTGGCCTCTGGGAGGCACATGCATCCGTCCAGGTTAAGATCTTGCAGTTGTTTCAGGAGCAGTGCTTAGCCAAGTGCTATGTTGTCTCCAAGGCAATCATTGGAGACTCCACTGGGCTTGGGCATAGAGGGGAAACATGGCCTTCTATCTTCCTCTCCTCTGAGCAGGCTGCAGGAACAAAGCCCACATCAGAGAAACCCAGTGACCCACATCGTGAGGGGAATGTGAGATCAAAGCCTGAAGACTTTACTTTTTTTGGATGACAGCTCCACTAGCCATGCTGGTTGGGGAATTCCGCAAGTAGCCTCAAAAAAAAAGAAAAGAAAAAGAAGAAGGAACCTTTGCATGGTCTGTGTGGTGTGGGGCATTTCTGTGGGGGTGGAGGAAGTACAGTGCTATTGTTCTCTCTGTTGATTCTTCCTAGTGAAACTGCTTATTGTAGAAAGAAACTCTGTTCTTCTAGGTTTGTGAATATTTCTCTTACAACTAGAGAAGCTCAGCAACTAGACTTTGGTAGTTCAAAGCACTCCCTGAGCTGGCTCACCTACCTTGTATATGTTGTGTGGCATCTTAACACAGTGTGAGAACAGGGTTGCTGTTCACCTGCACATTTGCTTGGTTGAATGTTGGACTGAGCTTGTGAGATTTATCATGTAGAGAAGAACACTGTGGCATTGTGATTTTTTACAATTGTAACTCCAAATGTTTCAGAATGAGAGGAAAATGGATAGAGGAATAGAAAGGGACTTAGGCTATATTTACCATCCACAGAGAGTCAGAGAAGGAGGAAATGCCTTGGGCTTCTTTTCACCCAAGGACAGCAAAGATCTGAGGGACAGACTGGATTCCTGAAATCCAAAATGCTGTAAGGATGAACCAAAATTAAGGTCTTTATACCTAAAAATCTGCCCTGAGGATGTGAGATGTTAATGACTCTCTGTGTGAACAGAAGTCTTGCAGAGTGGACAAAAAGGAGACAGGATGGGTAAATGTTTGTTAACGTCTGAAGGAAACTGATGATGATTTTTGATATGTGGATAGCAAAAGATTTTGATGTCTACTTGAGTGGAGATCAGGAAAAAGGTCACAGGTGTAAGGATTAGACATTTGTTGGAAATCTTTCTGTTTTCCTGAACCAGCACTGTCAAAACAAACTTCTTTGTTTTTGGCATTTGCAACAAATAGGTGCCAGATTGAGTTGATAGCTGGTTTGATGGCTTTGCCTTCTGTAGCAAACGCAAACCACAGGGGCTACTTGCTCTTCTTGGAGCTGGCATTGTTTCTTATTGAAAGAACCATTAAGTCAGGTTTTCCTTCAGTGAACCTATGACTTGCGTCATGTTGGGGTCATCTCCAACCTACTTTGAGCCAGAATCCCTTTCCCATGGCCCTTTTCAGCCGTTGTATGTGATTTATATTTTATGCCAATTAAACATATTTGCCAATTAATATATTTTTCCAGTTAAACTATATCAGACTGCAGAGCCCTCGTAATACACTATTTAGGAAGCTACAGTCCCTTGAGTATACTGAAATGTTAGAACTACATCACAAAAGGGGTGAACTTACAGTCCATTAAGTTGCTGACTTACTGCAGATGTATAGTCAATCCTCCCCATTTGCTAGGGTTAGGGGCTCATGACTCTTGCAAAAGTGGAAAAAACACAAATATCAAAATGTATGTAATGTGTCTGTGGAAAGGGGTATGAGACATGGTAGGGAGAGCAGGCATGCAAGGTCCAAACCAGATGATCTGCATGGTGGCAATATACTTCCTCTCTCTTGCCCATTTCCTTCCTTGGGTGTGGGGGGCACTAGAAGAGAGTTTGTGGAGCTGAGAAACTGGGCTCTGGTCCATCCTTTGCTGTCGAGACAGCAGATGGTAAAGGAGGAGGAAGAGGAACAGAGGCAGGTTTTCAAAAGGGTGTAAAACCTCTTTGGAGTTGCAAGAGGGAAGGTTCCCTCAGAAAAGAAGTGCTTGAGGTGGTGCGGGGGCAGGGAGTTGAAGAAACTCACAAATAATCAAATCCGTGAAAGTTACACCTGCAAATCTGAAGGGCTGACTCTATTTCCAGTAGTGAAAAAAAGTAATAAGTTGTAAGTAATTAGTTGTAACTTGTTACTTCCAAAGCCTTGTGTGCTGACACTACTTGTGATTGGCTGACAGAGGGCTGAATGGAGGCTATGGTCTCAGAAAACTTAGTGAGACTTAAATATCTTACAAGACATTACTTCTGAGAGCCAGCATGGTATACTGTTTTGTGTTGGACTGTACTTTTGGAGACCAGGGTTCAAGTCCCTGCTCAGCCATGGAAACCACACACCCTATCAGTCTTAGCAGAAGGCAGTGGCAAACCCCCTCTGAACAAATCTTGCCAAGAAAACCCTGTGAAGGGTTTGGCTTAGGGTCACCATAAGTTGGAAATGACTTGAAGGCACACAGCAACAAACATTATTTTGTATACCTATCAAGTTTATAAGAAGTTATTCTGGGTGCATCAGCATTAGCACATGAATTTTCTGGACATATATTGTTTGTTCAATATTTTTCAACAAAAAATTTTTTTCCTATCCAAAGGGAACTCTGTCAGCTCAGTTTGTGGCTATAAGCCCTACTTACTCATTTCTAATATTACAATCTACAAAATTTCACAGTTTTGGTCACAAGTTAGAAAAACTTCATAGGTTTCCTTGTTAGATGCTGGCTGAGAAATACTTCTTTAGAATATCATGTCATGCTGAAGCAGCCTTCCCCAATTTAGCTGCCCCTTCAGATATGCTGGACTACACCTCCCCGCCTCCCTATTTGGCCATGTCGGCTGGAGTGATGGGTATTGTAGTTCAAACAAATTCAAAGGACACCAAGTTGGAAAAGGCTGATCTATAACATGCAACTGACCTGGTCTACACAGTTCTTATGCCTTTTATTTTGGAGTAACCTTCAAGACAGTCCTCCAAAGATACTAGTGTGATATCTGTGGCAGAGTTTGGAAAAGTTGCCTTTTTGGATGACAGCTTCCAGGATTTCTCCCAAAATCTGGGCGTTGGGGGCCCTCAGAAAGTAATTATACTAAGCTCTGATCCAAATAAAGATTAGGAAGTTTGTTTGTTTTTAATCAATGCTATGTACAAGTTTGTTCCAGTCAACGAAGAGAGAAGAAAGAAAAGTTATAAGCAGGCTTCAAGGATGGTGCTTGTTGGCTTTGAAGATTAATATATTCATCATTGATATGCATCATCAGAATTCACTTTGGAGAGGCTTTAAGCCAGGGAGGTTGCTGGGTGGTTCAAAGAGATCACACACATCATTGACATTTTCCGTCTCCTCCTTTCTCTTGGTAGGCTTTCAGAATAAAAACAGGGTTGCAATCTTGGCTGAGCTAGACAAGGAAAAGAGAAAGCTGCTCATGCAAAACCAGTCCTCCGCAAATCACCCTGGAGCCAGGTACCATCTCTTTTGAGGCCTGTCGCTTTCTTTTGGTCATGCTCTCTGGTCACAGAGGAAAACCACATGTTGCTGTCTCGTATCAGCAGTATGTGCTTCCAATGAGCCCACTTTGCTCTCACTGGCAGTTTCTTCCCAGAAGTCACCTTAAAAGGAATAGGCACCAACACACCTTGGATTTAATAATGTGTTTTTAATTGTATTTTAATCTCTATTGTGGAAAGGTGGGTAACAAATAAAATAATTATGGTTATGCCTTCCGAGTCTCATCGATACCACTTCTCTCTAGAGAGGGATGCGTATATAGATTTTGAAGTTTTTATTTTATTTTAACTTATTTCTTAGCCAAAGGTGGCTTGTACTTTAAAATCCATCATAGACAACAATTAAAGAACAATAAAGCAAGTCCATTTTGGCCTAGAAAGCTGGGATTGAACATCTTTAATTGAGAATATTTAAATAAATAAACAATTAAAATCTAAGGCAGGATGAGGAGGGCTATATTCCCCCCAGGAGTCTTCTGTGAGCTAGATGATGTCAGTGTTTCTCTCTTTCCCCTTCCCCCCACCTAAAAACAACCAAGAGCAGGAGATGAAATCATATATCAGGTTCCAGTGAAGGAGGGAGAATGATCGTGTGTTAATGTGCCAATTTAGTGCTTGTCGTAGCTATACATTCTCTCTCTAGTGTGACTAAATCTGAAGACTTTTGTAGGGACAGATTGCAGCAAGAAGCCGTTTTGGTCTTCTGCAGCAAAAAATAAGACTGTTTGCTTTAGGAGGTAGCGTGAGGATCAGAAAATACTAAATCTTTTTTTAGAAAAAAAATAGAAGTAAAGTGAGGGGTGTTTATTTCCTGATTTTTTAAAAAATTAATGAATGTGTTCCCTTTCTTGCATTACGCCTTTTATGTATAGATGTGAACGCTACAGATAGAATGCATTCAACAGTTTGTTGTCTGAACCTTCAGTGTTCTGTTACTACCCACAGTCACATTTAATCTGAGAATTTAGCAAACGTAGTCTGCCCTACATCTCTCCCCACTATCTGTTATTTCACCAATATCATCAAATATGACCTGTAGGTTCAGGAGCATTTGAATTTTTGAATCCATATTAGAAATCCAGTTCTCTGAGTAATTGAAGAATGTGAGGGACTGGGGTTGCAATTTCAGCCATTTTTATCAGGCATTCTAAGTTACTATTTCCAGATGGATTGTATTTGGGTTCCAGGCTCCTAGAGCGAACATAAAACTGGTGACTTTCAAGGCCCTTTTCCAGACGAAAGGGACAGAATCTGCATTTTTAAAAAATTGTTTATTTTTGGGCTTTGCTCTCCTTCTTCCTTTCTGGATGTTGAGCTTTAGCGTGGTTTGTAATAATAGCTGAGATCTCTATTATTTGGCCACTGAGGTTTTAAGTGCTCGCTGAATTTTAAAAGTAAAACCAGAATGACTTGTACGTGATTCTCCTCCATGTGCTAAGCTAGAACTTGTTTTGTTGCTCATGGTGGAGAAGTTGTGGAGAGTTTGAAGGCAGGGTTGGTACTTTAACTTGTCACCATGTTGACTAAAAGGAGACCTTGTCTTGGCTTGATCTCACCGGGAAACTTTTGTTATGCATGCAGAATTCTGTAGCTGCTCTACTAAACATATGAGCTTCCCATCATGAAGACTATGGGCCCCTTGTTAGTGCTGTTGTTTGATTCAGATATCACTTAGACAAGTAATTGAGTGGCAGTGATGAGAGAGAGAGAATGTTCTGCTGCATGTCTTCCAGTTGACTTCCTTTTGGTTTCCACAGGTGCATGGGTTTCTTTCCCATATTGATTAAATCTGCCGTGGCTGGAGGGAGTGAGTTAGATCTAGGTGTAGTTAGAGTAGACACACTGACATCAGTATCTCTGACTAAAGTAAGTCTCATGAGCTTAAGTGGATCTGCTCTTAAGTATGATCCAAATCTGAATCCAACCATTGTTCCTGAGCAGAACTGTTATTCCACTTGCATGCACACCATCTTGCATGTCAAATTTCCCTCAATTTCAAGTCTTCTATTATAAAGTAGAATCAACAGGGGAACTTTTTGACTCCGAACCATGTGCCCCTGCCACAATAAATCTCTTTCTCGATCCTGTGCTTGTTGTTAGTGTCAATGCATTTATATGACTTTTCCATTTTCCTATTGCTTGCAGCATCTCCCTGTCTCGATCCTCCCTTAATAAGGATTTTCGTGATCACGCAGAGCAGCAGCATATAGCTGCACAGCAGAAAGCTGCATTACAGGTGAGTTGTCTCTGTCAAGGAAGACCCAGAAGAGCTGTGTTTACATTGCGGTCTTTTATTCCTCAGTGGTTCTTAAAGGATAGGCATGGGGAAAATATTAGGAAATACTCAAAACTTGTTGAAATTTTTTTCTTTTTTTGAGTACTGCATAATCATGATGAGGAGAAACCTGGATGGACAAAAAATCTTCACAGTTTGGGATTTACTCTGTACAAAATTCATACTTTTTTGCAAAAGTATTTTTGCAGAAATATTTCTACACAGAAATGTAAATGTATGTATGTATGTATGTACAAAAATTCTGTTTCCTGCACAGAAATGCTATTTTATTATACAGTTTTCCTAGTGGAAAGAAAACTGCTAAAATGACTCATGGCTTTCTTCACAAACAAAATTAGGAAAGAGTTATGTCACTGAATCTGTGACATTTGAATCTGACTTCAGCACTGAGGAATATCCCAAAATTGCTGAGCTAGCACTTACCATGCTGCCTGGGGGATTAAATGAATTGTACTCACCAAAAAAATAAAATAAAAATAAAAAATAAAAATATTCCTGCCAGCTCTGGACAAAAGTAGTATTGGTACCTGGTCATCATGTGCCATGGAGTGCTTTGATAATTGTGGTTTCAACAGACCCCCCTCTTTTTTTTAAATGCAAAATCCAGTGTACCTCACAAAAGCTTAGGAACTGCAGCAACAATTTCATTGTTTGGCTTTCTGGCCATAGGTTTTGATGGAAAAAGGATAACATTGGAGCCTAGTTATCCTGTACTAGATTCTTTCTCCTTTGAGACACACACTCACTTATTGCTACATCCTGTCACTCTGATCCAAGCAACAGAGGCTGCAGAGATTGACCAGCGCCTCCTAGACAACTCTATAAGCAGATGGACAAACAGTTATTGGGGGAAAACCCCTCTTGTCTGTCTTTTACCTTGCATCACAGATCTTGGCTATTAGCAGGTATAGTGAGCTGGGCCTTTGCCACCAGGCAGATGGTTTTTGAAATTCTTATTAGCATCATGTTCAGATGTTAAGAGCTACCCTGGTGCCATGAAAGTGTTCGCTTATATTAATGACTTTGCTCTGTGTGTGTGCATGTGTATGTATTTATTTGCATTCGCTTTACAGTTTGTGCCTGGGAAGAGATGCAAAGGCTGAGAACAGACAAGGGAGTGAACTTTTCTCTGTTGCTCGCCTGCATGTACAGTGCTATTAGATAAGCCATTCCTGTGCCCTTCAAGTCTCTTTGTTTGTTTCTGCACTTTATAACCTTTGGCGATCCACTTTTCCGTTTTCCTCAGCTTGGGAAGGATTACACCATGACCCAAGTGCCATATATGTTTTTCCAAAAGGGATTTGACTGGATTTTCAGCCAAAGGGATAAACTTGTATAAAATTTGTGTAGGGGCCCAATTCTTCCATTGACTATGAGGGATTCTGGAACCTGTTTCTGAAAGGACTGAAATACTTCTCTCTTGTGTGCCATCTGCTGCATCATTTACCATAAATGAAGCTACTAATGTGTGTCAGTGTCCCAGACTGGAAGAACTCTTGGGGAGGCCTGGAGTTACACACAGTTTGGATCAAGACAGCAAGACTTCCATTGCAGTTCTGCAGGCAAACCCAGACCATAAAAAAGTTAGTTTCTGGGCAGCAGCTTTCTGAATCTCCTGGGTAATAGGATTGGGAGATTAGCAGTCACGGAGAGCCGTCATGGTGTAGTGGTTTGAGAGCTGGACTAGGACTCTGATGACCAGAGTTTGAATCCCTGCTCAGCCATGGAAACCACCTGGGTGACCTTGGGCAAGTCACACCTTGTCAGCCATAGAGGAAGACAATGGCAAACCCCCTTTGAACAGATCTTCTCAAGAAAACTTTGTGAAAGGTTTGCCTTAGGAAACAACCTGAAGGCACACAACAACCACAGTCACAAAAGCAAGTTTTCCAAGCTTAGCTTAAATCCTATACATATTATGAGAATTAAAGCAGCAGAACTGAATGCAGAGTTGAAACCTTTGACAATGAGCAAGTATTGCAGCTAATTTTTTTTGCCCCCGTACCACTTTAGCAGGGGATGGTGTTACAGAGATTCTGTTCCATTGATTCAAATGCATGCCATTTTCATACTGGTCTATTCCTCTTCCAGCATGCTCATGCGCATTCTTCAGGATACTTTATAACCCAGGACTCTGCTTTTGGAAACCTTATTCTTCCTGTGCTGCCACGACTTGATGGAGAATGAGAGTGTATCCTTGAAAGGAAGAAGGTTGGTATTCGTCTAGTACTGCAGCTGCTGTCTTTGCAGGCACTCAGTCAGTGGTTTGAAAATGAGAGGACTCAAAGCTGAATATTAATTAGCTCATTTTAATGACTTTCATTATGGATCGATGCATTTTGTTTTCATGGGACATTAAATTACTTAAAACCAATTCTAAGAGAGTCTGCTTTTTTTTTCTTTCCTTCTGGTCTCAGAGTTAGATATTGATATTGTATACTTGATTTTGCTATTTCAATGCTTATTTGTTCTTTTAGTTTAACTTAAACATTTCCTTCAAGCCAATTAATAGCATTACTAGCACATGCTAGCATCTTACAGTGCTTTGTGCTGATACGTCAGTAGTCCATACAGCTGTCTTGTAAGAGTGGTCAATATTAGTAACCTGATATATCCATGAGCAAAAGTAGAGAAGCCACCTTACAGGTTCCTACCTGAGGTGAACACTCATGTTCCTTGAGTACACTCTTACACCCTTCTAGATTACACTCTTACGCAATTATTCTGTTAGCAATAGTAGAATCTTTATTATAGCTAGAATCCCATTGGTGACTTATGTCAGCATGAATGTCACTTAATGTAAGCCTTTTTTTTTTAACTTTGGTGTAGCAGTGGATGGAAGACAACAAGCTGCTTAGGAATCACCAGGGCAATTTTATTACCTGGGAGCAGTTTTCATCCCCCTATCCTTGAAGCTCTCAAAACTCCTGCCCTCCTTTCCTCTGCTCCTGCCGCTTCGTTTGCCACCAGTGTAACTACAATAGCAAAAAGGATATTAGGCATCGTGTCGGAAGTGATGCGTGTCAGCTTTCGGAAAGATAAGAGCAAAGCCATGTGTAAGGATAATTCCAAACACAAGTACTCTGTATATGTTTTTTTTTCACTGTCTGAAGACGGGTAAAGAAGAACATTCTCAGTACTGATAACTGCAGGTCCAGTATGGCAGTATACCACTGGCTGCACATCTGTTTCTGGACAGCATTTAAAGTTCTGGTTTTGACTTATAAAGCCCTATATGGTTTAGGTCCAGATGATTTGAAGAACTGTATTCACCAATACAAACATGCTTGTGTTTTGAGATCTTCTTGGGAGTCCCTGTTCTCTGTCCTGCCACCCTCACAGGCGCATTTGGTGGGAATATGGGAGAGGGCCTTTTCAGTGGCTGCCCCCAAGGTTCTGGAAGTCCCTTCCCAGAAATGCTAGACTGGCACCCTCGTTACTATTTTCGCATAAGCAGGTAAAGATCTTTTTATTCTTCCAGGCCTTTGACATTGGCTTTTTCTCAGGGGAAATAGGCCTTATATAAAGGGCTAGACTCGTGTGTGTTATTGATGTTACTTTAATTAGTTTCAATTTTACGATGGTTTATTTGTTTTTTAATTTACATGCTGTGAATTTTCAACAGTGTTTTAATTGTTGTAATCCTGGGAAAAGGCAGGATATAAATTTCTCTCTTTTTTGATATTTACAAGCTTCGTAGATGAAGAGTGAAGATTAGTCTGGCATGAGTTGTTTTTGAGAAACCCATGTGAATTTTCATTCTTCTTTAAGTGTTTATAGACTGTCTGTTTAATTATCTGCTCTAGAATTTTTCCTGGTATTGATGTCAGGCTGACTGGGTGGTAATTGTTTGGATCATCTTTCCCAGCCCACTCCTTTTGAAGATGAGGATAACATTTGCCCTCATCTTCATTTCAGCAGGGAGACATGTAAGGTACTAAAAGTTGGGCAGCAAAAATGAAATATATAGTTATAGGCTGTGGAGGAACTGTCTTGACCACCATACATGTAAAAAGGATCTAGGAGTCTTAGTAGACCACAAGCTGAATATGAGTCAACAGTATGAGGTGTCAACTGAAAGAGCCAGTGCAATTCTAGACTGCATCGATGGAAGTACAGTGTCTAGGCTGAGGTCACAATACCACTATTCTGCCTTGGTAAAATCTACCTGAGATACTGTGTCCAGTTCTGGGCACCACAATTCAAGAAGGATAGTGACAAACTAGAACATGTGCAGAGGAGGGCAGCCAAAATGTTAAAAAGCCTGGAAACCATGCCCTGTGAGAAGTGGCTTAGGGAGCTGGGTATATTTAGCCTGGAGAAGAGAAGATTAAGAGGTGATAGCTATGTTTAAATATTTGAAAGGATGTCATATGGAGGATGGAGCAAGTTTGTTTTCTGCTGCTTCAGAGACTAGGGCATGGAGCAATAGCTTCAAGCTACAGGAAAAGAGATTCCACCTACAAGGTAAGAGCTGTTTGACAGTGGAATATGCAGCTTGGGAATGTGATGGAGTCTCTTTCTTTGGAGGTTTTTAAAGAGGCTGAATAGCCATCTGTCGGAAGTATTTGATTTCTGTATTCCTACATGGCAAGAGGTTGGACTGGATGGTGTGGTCTCTTTTAACTCTTTGGTTCTGTAACTGTTGCAAATAGTTTCTAAAGGTATATTTGTATAACAGTGAGACAGAGAAGTTGAGAGATATATAGACAGAAGTTTGTGCACTTGTCCAGATCTAAGCTGCATATTCACACAGATGGAAAGGATGCAGAAAACACTTCCCATTTTCAGGTGTTGCACCTTGTTGAATGTGTGAAGCCACTGCAGAGACTGTGGCCCCCTAAATGATTTCTGGTATATGACTCCTATAACTCTTTACCATTGACTATGCTAACTAGGGCTGATGGAGTTATAGGCCAAAAAATCTGCAGGTTTATAGTTGCCCACCCCTGTTTTACTGAGTCAGACTGTTGCTTGATCTGTCCTGGGTGTGGACAACATGTGGCCCTTAAGGTGCTGGGTTGCAGCTTCCCAACAGCCTTATGCAATTACTACTACTACTACTATTACTATTATTATTATTTTTATCCCTCTTTTCTCCCTGAGGGGACTCAAAGCGGCTTACAGCCATTAAAAGAAACATAATTAAAAACTGTCATATACAAAAGTTAAAAGAAAATTAAACCACAATAATAATTAAAAGATGTTAAAATACATAAAAAACAACATTAAAATATCAATTAAATAACAATTAAAATGACCAGCACCGATAGAAATTACATATAAAATGCCTGCATCTTATTAGCTTTGTTGCATAAGGCTGTTGGGAGCTGCAACATGATGATGGTGGTGGCAGCTACAGTCCAACAGTATCTCCAGGGCCACAAGCTTCCCACCTCTCATCTGCCTCAACGTTGCTTCCTCTTGATGGGTTTTAGCTCCCAAAACACTAAGAAGAGGGTGTATGACACAGGATGTGATTGTGGCCTGTTCTTATTGCAGCAGGAAAGTGGGAAAAGTTCCTTAATTGTAAACTAGACAACAGGCTATGTCAACACTTGCTTTATAACTGATGGCCTTCCCAAATGATTAAAAATGTGAAATCTTGATAGCCCTTGATTCCAACTCAATAACTTGATATATTCTCCTACCATGTGTGTTATAGGAGAAGGGTAGCCTGCTTCTGGGAAATATTTTGCCACAGTTTTCTTCCTTAAATTAAATTATACAAACTCAAGAGCTAGAAGGGAGGGGGGAACAGTTTTAAGAAAGCCTACCAAAGTGACACAGTATTGGAGTAATGGTGGGAGGGGTAGAAGAAGACAGTCAGGCATAGCAGTGGTGTACACATGCAACGCTTTTTTGAAAAAATGTGGTTTTATTTTTCTGCAAGAAGTGAACATGTAAAAAGAAAGCCAAACTAACAGTAAGCAAGTTTCTCAGGAGGAAAGTGTTAACATTTTGTGAAAGAATTAAAGTTTTAAGAAGAAAGTGTTTTCAGCTCAACAGTTCAAGAAAGGAGAAGGGAATGGAAGGAAATGTGTTCAGCGGCAAACAACAATTGTCATTTGGCTCTCCCATTACTGGAACAGCATTCTCTGTGCAATGGCTAAGACAGCTTTATTGGACAGAGAGAAAACTGCATTTTATGAGTATTAAAAAAAACACAGTGCAGTATCTTTGCAAGAGAGGTACATTCTGGAAGGGGCCATATCTTCTAAATAAATCACTGCACAATCATTAAATTATCTCTAAACATTGCTAATGAATTTTCATATGACAGTTGGATACCTTCTAGGTAGTGAATCAAATATACATCAGATTCATGGATGACGCTGCAGATATGTGAAACTGATGTAAGTTTTAATTTGGCATGAACAGTTAGCGGGACTCTTAAATGGTCTGCCACCAGAGGGAGTCTTGTGGGGGGGAAAACAGCAACATTCTCTTATATCACACATAGAAAAAGAGTTCATGGAAAATCCAGTCAAACAAGTGGGAGGATTTCATATGTTACGCATGACCAATAATTTTTTCTCTGAAAGATTATGTTGGCAGGAAACTTCCATAAACCCAGAATATTCAGCTCTGCCTCTGCACAGGATAGGATAAAGAAGCAACTGAACTGGCATTATATCCTCTTGAATTTTGCACAACTAGTACCTGATGTCACATAATCACACATATATACGCCTCCTTCTGTCTGTGTGTCCGTCTCTCTTGTTGAATTGGGTTAACTGTTTAGCTTCTTTCATTTTTTTCCACATTTGTTTTTACAGTTCGCTTCAAAATCGCATGCTTGACCAAGGCTGAGACACCCAGTTCCAAAATACACTGTGGTAATTCCTATGTTGGAAAAAAAAAAATCACATCTGTTGAATGACTGCTTACCATAGAGTGGTAAAATAAAGCACAGGGACCTTCCTGAAAAATATAATGGCTTTTTTAGTGGTAATCTTACATACATCTGACCCATATGCATCACACAATTATCTAGCATGTATTTTTAAAATGACCTGTTTATCGTATCAGGAGATAACAATGTACCTATTGCCTTCCACCACCTTTTTGTTTTCCACATGGCCTTCTGCTGCCTATACTATCAGTGGAATTCAGGAAGGGAATGTGGTCAAATGGAGAGAAAGAAGAGGCAAATCTGGACAGCAGCCAATGGAATCCACGGAAAAAGGGGGAAATACATCTCCAAGTGCTCAGTGGATAAAACTTTTTTTTATTTTAGAACAAGCCCATTGCGTTGAGCTTAGGTATATATGGCCTTCTTCGTGGGCTACATAAAAACAATTACAAATAAAATGTTTGAATTAAAAAACAAAAGGACAGCACATAATTTTACTATAATATTTATCATAATGCATTTCAATTTTTGTATATTGCTTAAGGCCTATGCATACCAATACGCACTCTAGCAGCAGAAATATCTGGAGCTGAAAGTCACACTCCATTTGCTGGATGGACAATAAACTGGAGAGCCAGGTTCAATTTCTTTTATTTTAGCAGATGGTCAGATAAAAGGGGGAGGGAAAGAAAAGGGAGTGATATAATTTTCAAGCACATATTGTGCAACAGCTAGAAAACGTTCAGGGTGAATTTACAAAATTGGAGGGGGACCAAGTTCTTCAGTTAGTCCTCTAGGAACCAAGAATTTTAATTTTACTATCCATTGTGCTTCTTTTTTTAAATAGAGTCTTTGCATGATCATTATTATTTATTTACTTACTTACTTACTCCATAATGGAAAGCCTGTTGTAGGATGATAGCTTTCTAAGAAATGACTTTGCAAAGTAGCACCTTTTTTGTTTGTTTGTTTCTCGTATTTGAAAGGTGTTCTATACATTTTTAGAAGTTTGTTTTTCCCCCCAGATTAGCCACTTGCATGGTACAGTCTCATATATTCATGTACATATATTCACCCAAAGTGTCTCAAAAGCCACAACTTCTTTTGTGTGCAAACAACTACAGGGGAACATAATGAATAGATTGTGGGATTAAGAAATGAAGGTGCCATGACCTTTGCAGTGGTAACATGCAAGTGGGCAAGTGTGTCCCTGCTAAAATGCAGTAATTACCCTGGTGGTTAATAACATCTCAAAAACATGGTAAACACCATGGCATAGCAAAGGGGCCTTGACCATAGGCTTAGAAAGGCAGAAAGGACCCACTCTTACTATCAGACACGCAGCAAACATTTTCTTGGCCTGGAGAACTTTGTATAGGGAAATTTCTTAGGAGACAGCAAGCTTGTTCTGAGTTTGTTCTTGGTCTTTGAACTACAGAAGTGCTTAAGAAGCAGTGAAACCTGTGCTCCACTCATGCACCATGTTAATTCCTTTCTGCTACCGAATGGGTGATCCTCATTTCTAGAGAAAGGTGAATAAAGTGTGCTCAGCTCTCTTGCTTACTTGTGTTGGGGACTGAACTGGCCTTTTACTTTCAGCAAAACACATTTACATTTTTAGTTCTTGAAACATATGCCCTCCAGCTGTCTTGAGATGACAAGGACAGTCTTCATATCCCTATCCTCCTCCTTCCCCCTCAGTCCTCAGCTTACTTCAGTTGCTTCAGAGTCCAACATGCAGAAGTATTTTATACTCAACTAAGCAACAGGAAAAGGATAGACTCTTTCCCTTCATAGTATGCCCAAGCAAAAGTAAATTGTTGCAACCTCTCCTAGCTTGTGTGTTCTTCATTAATACAGTTTCCCATATTGACCACTCTAATATTTCCTGGCCACATGTGTCCTGGTTTTCATCTGCAAAATGATGGAGGGTATGGAAATGTACACCTAACACGAGATGTAGGGAATGCTTGTTCTACAAGGGAATGTTCTTGTGTGTGGGAATGGAAAAACATGACAGTGGAAACACGCATCAAAATGGTAGACAAGACTCAACTGCTTAGTTTCTGTAGCTTCAGAGAAGCTTGATATGCAGTAGTCAGATTTTACCTGATAGCAAGGCTGTTGAATGATTCATTGCTGACTTCCGTAAATTAAGTGCCTGTTAAAAGCCCAAGAGCAAGTGGTGGGAGATTCCTAGTCATCTGCCGCAAAAGCTGGCAACTCTTGTGGCAGGTGTCATACATTCTGAACACTGACACATGATCAGGCCTTCTCCTTGCCCACTAGGCCATGGAACTCCTTTCCTAGGGAGGCTAGAATGGATCCTCCCTTGCTCTCTTGCCATCTGCAGGCTAAGGCTTTTTATTCCAACAGGATTTTTGAGAACTGAAGGAGTACAAGATAGGGGCTTTTAAAAGGACCCTGTACTGTTTTCTAAATTTCTGTTTAACCTTTTTAATTGCTTAATTCTTTTTAGTGTTATTAATAGTTTGATTCTGTTTTAATGTTGATCCTTTGTACTCTTAAGTATGCTGTACTTTTTAAAGTTTCTATGCTGCCTTGAATCCTGGTTTTGGGGAAAGAGTGGGGTGTAAATAAAGATTAAAAGCAACGACAGCATCTTAAAGATCATTTTTCTAAAATAGGGAGTTAGATGGGTGACACTTTTTCTGCCCCTAATTTACAACTTCTTTAGCCCTTTGGATACTTTTGGACATCACCCTCCAGTTGCCTCAGCCACTATGGTCAATGATAAGGCCTTAAGGGAATTAGAGCCCAAAATACCTGGACGTGCCATGGTACCTCCCCTCCAAGTGTATGGACCAATAAGAATCTGGAGTCAATCATGCTGAAAAGAAGCCACATACGATATTTGCATATGCCACTTTTGATCTATTTGCATTTGCTACAAAGATGTTCAAGGGTTGTGACAGCAGTGCGACTTTACAGAAACAAGATTCCACATTCTCCTCTAAATTCCCTTTTCAACCCCTTTTTGTAACTTTAGTATTTTTTTTTCTTCCTACATCTGTTTCTTATTGATTTGAAACACCACTGAGAAATCTTGGCATCAATAACTTTTAAACAATAAAAAGAGATAGCCTCCAATCCTTGCAAGGAAAGAACTAAAAAGACAAGGTTGAAGGGAAAGAAATCCTACACAGGAGTATGACTATGCTGTGCTGGGGAAATATTTCATGCTACAAGTCAGTAAATTTGACAGCTTCATAATTTGCTGAAAACGTGTGGGTGACAGTCGTAGTCCTTGAAAGCATTTTGTGATGCAGCTAGTGAAGGGATAGGACTCTCTTTCTAGTTTCTCTTATGATCTAGTAATTCAGAGCTTTACAAACTGTGTGTCATGACACATTAGTGTGTTGGCTACACTGTGTAGGTATGTTGCGCAAATGTCATGAGTAGAGGGGCTGCCTCTCCCACCCGCGCTGCCCTGGGCTGAGGAAGACCCTGGGGAGGGCAGCAGTGGCAGGCCAGGACCAGGTGGAGGGGATGCCTCTCCTACCACCACAGTCCAGGCCAAGGAAGACCAGCGGCAGCAGGCCAAGCTCAGGTGGAGCAGCTACCTCTCCTGCTACCGCCACCCTGGGCTGAGGAAAATCCTGGCAAGGGCGGTGGTGGGCCAGGCTCGAGTGGAGGGGCTGCCTCCACTTGCTGAATTACTGTATCATGAAATGATGCATGTCTAAAAAGTGTGTCACCAACATGAAAAGTTTGGAAAGCTCTGTATTAATTGATAGGAATAGTATTTCCTTAATAGTTGCGAGGCCTCGCTTTGGGGATCTCCAATGTCAGTATGGTTTGGATGGGCACTATACCTAATTGGCATCATGTGTAATTGGCAACACATTTTATTGGCTCTGATATCAAATTCAAGCCTGACAGGTGACAGAGAGGTCAAACTGAGTGAGGGAAAGAATTTGATTGTAGATGTGAGAAGGATAGGTCAACTCCAAACTTCCTCCAGGTAAGATTGAGTCATTTGTCAGGCAAATACACACCATTCCTGTGGATACTAGGTTTAATAGAAGCTGGAATTTTTCAGGGAATCCAACTGTGAGGAGCCCACCAGGACACTGATTGACAGATATCCATCCCTTGTACACCTGGATTCTTTCCTCTTTCCTCACAGCACCCACAATAGACAGCTATTACAACACCCATCATGTCTTTGTCAATCAAAGCACTAAGCCCATCAACAGGCGAAAGACCCATTGTCCACAACAGGTTCCCTTTGTCTTGCATCTGGAACCTTCTCAGCCACAAGCCATTTTCAGGGTACAAATACCCCTGATTTGAGGAGGCCCAGTGCAGTCTCTTGAAGGTCTACCTGTTACTCTGTCCGTCTGGCTCCTTAATGAGAACTGTCCTTAGGTCCTACCTAAGCCAAAATACATTTCTGCTCTTCACTATTCTTCTGGACTGGTAATTACAAATCCCTAAAACCCCTCAGCCTCTCTATAATTTTTCCTCTCTTTGTCTTTTAGTTAGCTCTTGTGTGAATGTGTGATTGTGTGTATCTTGTGTGCATGCATGAGTGAATTCCCCTCAATAAAACACATCTTTAGCTTACTTCTGAGTCTCTGGCTGGTTCTTTTCCTGCGCGTGCCCGTAAACACTGGTAGAAAAGATCTTGCTAAGTTGCCCCCCCCCCCCCGCAGCCTCCTGATTTTGAGCTAATTAATTCCCCACTTTTCCAAGGAGGCATTTGGCATTTTAGGGTGGCTCTTGTGGCACCTACCTTTTGGGGTAACATAGTCACCACACTAATTCTTAGGCAAAACTTAGCCTAAGCAACTTACAGACTATAGATAAAATCAAATGTCTTACACAGTTTTAATATGGCTAGAGAATGCAGGTATTGGGGTGGATGGGAGGGGAGCAATCCTTATCAATAATTTTGGTGTGTATGTGTTAGTGGTATGTGCATGAATTCTCTATTACTTTGGAGTTTTCATGTCTGCAAATGAAGCCTACCTGTCCTATGGATGAACACATTCAGTTGGACACGTTCATTCTTAGATGGCTTGTGCTCTTTACACATATAAACAATAGTTCTTTGGTGTTTTTCAAATTAGTCTCAGTCTTTAAAAAAATGATATCTTAGTTAATTTTGTATAGTTGTTGGTCTCATGAAGCTGTATCTGAATCCACAGCAATGTTCAGCTTATATGATACAGGCATTCTATTTTACAGTCTCCCTGGATTTATACTTTTATTTGGTTTAAATTGTATTATTTTGAGAGAGGGGGCATTACAGTGAGGTGGGATAAAAGAACTCTTTCTTTAAAAAAAAAATTCCTTGCCATTTTGCTCATTTCTCTAACATTTCTTCAACCTGTACATGTTCAAACAAACAATTACTGAAGTTTTCCTATTTCAAATATTTTCCATGTACTAACAGTTAACAAAGAAGCTGACCAAATAAAGCTGCGCAGAAAAGTCAGGAGTATGGAAAATCTCTATTATGTCTGCATTTCTGAGGTTGCAATCTGATACACACTTACATGTGAGTAAGTCTTCCTAAACTCTGTGGGAATACACATCCACAGAACTGTAAGATGTTTAGGCTAGAAAAGCACAATGTATGTAAGCTGAATCAAATAGCCTATGATTGAAAATCTATGAAAGAGGGTGGGAAAGGTATTTGGCACTTTTGCCAAAGAAAGTATGATCACATATTTGAGCTTTCCATGCCTTTGGGAGCTACACAGCAGGGAGACTCATGGCATGTGAGATTCACCTTATCATTTCATTACTGAAACAGGAGATGCCTGATGACTGCCTTGCCTAGAAAGGGAGTCCTCTGACAATTAACTGCTACCTGACCAAACACACGTGTGAAATAAAAAGTACTTTCACCCTTCATGTCTACCATTACACATTTATTTTCCTATTCTGAGATGACTGATAGTGGGGTTTTTAATTTTTTTTATTATTATAAAGAAAAAGGAACAATATATAACAGAATAAAACAAAAACACCACGTGAATAACATAAAATGTGAAAAAGAGAAAAATTGCAACACAAATAGCTTACATTACTATTTCTCTCCAGATCCTTTATCATCATATACTTATTCAACACGTTATATATCATATTGATTATATATTTTCATTTCATGTATCTAAGGCCCTTTCCAGATGTTGGGAGGAAACGACCATAAATGGAGCCCACCAGATTTTTCCTTTGTCCAGGCGAGTCCGTTGTGAAGAGCAGCAGCGCGAGTTTGTCGCTCCACAGCTCTTCGGTGTCCCAAATGGTGGCTTCCGGTTGGTGGAGGCTCTCCACCAACTGGAGAAGCTTGCTAGCCGAAAGCCCACCCTCGGAAGATCTGCAGGCGCGCACTTGTGCGCGCTTGCAAATCTGTTGCAGAGCCGGGTGACAGACCTACACGGCTTCGCGTGCTCCATGCTTTTTAAAAACCTGAAAAAAGAGGTTTTTAAAAACCACACTGCGCAACCAGTACTGGTCTCGCAGAACCGGACTGAGGTGTGGAACTACAGAAAGTAGTCCACCCCAGTCCACTCTACGGTGCAGAAGACCTCCGTTGGAGATCACCCTGCACCGTTCTAAAATCCCAGTGCGGAAATGGCCCATATCTCAATCTCTTTGTACTCATTATTGCTATAGTAATTTCATTCTTAAATGTATTCTTTTCAACTATATTTAACCTATTGCTAATACTATATATGACCCTGTTATTAACCATAAACCCTAACCCTAAATGTGAACCCATTCCCAGAGCTAATTATATTTCAGCTTACTCTGCTTTCCAAAATTTTAATTCTTCTTGTGGAGGTATGACACTTCCCTCTTTTGTTAAGGCCTTTTCCACAAATATTTTCCATATTGCTTCAAAGTTATTCATTTTCATTACCCCTTTTTTAACCTCGACTCGACATGTTAACTTATCATTGAGCGCAATTTTCCACACTTCTTTATACCAATCCTTTATTTGAAAACCTTCTTTCGTTTTCCATTTTCTCGATATAATTAGCCTTACTGCAGTTAATAAATGTGTAATTAATTCCTTCATTGTCTAGGTACAATTAACCTTATCAAATATAGATAATAATGCTGTACTCAGACATATTCATAAATCAATTTCTGTTATCTCTTTTATATCTTTAAACACCATTTGCCAACATTTCTGTACACCTTCACAATTCCACCATATATGAATATATGTGCCAATCTCTTGGCAGCCTCTCCAACATAACCTTGAATGATTCCTGTCTATGTGGTTTAACCTTACTGGTGTTAGGTACCATCTCCAAACCAATTTATAATAATTCTCTTTTATCCTTACAGATAATTTTTTTAAATGACGCTGATTCCAAATTTCCCCCCAGTCTTGAGTATCTATTTTTTGTACTAATTCTTCTTCCCATATTTTTCTAAGATATTCATCTTCATCTTTTGACAATATTTTATGTATTATCGATGACTGATAGCGTTAAGTCAATGTACATATAGCTGAAAGAAGGAAGATAAAGACAGAAAGAAAGATGATAGAGAAAGTCATAGCAGAAGCTCATATATTAAGGGCCTACATTTTCATAAGGGGTGAGATACTGAAGGGAGGTAAGCAACAGCAGAGACAAAAGGTAAAATGAGATGTTAGTCTTGTGTAGGATGAGCATAGTTTGAACATGCAGTGCTGCTTTATACTGAGTTAGATCATTGGTCCATCCCAATTTGGAGGCCATCAGAGATGAGGCCTTTTGGTGGTGCCTCCATAAGTCAACAGCCACAAATCTGGCTGCGTCTTTACCAGCCCTACACAGAGTTTGAAAATGTTGCTGCTTTGGTGTGTGTTCAGTTAAGATGCTGGGCTAGGTATTGTTTCAAAGGGTTTTTTTTAAAAAAAAAATCACTCTGATTTACCAGTGTTTTAGATGGTTGTTTTAGCTTTTAAATTGTAATGAGATGATCTGAGTGCATTTTATGTTTTTAATTATGTATGCCTCAGGAAAGCCTGCATAGCAATATCTTAATTAAATAGCAGCACATCCTTCAGATCCTTCAAGGTCTCTGTGGGATTATTTTCCCCTGGCCCTGCCACCCTTTTAAGGGGAGACACTAGGAATAAAACTCAGAGCTTTCTGCATATGATACACATCCTTTGTCATTAAGTTACACATCCTCCTGTTTGTGGAACTGGCCTGGATTTGGTGCCGGAGACCCCAGAGAAGCATGAAA
The DNA here is from genome assembly GCA_948472985.1 of Iguana delicatissima. Lineage (NCBI taxonomy): Eukaryota > Metazoa > Chordata > Lepidosauria > Squamata > Iguanidae > Iguana > Iguana delicatissima. Next base: position 324,757 of record CAOKZL010000668.1, read on the forward strand.
AAGCAATTGGATGACTACCAACAGAACAGACTGAGCAGAAGATCTGATTCAGATCCTGATCTGTAGAATGGAAAACAACCTGACCTGCCTTGGGTCCCAATCTGCGTTATACCTTGAGAATCTAACTCTTAATAAGATTATGCCCACTCTTCATAAGTACTGTGGAACTCTATGTAATTTTTCTGAAAACCAGATGACTGTGTAACGTAGGCCCGTTCCACAGCCTACCTTGTTCTGGCAACATCCAATGCAGGTCCCAACGTTGTCTCTGCCGAGAGGGGAGCATGACAGGAGCGCTCCCCTCCACACTGGCTGCTTCTGTGAATGGAGGAAGCATGATGGTGTTGCCTCTTCCTTCCACAGCACAGCCAACTACTGTCCCAGGCTGCACTGGAACAGGAAGTACAGCCATTGCATTTCTAGAACCACCACACCTATGGTAAGTGTGGGTGCATGGTGGGATGGTGGCATGATCGCTGTTCATTGATGGGTAAAACTCACCAATTATTTACTGTGCAATCACACTACCTGGGGACAGGAGAAGGACAGGACCCAGACAACATCATGCAGAACCATCATCTGGGTCCCGTCCTTCTCCCATCCCTGCTGCAAGAGAACGACATCCTGCAGAAAAGGCCATATGGACAATTCAGAGTGTGAACAACCCTCCTCACTTCTCAGAGTATGACACTGTTAGTACTTTGGTAAAGAGTTTCCTGCAATCCTTACACCACACATCTCTAGAAAGCTGTCTAAGGATATGCAGTGTTGGGAGGACTAAACCTGCACATTTGCTGCTGAAGGTGCTTCAGCTAATAATGACTCCTGAAATCAAGGGGCATATTATCTAAAGCCAGCCAAGTTATTTCCAAAGGAACCAGTGTGATATAGTGGTCACAGTACTGAACTGGGACTTAGAAGATCTAAGCTCAAGTCCACACAGAACCTACTGGGTGACCTTAGACAGACAAGTCACACTCTCAGCCTCATCTCTTTCACAAGATTGTTCTGAGGATAAAGCAGGGTGAAGGAGACTCATGTATACCACTTTTTGAAATCACTGATGGGTCAAAAGAAATGTAACACATTTTGGGCACATGAGACAGAAAGTCCCACATCATGATTCCCAACCCATGATAGCAAAATTAGTACAAATTAAATAAAAAGAGCAATCTGCAGTTCTTTCATGACAGTCAGAATCTTGTGCCCTTGTCTCTGGCTAATCCTAATGGAAGATCCAGCCTCTGAGTTGGGTACATAACCAAGCTATATGAAAGGTTGGCACAACCACTCAGGCAGACTAGGTGTGCATCTGGAGCAGCACAATTAAAAGATGCCTATTTCCATAGACACTGGTATCTATGGTATCACGGGACTGAGGGGTCAGGAACTGCTGGGGCTGATCTTGTTTCTGTGTGTATTGTAGGGAGTGGCACCAGTACCATTTTGTGTATAAGGCTAATCCCAAGTCTGTGTTAAGAGCCAGCCTGTGTTTCAGCTAAACAAACATCTTGGATTCTCTTTAATTTTCAAATATGTCTGTTACCCCCTTGGCAGACCCTGTCCTGGGGCGATATAAAATTAATATCAAATATGTCTTCTATACCAGAGAGCTTGCCTGGGTAGATGCATAGACAAATAGGTCAAACGACCAGACCTAGGTCAAGGCCAGGAAAATCCCTAGTCATGTTTCCCAAGGAGACCTCAGGCTAGACATGTCCGCATGAACAAAGGGTCCTCAGCCACAAATAGCCAACTTGAGAGGACTACCGGGTTTTCCCCAGGTTGAGCAACCCTGACTTCAGTGAATCCTACAAGGGCGAGGTCCATTTACATGAACCAATCATGCAAACCATCAAGTTACTATTGTGCAGCATTTTTCCCTCTATTTTGGCCATTGTTCTTCCCAGGAGATGGCTTGCCCCCGAAGTACGTTCTGCCCTATGAGTAGTTCCTGTTTTCGAGATCTTCTTCAGAGAACTCCCCACTACGCAAGCAGACCGGCACTCTGTTAGTCGAGTGCTCCCCTCAGCCACCTCTCTTCACTGAGCTCCTTCTTTCTCACCACTTCCTGGACTGGAGACTTCTGGACAGATGCAGTATCACTGTCTTTACACCTTCTCCACTTTATCCTCTATAAGTATTCATCTCTTTCCCTTCTCGATAGGCCTTGTGTGCATGAGTGAGTGACTGCATTTGTGCGTGAGAACATATCTGTTAATAAAATTCATTCACTGATACAATTGGCTGGCTTTTGCTTGGTCTGATCCCATAAAAATTGGGTTGAAGGTCAAGCTGCGTTACCCTGCCCCTTGTTCTGCTATAGCCAGTGCTCCGCTAATTCCCCCAGTCTTTGCCTTTTTGGAGCAAATCAAGGTATCCCGAGGGGATCCCCTGAAGTCAGGGTAACATGTCCACTAGAGAAGCAGTACTCTGGGCAATAGTCACTACTGGGATTTTTGAAAATAAAGCAGAATTCCTTTGCAAAAAAATGATGATAGTGGGACAGCAAACTAATTTCATCTTATCTTTCTTTGTAACCTATTTCTGTGAGCTTTTACAGTAATTTCCCACTGCATACCATAGGAAAGTTACTTTTGGGGACCACAACTCCCAGAATCCCACAGCTAGCTGGTAACTTTTTCAGACTCTGTCCATGTTCCCGTACCATTGACTCTGTGGATCTGTTCTAGCTGGAACTTGCAAATGGATTCAGGCTTAGGTTCACATCCCTATTAAGACATATTAGGGCCTAACCACCAATGGTGCAGTGATAAACACTGAAATGCAGACTCCATTCATTATACTCCTGATAATCACACCTCCAAGAAGAGTCCAAAAATGCAGACATCTGTGCTGACGTATATCTTCAAATCAACTCTAACAATTTCCCTCTATAGCAGGTGCAGGTCATTTGTAGAGCATATAGCTCTTAGTTGTCTATTCAAGCCCTCCGTAACATACTTTGCTTCACAATAAGAATGACTCACACACATTATTTTCTTGCTGGGAAGAATACATGGCCCACCCAAACTAAACAACCAAGCTCCAAGTGAAGCAAGCCTGAGAAGGATGTAAAATGGCATCCTTACCCTTGCCACTAAAAAAAGTCTTCACACTTTGTCATTGTGAGCACTGGCTCCACCACAACACTTACAAAGGCAACAAAAAGCTCTTAAATACATTGTGCTTTTGTAATTTAATCTTGAACCCACTTCATAGGCCTTGCTAAGAAACTGGCCTTCCCTCTACTGAAATCCGAAACACTTCTCAATAAATCTGAAATGCTACTAGTCTTAGGTCCTTCCTAATTATGAGTTTTGCCTTGCTTCTGCAAAACCAGGACTATACTGGCCACTGCAAACATACTGATTCAGTCTCTTGACTAGCATCAAAACATTGCCCTGTTATTTTACTGATTTTCCCCCTTCCAGCCATATATACAGTGATACCTTCACCATGTACATGCAAAATCCAACATTTGGCATCCATTTCAGCTTCCATTTTTAAAAAGCAAGTCTCTGGACTTCACCAGTAAAAGATAAAAAATATCATGAAGTCAAGAAAACCCATGTTGTGTTGCAGTTATAGCTATTGGACAGGACTTACAGAACTGTGAAACATGATGAAGTAATGCCGAACCAGCCACACTCTCTTCCTTTGCTCCCCCATTCTTTCTCTTTCTCTCTCATTCTTTGCCTAGTCTACCACAGGGTTTTTGTAAGGAGCAAGTAGGGAAAAGAAGAGCTATGCATGACCTGAGCTGATTGGAGGAAAGGCAGGATATAAATGTAATGAGCTAACAAATAATAAAGATGCTGCAAGATTTATAAAGAAGAGAAATTAGGATTGCCATGACTTTATTGCCTGGTATACATGATATTTTACTTATCAGATTATTTCCAGAGTTAAAGTAGGTGCCAAATTCACTGGAGCCTAATAATAAAATCTTGAGAAGGAAGGAAACCTTAATGCTCCAATGGATAGGGCGCTATTCCTTTGTTTGATTTTTAAACTGTTTGTAAAACTGAGTCCTTTTCTCCTTCCTTTCCTTTCTGACACTAGTTTCCTTCCCATGATCTATTTGCTGTCAAATTGATTCCAGGCAGCCAAAGTTAATATACTCCTGGGTTTGTCTAATGCACATAGCCTAGAGTAAATTGTGAAATCTTCCTATTTGTCAGCCAAGCCAGCCAAAAAAAACAAAAGAAAAGAAAAAGCCACTGTAAATAATTATTAACCAGTGAATTACAAACTGCATCCTACAGTTTCACCATAAATATGTCAGCTTTTCAAAACAGGAAAAAGGGTTTTTATGAAGAATGAAGCCAACATTCTTTGAATCACTGTCAGTTTTTTCCAAGCTGGGGAGTAATTTATTATTTACCAGCTAACACAGGCTTTTTTGAATCATGCAATACTTCTTGTTTACATGCAGGAATGTAATTGTGTATCTAATCCCTTTGTAGTCTAGCCCAGGTAAAAGAACTGAAAAAATGAAAGTGGTGGAGAAGAGGAATGGAAATACCCTGAGGAAATCAAAGCGAAAGGAAAGCAAGTACTCCTATGCATGTAAATCAGCTACAATATTTCACAATCATTAACTGTCAGATAAAGATGAGCTCCATATAACATGTAATTATTCTACAATATACAGTGGGCGCGGATCTGAAGCGATTCAAATAAGATGATGACTAGTCCCCAGGAAGACACTGTTCCTATAAATTGTTCTGTACATTTCACACTTTTGGGTGGAATCAGACGTGAAGGTCTACACTCTGCACAGTAATTTTGTGGTAAATAGAACAGACGGTAGTATAAATGGTTTACCTTGCGTGAGGAAATATACCCCCTGTTTTGCCAGCTAGCATACTGCAAAACGCACCATTAAATATGCTGGATCTCCTGTCTTGTATGACTTGTATATTTCTCACAGGGTAGAAATGATACATGGGAGTGGGGATAAGGAAGGCTTGGAAAGTTACTGTCAGTTGCAGTTGTGGTTCTGAGGCCTTCCTCCTACCCACGAAGTTTGATTATGGTTATACAATGGCCCCTCCACTTTTGCAAGGGGTCAGAGTGCAGAACCCTTGTAAAAGTGAAAAAAAAATCTCAAATAACACCCCCCCCCATTTTCTCTTTCTCCCATTCCCTTTCAGGGCTCCCCCTCCCTTTTGCTTGCCTTTTGCCTCAGCACACAATCTCAATGCTGGGCAAAAGGCAAGGAAATGGGATAGGGAGCACTGGAGGGCAGAAGAAAGGCATGCACATGCCTTCACCCCACCCCATTCTCTTGCCTTTTGCCTCAGTGCACAATCTCAGCAGTGGGCAAAAGGCAAAGGAACGTTGGGGGAGCACCAGAGGGCAGAAGAAAGGTACATGTGTGCCTCCCCATTGCATTCCTTTGCCTTTTGCCTTCGTGTGCAGTCTTAGTACCTGGCAAAAGGCAAAGGAATGGGAGGTGAAGCATTAGAACCAGAGAAGGAAGGCACAAGTGCGCTCTGCCATCTGCTGTTCCCTTGCCTTTTGCCCAGGCATCCTTGCCTTCCTTCTCTATGCCAGGCAAAATGGAAGGAAATGGGAAGAGGAGAATTGGAGAGAAGGCATGTGCATGCCTCATGAATAATCAAATTCACAAAGGTCAAACCCACAAATGTGGAGGGAGGACTGTAGGTTTTATAGGCGATACTTTATTTCTCTAAATAGCTTACTTTTTTAAAAAAAAAGAAATCTGAATGCTATTAGCTGCTCTGTGATACATCAGACACTCTCCTCCCATCCTCTCCACTCTTGACTCAACACCCAGAATGGAACACCAGGCCAACCCCATGTATGTTACCAGACCTCTCCTATATGATTTGTGATAAGCAGTTCTCAACACACACAAACATATCAAACTCATCCTCACAGATAATCCCTTGAGGCTTCGGCCATTTCCGCACTAGACTGTTATAGCACTATTATCCACTTTCAACATCGTATGGAATCCTGGGGTTTGTAGTTTCTAAACTGCAAACCCCAGGATTCCATAGGATGTTGAAAGTGGAATAATAGTGCTATAAAGTCCAGTGCAGAAATGGCCTTTTGTAGCAGCTGGAAGTAGCTCAAGCAGCCTCAAGAAAACCACACACATGTGGCCATTATATAGATTCTCCACAGTTTCCTCGTTCTTCTTTTCTCCCCAGCCAGTATATGTAAAATGGCTTTACTGAGAGTAGGCCAACAGCCCATTGCCTACCTTCTGCAAACCCCACGCTTAAGGCATTTACACAAGCAAAATTTCCCTAACATTGCCATTCGCAATTACAGACTTGAGTAGTACATTTAAATTGCTATGGGAACAAGATTACTCATTAGCTATTTCTATCATTCTCTTTCCTCATGGTGTGTCTACAGGAGACTGTAAGCCTGAGACCTGGGACCAGATATACTCAAGCGTAAGCTGACTTTAGCCATATCTTAGCTGCTAGATACAGGGAGTACTGATAGCTAACAGATAGATACTATAAAATGTTCAGTACTATAACAAAATGGTGTTGCTGAGGCAGAAGATTGAATACACCATTTCTACATTACCTGTAAATAATTGGAGAATATCTCCATTAGTATTCACAGAAGAGAATTCTGAGGACAATTTATTGGGGTGAGGAGAATTAATTTGAGCTCTGGAGATAAGTTGCCAAAGTGTACCTGTGCTTTGAGAAGTTATGCTGCATAAGTTCTGTATGCTGAAAGCCATCTTTCCTTCCATTATGTGGCTGTTTCTGCCTCTGCCTCCAGGTTAATCTGCTCTCCTTGCAGACATCTGCCCTTGGTGTGTGGATTTGTGATTTACCTAAAAAAAAATTTAAAAAAATCAATAATAGCCCTCAGAGACAGTGAGAAATAGATTTTTCATCATAATTTATCTATGTAACATTGGTGTTTACATGAGCAAAGTTCAGGAGCACCAGCAGTGCTTCTTATGAGGCGGTAGCGCCCTCCGTTTCCTTCATCTCTTCCCTTAAAGCAATGACAGCAGCTGGTTTCCGTGTTGGTTGGGCAATGAATCCACTCTGCGTTTCAGTCCAAAATTTAAAGGATCTGTCCAGCTGCTGAACCTTTTCTGCTCAGTAGGTCCAGCACTTTTAAAGCTGCAGCCAAGACATGGAATAGATTCAATGTCCCAATGACTCGGAAACTACCAGCCACTGCTGCGTTAAAGAACCACTTTGGATAATAACACAGAACCAAGCCAGTCTGGAATTTTAAGCTACAAATACTCTACTGGAGTGCTATAAAATGACACATATTCAGGGTCATCTTTAATATTATTTTTTTTCCACTTTATTTATAGCCTGGCTTTCCCCCAACAGGTGACTCATCAGGCAAAATAAGGCAATCGCCTCAAGATAGCAGTGCCCTCACCTGGCTGTTCCTTCCAACCAAGACCTCTGCCTGTGGGTGGCAAATATGTTGTGGGTCATACAGCCTAACTAGTATTTCTGAAGCTACCCTGATGCTCTCAGATGTATGTGTGTGTGTGGGGGGGGGTGCAATCCCATTGGCAGTGGTTAAGAAAAAAAAAACCAGACAGTCCAGTTAGCTTCTGTACAGGAGGTGGGAGGTGGGAGAATCTGTTGGAGACAGCAATCTTTTATGTGCCCTATATTCATAGTTAGGCTGCATGTCACTCTAGCAGTTTAAACACAATATGTTTATGGTTATTTCCTGTTTGCTTGTCCACACCTACTCTCTTGCTATAGCACAGTGGTTCTTAACTTTTTCTTTACCAGGGAGTCCCTGGAAATATAATTTGTTTCCGGGGCCTCCCAAGACTTAACTCAAGATTTAAATATTTAAATTTAGGTTTAAATATTCAAATATTTATTTAAATAATCAGGTCTTTATTAAAGGTTTCTGGAGACTAGGATTCAAATCCCCAGTCAGATGCTGAGGGATTTTGAGCAAGTGACATCTTTTCAGAGGAAGGCAAAGGCAACCCCCCTCTGAACAAAACTTGAAGAAGAAAAAAAACTGTGATAAATTCACCTTAGGATTGCCGCAAGTTGAAACTGACTTGAAGGCACACAACAACAGAGTGTTGCTGACAGGGAGAGGTCCTTTCTAGCCATCAGGTCTCCCCCTTTGAAAACTGACCTATTAAAAGGTGAAAGATTTATATGATCTGAAGAGAAGCCAGAGCACTGAAAACTAATATTACAAGAAACTTTGGGTAAGCATGTATGGGTATTTCCAGTGTGTTAAATTCTTATGTAAGGATGTAAGAATTGTTACGAAATATGTATTAATATAGTTTTTTATAGGTTAAAAATAAGGGAATTACCAAAGGTTGAAAGTAGAGAAACAAGTTATATATGATTTAGAAATTATACAGAAGCTGAATAAGAAATAATGAAGCACCCAAAACTTTTGGAGAAAGGAGTTAGTAGATTATTAAAAAAAGGGACATAGGATTTCTATTTAATATTACTTCTGATGTATTGGATTTATAATGTATTGTGATATATGAAGCGTTTGACTACAGCTTATTTCTTTTTTGAATTTTAAGTTAATAGATTTAATAAAAATAATTTTTTTAAAAAAGAAAACTGACTTATGGCAAACCTATCATGAGAGGTTTTCTTGGCCTTTGCCTTTCCCTGAGCTGAGAGAATGTGACTTGCCTGAGGTCAGCCAGTGGGTTACCATGGCCGAGTGGGGATTCAAACCCTTGTCTCCAGAGTCATTGTTTGGGTGTGTGCACACGCTTGCTGACATGTCCCTTTCACCAGGAACGTGGCAGCAGGGGGCGGGGGGCAAATGTCAAAACTGCTCCATATTTGCAAATAAGGGAACAGTCTGGGTGCATGTACACACTTGCTGTTGTGTTCCTTGGCACTCACTGCATCCCTGATGAAAGGTACATGGTGGTGTGTGTGTGTATGCATGCCCAAATTGCTCCCTTGTTTATAAACAAGGAATCAGTTTTGGCACCTGCACCCTCCCTGCTGCTGCATCCCTGTTGCTGGCACTGCTGTTGGTATCCAGCAGCAGAGCTTCGGAGATTCCCTGCGAGGGCTCTGTGGGCTCCCAGGGGTCCCCAGACCCCAGGTTAAGAACCTCTGTTATAGCACTTAAGCATCCTTTGTTCCAGTTTGATCCTTAGTGAATATCTATGGAATAAAGAAAAGTTTTGAGACTGCAAAGAGTCTGGATCTGTGTCCTGCAGTGTTGACTACGTCGCCTCCTAGAAGCATTATTGAGCTTGGAAATAAGGTGCACACTTCCTGCACACTTGTTTTAAAGAGAAAACATTTTTCTCTTTAAAACAGTTTTCTGCCAAATATTAGCAGCACACACCAGCAAATGTAGTGCTGGTATGGGTGAGGTGTGGCTCCCCAGTCAGGTCAAGGGTAACAACATAGTGCCTTCCACTTCCAGGAATTGCCCAGCCTTGATGTAGCAGAAACACAGTTTGCTAAAGAAATCTTTGCAATACAAATCATTGATTTAAATCCCAAATATTGTGTGGTAGCTATTTCTTTCTGGGCTCTTTGATTCATCCCAGTGCTGTTTACCAATTTGTTATATGTGCAAAAGGCCTCTGATACTGGTATCGGGAATATCACTGATTGTTTCATATCTGGTTGGAGTACTGTTAGGTTCTTAAGGTAGATGATAGTAGGAAAAGAGGAAGACTGCATTGCAGATGAATAGATTCAATCAAGGAAGATGCATCCCCGAATCTGCAAGACCTCAGCAGGGTGGTTGATGATAGGCTGACCTCGAGGTCTCTCATCCATAGGGTCACATAAGTTGAAGTCGACTTGATGGCAGTTAACAACAACAAGGTTCTTAAGCCCATAGCCAAGAAATATTTTCCAACGAACATATCCTTAGCTAGCTAAACTATAAAGGGCAATCAAGGTAGAGCTCTGTGACTGAAACTCTGCCAACAGTTACATGAAATGAGCACATCTAATTTCTTAAATTAAATTGACTTAGGTTTGTTCATGCATATCTAACTGTGTCAAGTTCCAAGAAGCCTGTGAGGGGAATAACTATTAAATTCTAGCTACACTTGGTTCCTGGCTTCTTTTCCTTGAATTAACTGAACTATCACTGAAGAGGTGTTTTCAAAAATAAAATCACAGGGGTCCAAAAACAAGCACTTTATGGGCTCCTGCCAGTGCTATCAATAAAAGGGTGTGATGTAGCTAATTCTTTCTTTCCTAGTTTAACAGATTTTGTTATAAGAAAGAAGACGGAAGAAATTGGGAGGCATGGGAAGGTTATCAGTGGGAGGAAAAGTGAGATGAGCCTCTACCAACAGGCAAATGTAGCATTATGACCAAATGTTAGCAGCTGTCCAGTGACAGGAAAAGAGTTAATTTGTATTAGTCTGCATTAGGTAAGCAGTCTGAAGGTGAGAAAGACATGGCAGCTGAGAATGGACTGGGGGAGTGAATTTCCCTTTTTGCCAGCCTGTTTACACTGTTCTCATAACTATGGGAAGAAATTGGCCGCACTAGGGCACTTTGATTTTCTGCATATAGTTCCGCATTACATACTCCTTGGAGATTAATCTTCTATTGGCTTTACCCTGGAAGGGGTGCGCTTCAGTCCAGAGGTCCCATTTAACCAGAGATGGGGAATTTGGTTACTGGTTAGAAATAATCTGAGTAGAATTAAGGAAGCCATCATTACCTCTCCTCCACCCCCTATAAAATTCCAAGTTGAAGCCATGCTGATTGCACACGAAAAGCTTTGTCAGATTGGAAGCGTACTTAATTTGTACATCAGACTTTGCTTCTGTAACAAGCTTTCTTGTGGGTACCTCATATTCCAACTCTCTTCCTTGTTTTTTGTTTCAATGTATGGCCCACATGGATGGAGTTCCTTATTTTACAAAATTTGAATTAAATCCTAATAAAGATGTAGCATGTAGTTTACTTTATATTAAAAGGAAGAAAGCATGTGGCATGGCGACAGAATCTTATAATAAAAACTGATGATTGAATATTCCTCATTCTCTCCTTCCTCTAGCTCTCTTTTACTGGGCAATCACTGACATTCTTAGTCTGATAGCAAACTCTGCAAGGTGATTTTATTGATAACAAATATTGTTCAGATGAATGACCACTTTGAAAGGAAGGGGCTGTGTGACTTGTGTGCTACTGAAGATACTGTATAATATTTACTTATCCATCCTCACAACAAAGTATGTCACCACCTACCAAAATATTGAGGAGAGAATATCTTGGTACAAATCTTCTGAAGTTTACAGTCATTGGCTTCTGACAAAGGGTCAGGCAGGCTGGAGAGAACATTGAACTGAGGCAACATGGTATATTCTATGTGGTTTCCATAAATTAAGTCATTACATACAATGCAGAAAAGCCATTCTCAGTGGTTGGAAACTGAGAAATAAGCCTAAAAACAGAAAAATTCAAAATTAAATTTGCATATCTTTAAAAATGTAAGAATTCTTATCATGTTACTAATTCTAAAATTCCTTAGAGAGGCGAGCTAACTGACAGACCCTTTTATTTTTGAACCATGCATGCGTGGGTGGGTGGGTGCGTGCGTGCGCGCGCCTGCCTGCCTGCCTGCCTGCCTGTCTGCCTGCCTTCAAATCACCTGCTGACTAATGGCAACCCCATGAATTTTGTAGCCTTGAGGAAATCCTAAATATCTGTAGTTCATTCTCACCTCTTTGTGGGAACCAACCCCTGAGCTTTTTCTGCCTGAAATGAAGCTCAAAATACCTTTCCTCCACACCCTGGTTCATCATGTGGAACTGTTTCAGCATTACTGGATCCTGAGGATCTTGTTTCAGCATTACTGGATCCTGAGAATTGCAAAGTAGTTCAATTTGTGTAAGGATGGCCAAGTGATGAGCACACGGCCAACTCCTCACTGTTACTACCTGCTTCCAGCATCTGCTGCCTTATACAGCTCCCTCTCCCAAATGCCAGGGCCGACACCAGCAGTATGAATTTCTCTGTCCTTGCTCATCTTCTTCTTGGATTGATGTTTGTTAGAATGCTGGCACCAGTTTTAATTACCTCTTACTCTCAGCCAGTGATGCACTATATGTCTCCATGTGGCTAGGGGAGTCTATGTGAAATAAACAGCTGATACGGGAGGGAGGCAGTATTAAATCAAAAACAGAGAGTCCAGGAGGAAGAAGGGGGAGGCTGTGCAGAAAGAGCAGGTAAAGAGAAATGATGCATAGGGATTTCTTGCTTCATGTCTGTCTTGTAAACTCAGTTGGTAGATGACACAGGACTTGTCATGTTGCTGTAGTGGTTTGGGAAGAAGCCACACTGCAGTGCCCTCCATGTGTGTATATGGGTCTTCTAGTTGCCTGATGACTTATGGTAACTCCATGAATTTTACAGGGTTTTCTTAGGCATGGAATACTCAGAGGTGGTTTTGCCAGTTGTTTCCTCTGAATATATATATAGCATACAGCACCTGATATTTGTTGGTGGCCTCCCCTCCAAGTACTAACTAGGACTAACTCTGCTTAGCCTCCAAGATCATACACAGGATCTGACTTATTTAGGGTTTTTAGGCCATAAGCTGGGATATAGATGTAAATAATAAATAAGCTAACAGTCAATGTTGCATTCAAGATCAGATGGGATCTGATGCCTTTAAAGTACAGTATTTTGGCCCTCCTGCCAGAATAATGTCAGAACTACCTCAGACACGATGAAATCCAAAGACGTTAGGAAGAGTTCCCAAAGGATCTGTCTGAGCTGAATGGATGGATGGCAAGATGGCATATTATTTTAAATATAAATAAGTATATATTCAGTGGAATTCAGAATTCTGACTTCAAATGGACACTGAGGGATCTCTTGGCCTCAATTATTTGTGGGGGCGGGGAGGAGATTGAGGATTCATAGTGGATGTGTTAGAGGATATACTGACTAAGTGCAGGAGCTACAGAAAATGTTAAGTTCCATAAATGGAATTATTTAGTGAAGAATTGAAAATTAAACTGTAACTATCAAAATGTATTATATAAACCAGTGGTGCTCTGGGGGCAGGATTGCAAAAGTGGAAAAAAACATGAATAATTCCCCCCTTCATGATCCCCCTCCCATTCACTTCCGGGGCTCCCCCCTCCCATTCCCTTGCCTTTTGCCCACCAGGGCCAGATGCAAGAGAATGGTGGGGGGAACTCCAGAGGGGAGAAGGAAGGCATGTGCATGCCTCCCCCCAATTTCCTTGCCTTTTGTCCAGGTGCTTGTTTTCCTTCTCTGAGCCCAGCAAAATACAAGTGAATAGGAGGAGGAGAACGCGGGGGTTGGAGGGAGAAGGCACATGTACGCCTCACAAATAATCAAATTTGTGAAGGTCAAACTCACGAATGTGGAGGGAGGACTGTATGATGTGACCACCTTTTGGTTGTTTCACCAATTTTCACCCACAGAGCAGGCCACAACTCCTTGTTTACTCCCTCAAATCAACCCAAAATCACTTCTGGATGTGACCAGAGATCTGCTTTCAGTTTTTCACTTCTGGGTTTTTAGGGGGCACTTTTCAGCAGAAAGTTGGTGTTTGGGGTTGGGGCACAGGATAAGCAGGTGTTTGGAGTGGAAATGCTGCTGCAAGTCATTATTTGGCGTATTATTTTCCTCTTGAAAAATAATGATATCCTGGGGCTTTGTGGGAGTCAGAGGGGACTCAAGAGGCTGCATAATAGGGGTTGGGGCCACACCCAGACTACAGGCCATACTTCCTCCACCACTATCTAGAAAATAGGATCTGAACCAATTGGTTCAAATTATAAGAAAATGGTTAACTAGATGTTAGGAAGAATTTCATGATGGTCAGAAGTGCTCACCAGAAGGTCATGAACTCTCTCCTTTCCAGAACTGCACAGATGAAAACCAGGACAAGGGTGGCCAAGCAACATCAGAATGTGTTCAAGGTGGCAAAAATTATTAATGAGGAAGAACATACAGATAGGAGAAACTGCAGCTGTCTAAGAAGTACCATGAAGAAATTATTAACTTTTGAGCTGCATAAGAACTTTAATACTCTATTTTTATTATTATCTTAATAAGTGTTACATTTTGACAGTTCACTTCTATCTTTACGCTCACATATGAAACACAAGTAACAAACAGCACTTTGGCTACACTCCCACCAAAAGCTCAACCCTCCAATCTAGGTCACACTCTCTGACCAGATTCTACTAGGATTCAATTTATCTTCTGCCTCTCACCAGGCTTCCACTGAGAGGTAAACCTTCCCACACAGTCACACTTCCTGGCAGACTGAGGGACTCTACTCCATAGCTTCTTGCTAGGAATCTCACTTGAAGGACTAAATGCCAACAGGTATTTGGCTTTGTATAACTTTTTCTCTCTGCCACCAGACCCTCCACACACCACTGGGCTGGGTTTTTCTCCTGAGGAGCTATTCTGATTGCCTGGCAACCTGTTTCCAGGCTGCTCTGGCACTTCAGATAGCCATATCCCCAGAGCTTCATCACAATGAGCCAACAGGGAAGGGCAAGACTCTGCACCTCCATCCCCCCCCCCCACATTAGTTAAATGAGTGCTAGCTATTTGCAGCGATTTACAAGCTGAGGAGAAAGGGAGAAAATGGGAGGAGAGAGGAATTGTAACATTTTAAAAGCAGCTGAACAATGAGATGACAGAGAATTAACCTCTATGCCAAATTGGAACAGTTGGACAGTAGGGAACTCTTTTTCACTGGAAGTTGTTAAACAGAGAGACCCTGGGAGGGAGGTAGAGATGCTTTTGCTGTAGACTTCCTGTATTGGCCAGTGGTTGGACTAGATAACCCTTAAGGTCCCTTCCAAGTCTACAGTTGAAGCTGCTTACTTTATGCTCTGCCTCCCAGAAGCACCTAGCTGGCCTCTATTGAAAACTAAATAGCAGGTTATGGTTTACTTGTTTATCAGATTTGTATCTTGCTTGATATCTTTGTATCTTGTGTCCAGAGTCCTCAAAGTGCCTTGCAACAATAGTAGTATAATCAGAACTTGGGAATGTTATTTTTCAGACTACAGATCCCACAATCCCCCAGCCACCATGGTCAGTGTAGTACAAAAAGTAACTTTTTCAAGAAGTGCATCGAATGTAATAGATGCACTACAAACCCCTACATTTCAAAACCAAACCAAACTGGCGTAGATCCCAATCTGATCCAGCAAAGCTCAAAACTGAGGGGCAGGATCAAATGAGAGTTCTCTCAGATGAAGATGTTAAAAGGGAAGAATTAATAGAAACAGAATGGAGGGAGAGAGGGTTAAAAAGAGATTAATAGACATCAGTTTAAAAAGAAAATTCAGTGTTGAAAATATAACAGGGTAATTTCACTGGTAATCTTGCAATTCAGCCCTCTCAGATTAATACAAATGTAGGAGCTGGCCCTGAGAATAAACAGCAATTTCTGGAAACAGAGAGTACTCAAAAAAAAAAAATCTTATGTGGCTGTTCGTCTATTATTATTTTTTTAAAAGGAGTCATTTATCAGGTAGCACCTGAAAAACTATGCCAGGATAATGTTCCACTTGATCCTTGCCGAGACTGAATGAAAGAGAACCTGTTTGTTATAAAAGGTATACAGAATTGGATCTAGACGGAAAGGACCAGAATCCATATCAGATATCATTGCTCATCCATTCTCTTCACTAAATTACACGGTGCAAGTCCCTCTCTGCAGCCACGCGTACCTGGCTCAATAACACTTGTTTTGAGAATAGGATGTGGAAATCCAATTTCTTCCAGTGAAACTGTTGTGCACTAATGTTTTTGATTCATTTAGTGACTGTGATTAAAAACTAGCAGATGGTATGTATTCTGCATTTATGAGAGCAGAACAAAAGAGAACATAAGCTGATAAATGCTTTTGCACATCTTTATGGAAACAGTCTTATTTAAAAGGTAGATGGGGTATTGATCCCAAGTTTCTCAGGCCTCCAGATCTAGACCTTATCTCCTTTAGATCAGTGAATGGATTAATGATGAATTTTAAAGGGTGGGAAACAAATATAATTGGGAGGGGTATTCAGGCATCTCATGGAGCAGAATGTAGTATGTCTTTAAAAGTTAGAATACATTTGTGTTTTTCATATATTTAAATTCTGGCTTAGAGACCTGACATTTTTAATTTAGGGAGTGATTTTTGAGTAAAAGTACTTCGATGTCCCATGAAATATATGCTGTAGGTCAGATAGAAAAACTACCACACTTGCAAAGACGCAGAGGAAAACAAAGGATATTCAGAGAATATGGATACATCTGAGGGGGAAATTGAGACCATATGTTTCCCTGCTTGCCTCGATAATATTGTGTATGACATTGTGTGTGTGTGAGAGAGAGAGAGAGAGAGAGAGAGAGAGAGAGAGAGAGAGTGTTTGAAGAGTATATAATTTTGGCAACTGAGACTGAAGAGGTTTAACATAATACAAAGACACAACTGAACAAGGTAGGTCCATTTGAGGAAAGTTTCAGAACCATGAATTTTATAAAAACAATAACAGCCCACGTTCAGGTATTAGGATTTTTAAACTGAGATTTACATCCAAAATTATATGAACAGCCACTTGGACAATGAGATTTTTGCCTCCCGCTCCTCATCTCCTCATGTAGTCCCAGCTTCCAAAAAATCTATTGCTGCTCAGTACCTCTGAAATAGGTTCAGGGAGCACAAGTGTCATGGGGAGGAGGGATTCTTCTTCAGTAGCAGGGCCTGCCCAAGATAATTTGCTGCTTGTATTAACAGTGCTGTTCTCCCCATTCCTCCAACCTATATACTCTCTACCTGTCTCAGTTTGGCAAGAGTGGTCCCAGTGAATCCTCTGTTGTCTTGCTTTTTCAGTGACTTTTAAAATGACCAAGTTTCTTTCTCTTCCTCCCAATTTCCTCTTTTGGCCTCAGCTTACCTCAATAGCTGCAAAGTGAGTTCGAAGTGAAAAAGCCATTTGCTCTCAGTTAACCCAGCAGGGGTAAGAGGAGAGGGCAGGACAGAATTTTCCCTTTCTCTGTAGGTTCAGATAAAAGCAAACTCCACCAGCTTCTCCTAGCTTGTGTGTTCTTCCTCATCACTAATTTCAGCCATCTTGACCACACTCTGATGCTGCTTGGCCACAAGCATCCTGGTTTTCATTTGTGAAATGTTGGACGGTTTGAAATCAAGGTCCAAAATGCATAAAATCAGCCAGGTTATTTTGACATATGAGTCAGGAAATGTTTAAAAAAAAAAACTTTCCCTGTCAATTCAATAGAATAATAACAAAACAAACAATCAACAATTTGTTTCCTTTTCCCAACATACAAACTTTGCTATCGTGTAGTGTGGCTACCAAACCCTGTCAAATTGTAGGCCCAGCCAATGTACAAGTCAAAGCCTGAGGCCTACATCTGCATCCCACAATTATGTCACCCAGAATTAGACTATGGCCATTTCTGCACTAGGCTGTTATAGCACTATGATTCCACTTGCAACATCCTATGGAATCCTGGGATTTGCAGTTTCTCGCCCCTCCCGAAACTGCAAACCCCAGAATTCCATAGGATGTTGCAAGTGGAATCATAGCACTATAACAGTATCGTGCGGAAGCATCTTATGTTTTGCTCCCAGGGGCCCCTAACAGTAAACCAAGGTCACAGGCCAATTGAGCTGACAATAAATGTGAATAGAATTGGTTATCTCCTCATTGTTTGCATACAAACATGCACACTTCCTTCCAGGTCATACACATCTTCCCAAACTCACCTTCTTAAGACATACTCTCTCTCTCATTCTCTCTCATACTGTATACACAATCAGTGGGCTTGGATAATTTGGGTTATTTGAGAGAGAATGCAGTTGAGGTGGTGGCTGGAGAGCTGCCAGAGTGAAAACTGGAGAGGCCTCTTGTACATTTAGTGTGTGTGTAGAAGAGGGGGTTTAGGCATGTGTTTCTTGTTATTTTGTTGTATGATAAGTGACACCTGCTAAAAATCCCTCTTTTGCATGGCCATTAAAGATACAGTACAGGAGGTGTCTCCAGTTTTCAGTCTGGCTACTTCAGGCATGGGTGGAATTCAGTGGCAGAAGTCTGGGCATCTATTGCTCACACTGAAGGCATGAAAAAGATAAAAGCAACTGTCTGACTAGAGGTTGCCCACACGTCCTAGTCCTAGTCCATATGAAAGCTTGTGTTCAGAATCATCAACAAATGACCGCCTTCTTCTAGAAAGGCTATTCAAGAGAGTTTTATCAAAATGATCTGCAAACCTGTTGTCACTGGCTACATGACTATGAGGTGGTGGTGTGGGGATGGAAGAGCTATGTGGGTGAAAGTTAATATCAGTCTAGAGGTAAGGAAATGACAGTGAACCAGATAGTACACAATCATAACACTATGGTTCAGCTTCAGGGACTGTGGTTCCATTTGCTGGGTTTCCAAGATTTGCAGTTTAGGGAGGGTTATTTAGAGTTCTCAGTCAAAGAGTTCTAGTGCCTCTTCAAATAACAAACCCCAAGATTCCACAGGATGGAACCATGGCACAAAAAGAGGAACCAGAGAGCTATGATTCTGTGGTTGAAAGGGCCCAAGACACAGGGGGACCACACCAAGGAAGCCTAACTCCACCACCACTCTCTCAATTGCCCTATAGCCCACATGTTCAAATGTGGCTGCTCTTTCTCTTCTTGAAACAATGTGCTCTTGCATCTGAGGGATTCCGGATGCACTCTAACATTCCCTCAGCGTGGTGTACATATCCACAAGCGGACTTACACTATGTTGTGCCTGCCCCTTGCTTTAGTGACAAGCTCCTGAAGACTCCCTGTACATGCCATTCTGTGTTGCATGGGGTGCTGGCAGGGTCACAGAAGTATCTGGTTATTTCTCCATAATCAGATGCAAAATGATGACATCAACACTGAGACCCCCAGAGGATCCAGGGAATTAGTGCTGATGTCACCATTTTGCATTCAGCTATGGCAAGCCTGTTTCCTTACATATATGATTTCCAGCTAAACCACAGAACTTACATTTTTGTGATTTCTTTTAAACTTAATAAGAGAAAAAGAGAATCGGCTTTTCCTCTTTGCCTATGTCTCTTTCCTACTGGTTGAATAGTTTGGCGATCTTTTCATGATAACCCCCAATAGTTTTCACGATAACCCCCAATAGTTTACCAAAAGTTTAGCATTGTATTCCGTGTACAGCACAAACACAAGTGTCAGGGAGGAGGATCAGTGGCTTACAGGACTGAAAAGAGGTTTGAAATTTACCCCAGTAAGCAAAATACACAAACACAGTATATTCCAAACCAATAATGCAGTGTATGAACTGTAACATTTATTTTCAATACTCAGCAACAGTTCTACAACTAGGAACAAATTGCTTCTTGTGTGTTGCACCAACCAAGTGGCATTGGTCACTTTTTACCTTGGAACCTCAGACCCTCAGGAACTGCTTTTGAAATGTGTCCATTGGTTGTGCTTCTCAAGGAGAATGGGTTGGTCTTTGGGAGTAACAAGCCACAAGCTTTGTTTGGCTCATGGAGCATTTTTCCTCACTTCTTTAGAATCTGCCTTCTGGGGCAACTTGTCTTAGGGCTTCTAAGCATGAAGCTAGGAATGGAGAATAACTGATAATATTTGAAAAATGGTTGAAAAATGGGTTTCTTGAGTGTTTGGAAACCCCAACAAAGACAATAACATATAGGTAAGACTTCACAGTTCAGAACTTACTATGCACAAAAAAAGTGTGTAGGTTTCCTGCATTTCTGTGCACAACATAGAAAAACCCCTTTTTTTTATCTGAAGAAAATGTTATATTCTGTGCAGGAATGCCAGGAACTATTTTGTGTACAGAAATGTTGGTCAGCATCCTCTATGGCAGTTATGAATGTGTATTCTAGAGCTCAGCACTTGGGACTGGTATGTTTTCATGATCCCTATGTAGTCTCTGGTTCAGGGATTACGTGGGACCATGAAAGTCCCCCAGTCCCTGTGTGTGGGGCAACAGCCACTGAAGTTGATGGGAGAGGTCTATTCCCCTGTCAGTTGTCATCCATCCCTCACATGAGCACTTCGCAGTACAGAAGGAAATTGCAACAGTGTCCTGTTTCCGCCTGTTGCACCAGAGATTGCTCCTGCAAGAGAAGATGCAACTGGCAGCCAGCCGCTTCCCAAACTACAGGGGAACAGACCTCCATCAATTACTCAGCTGCTTCACAGTAAGTGAGGACTGAAGGAGTCAGGCCAGGATTCGCTGCGTAGCACCATAACTATTATGCTCACACATACCAGCTCTCATACAGAATTCTGGTTGTGGTTTTCTGAATAAGAAATTATATTTTCTGTGCAAAAATTATATGCCTCTTTTTTCTCTTTTCTTTTTTCTGTCTTTTTGCACAGAATAAGTCCTGAACTATGAAACTGTGCAGTTTTCAACCACTTTCCTGCAACACGAAAGAACTGGTAAAATATTCATTGTTGCTAGTCACCTGAAACAAAGGTTGGATGCAGGAAATTATTTCTGTACACATGAGAACAGTGTCTTCATTAGGCCCCAGTGGCAGCAATGTTCCTAATTCAGGACCAAAATCTTAATGCAGTGAAAGTTTAGGGTGTACATAGGAAAACAATTGGGCAATGAATTCAAACTGGTTATGACCTCTAAAGCTCTGTACAGCTGAGGTCCAAGATATCTGGAGGACCATATTTCCCTGTCTCAGCCTGCCTGAGCTCTAATATCTTTGGAGATACCCTTCCCACAGTGCCAAAGTCTTCCTGGACACATCTAAATGTGTCCAGGAGAGTTTGAGAGAGAGAGCCTGCTCCCAGACTTTGGAACTCCCCCTCTAAGGAAGCTAAGATGGTTCCCTCCTTGCTCTCCTTCTGCCAGCAAGAGAAAACTTTCATATTCTAGCAGACTGTTAAGAAATTACTGCAACAGGCTTTCAAGAACTGTGGTGTCTTGTTCTTTATAGTAGTCTTTTAATGAGTTTGTAATGGCTTTAATTCTATATTTTGCTTAATAGCTTCTCAAAATAATTTATAGATTCTTGCTTTACTGTGCTGTAATCCACTTCAAGTCCCAATATGGGACAAAATATAGGATATAAATGACTGTAATAGTAATAATAAATTATAATAGTCCTTGTTCTAGACCAGTGCTGGGGGCCCCTGATTCTTAACTCAAGATTTAAATATTTAAATTCAGATTTAAATATTCAAATTTATTTGTTTGTTTGCTTGTGGCTTAAGTCAGAAGTGGTCTGAAGGCATACAACAGCAAAGTGTTACTTACACGGGGAGGTTCATTCTAGCCATCACGTTTCTTCCCCTTGAAAACTGACTTATGTGACTCTAAGGAAAACCTATCATAAGAAGGTTCTTGGCAAGATTTGTTGCCTTTGCTTTTTTCTGAGGCTGAGAGAAGAGAATGTAACTTGCCTGAGATCACCCAGTGAGTTTCCATGGCTGAGTAGGGATTCAGACCCTGGTCTCCAGAGTCACAGTTTGGGCACGTACACACGTCTGCTGCTGTGTCCCCTTTTGTGAGGGATGCGGAAGGGGGTGAACCCAAACTGCACTATTTGCAAACGAGGAAGTAGTTTCTGAACCCAGTACTCCTCCACTGCCACATCCCTGTTGCTGCTCTTGCTGTCCAGAACAGAGTTGCACAGACCCTCAAGAGTCCTGAGACCTCACTGTTCTAGATTGTTGTGCCATAAACAAAGATGCCACAGCCAAAGCTTGGGAAAGTTAATTTTTTGTCTACACCTTCTGGGGTCCCTAGCTATTGGCCATACTGGCTGGGAGTTCTGAGAGTTGTAGTCCAAAAGGTAATTTTTCCAAGCTCTGAACACAGCAGGCAAAAAGGAGATCATTGGAAGAGAACTCAATGTGGAAAAGGATATCTGAAGCTGGGATGTTTAGAAGTCACTTCCTTGGTCTTACACAATGAAAGAAAACACTGAACTTGGATAGGTTTGACCAGTGGTTCTTAACCAGAGTTCAGGGACTCCTGGGGGTCTGTGGAATCCTCACAGGGGGTTGTGAAACCCTGTTTCTGGACAGCAACAGCACCTACAGGGATATAGCAGTAGGGGAGTAGTGAGTTCAGAAACTGCTCCCTCGTTTCCAAACAAGGGAGCAGTTTGGGTTCATTCACACATTCACCCCCTTCCACATCGTTGATGAAAGGGGACATAGCGGCAGGTCTGTGTGCATGCCCAAACCATGACTCTGGAGACCAGGGTCTGAATCCCCACTCAGCCATGGAAACCCACTGGGTGACCTCTGGCAAATCACATTCTCGCAGCCTCAGAAAAAAGCAAAGGCAACAAATCTTGTCTAGAAACCCCTCATAATAGATTTGCCTTAGAGTCACCACAAGTCAGTTGCCAAAGGGGAGAGCCATGATGGCTAGAAAGAACCTCCTCCTATCAGTTGCACTTTGTTGTTGTGTGGCTTCAAGTCATTTCTGACTTATGCCAACCCTAAAGTGAGCCTGTCACAGGTTTTTTTTCCTGCAAGATTTGCTTAGAGAGGGGTTGTCTTTGCCTTCCTTTGAGACTGAGAGAATGTAACTTGCCCAAGGGCAGCCAGTGTCTGAGCAAGGATTTGAATCCTAGGCCCTTTCCACAGTTTACCATGTTCCAGAGACATCTGGTGCAGCTGCCAAAGTTGTCTCTGCTGGGAGGGGAGTGCAACAGGAGTGCCTCTCTCCATACCAGCTGCCTCCGCAAACTGAGGAGGTGTGATGGTGCTGCCTCTTCCTTCTGCAGCACAACTGGGTATTGTCTCAGGCTGCACTGGGGCAGGAAGTGCAGCCATTGCTCTGGTAGGACCTTGCACACCAGGTAACTGCAGGTGGGTGGCTGGAGGGCTGAGCCATTGTTGGTCATTGACAGGAAAAACCCATTAATGATTTGCAGCACAATCGCACCACCTGGGTGCAGGAGAAGGACAAGACCTAGACAATATCACGCAGAACTGTCATCCAGGTCCCATCCTTCTCCCGTCCCCAGTGCAGGACAACGGTGTCCTGCAGAAAGGGCCATAGTCTGCAGAAGCCATAAATAAATAAATAAATAAATACATAAATAAATAAATAAATAACTATTTGAATATTTAAATGAATAGTTGCTTATTTGAATCTAAATTTAAATATATAAATCTTGAGTTAAATATTGGGGGTCTCCAGCAAAAAATTATATTTGCAGCAGGTCCCCAGTAAAGAAAAGGTTAAGAATCACTGGGCTAGATTGCTACAGCTTCTGGACAAGTTCATTTCACTCTTTAGGGTTACGTTGCCTTTAAAGATGTCTTACCTCGTTGGGCGTATTTGAAAAAAAAAGACTGGTGCTCTAATTCTTGAAACTGAAAGGATTAAAATAGCTCATAAGCTCTTGCTTATGTTGGTAACTGAAATAATTATCTCTAGGAGTAACTGGAGCTCCAGGGTATGTGTGTTGTGTGACACAGTGCACAGTGGATACAAGTACGATCTGAATGAATGTAAGCTTTCAAAAGTAAACCACAAAAAACAAAGGCACTTCTGCTTCAAGCGGTATTAGAATTTAGTTATTAAAACTCCCTCAGTCCAAAGAGTTAGAAAATTCATGAAACCTAGCTTCTATGTTGTAAAAAATATAGGCTGCTTAGGCTGCTACTTGTTTTTACTACCATACTATTCCAGCCTCCTGGAATCACTTTGGATGAGAAAGCAACAGAGGAATGTTTTAACCAGGTCTATCACCAAGACTAATTTTCTACAAATGCAGTAAGATGTAATATGGGTCTTCCATGTAACCAAAGTCACAATACTTGATGCATGGAAAACATCATATCCTGGTCCAGATATTCTGCCCCTGTCTACTTATATTTCACGTTGCATGCAACACAAAATAAACCTGAGGCATATTTGCACTACATAATTACAGCAATTTGATACCACTTTAGCTTCCAGGGCTCTGTTCTATGGAATTCTGGGGTTTGTAGTTTGGCGAGGAGCATTGAACTCTCTGCTAGAGATCTCTAGTGATGGAATTCAGGACAGGGCACTAGAGAATTGTAAGTCCTCATCAGATTACAAGTCATATGGTTCCAACTGTGCTGGATAACTTCCCCAGGATAATTCCCTAAAATCATTTTGCATATGCTAATTAACAGTGCAGTCCTATGAATATCTGCTCAAAACCTCTATTCTACCTATCCTGTCTATCTATTCTAGAAGGCTTATGGAGTTCCATGGGACTTTATTCCAAGTAAATAGGTATAGATACGGCCGAGACCGTAATCTCAAAGTGAACTTCATAAGGAGGATTTGATGTGCCATCATTAAAAACCTATTATCAAGCATGCTGTTTAGAGTTAATCAAAGACTGGATACATGTAGAGAATACAACATGTAAAGAACTGGAAGGAATTAAGTATCCAAGCCATTAATTGGATGGCAAGGATACTTATGTTATGACAAAATAACAGTGAATAAAGAGTTAAATAATCATTGTATTTGAAAGACATTATTGAAAGTGTGGTTACAAATAAAGCATAAATTTTATAGAGGACTTCCAATTTGGATCTCACCTCAAGAAGCACATAAAATTGCCCTAACAAAACAAGGAAATTTACTAACCTATCAAGATTTGTTGAAATGGGAAGGGGATAAGCCAAGAATGTGCACAGAAGAAGAATTAAAGGCTTTGGGACATGAATTTAATTGGTCCCCATGGAGACAACTCAAAGAGAGGTTTAAAATGGATCAGAAATTATATGGATTTGAAAGAAAAGAAAATGAATTAGATTTATTGATGAAGGAGGACCAAAAGAAGAGAATCTCCAAATTCTATAAGTTATTGTTGCAAAGAGAAATGGAATCAGAAACTATTAAAGATAATATGGTTAGATGGGCACAAAATATTGGACATCCAATTGAGTTGGATACATGGATGAGGGCATGGAAAACAGACATAAAATTTACACCAAGTTTAAATTTAAGAGAAAACTTTTATAAAATGCTACATAGATGGTATATGAGACCTGAAAGGTTGCAGAAAATAACTAAAAATGGAAATGAAAGGTGTTGGAAATGTGATGAAAAGGTGGGGTCGTTTTTTCATATGTGCTGGACCTGTAAAATAGCAAGGAAATTTTGGAAGGAAACATATGATGAAATTCAAAGAATTTACAATTTAAATTTTGAAATGAAGCCAGAGTTTTATTTGTTAAATATGTTGGGGCAACAAAGAGAGGAATGACATCAGAAGACATTGTTATATTTGATAACTGCTGCAAGATTGACATATGCACAATATTGGAAAGAAAGGAACCATGTTGATATAAAAGAATGGAAATTAAAAGTTCTGGATATGATAGAGATAGAAAAGCTAACATTTTCATTGAAAAATAAGTCTATCCAGAACTTTGAAAGGAAATGGAGAGAAGTCTTAAATTGGATAAAGATATAGTAATAAGAAAAGGAAAAGAATAAAGCAATTTGTATATAATACAAGGCAACAATGTAATAAGGCAATGTAACAAAGCAGCAATGTAACAATGTAAGATGTAACAATGTAAGATTACCTTTTGAAGAGAAACTATGTATGAATGGAATGTAAATAAGCAGACTCAACTGGAAAAAAAGAAAAAAGCTTGGAAGTGGGGAAGGCGGGGTTATTTTCACTTTAAACTTTAATAAAAATATTTCTAAAAAAAACCCAAAGTGAACTTCATAGGGGTTGTTTACAAATGTAGGGAGTTCACTTTAACTAAGGTAAGAAGATAAGACCAAATTCTGATTAGCATAAACCATGATGCAATCGTAAACCTATTTTGCAAACCCTGATTAAATCACATCCTCAAAGTGATTTTACAACAAAGCTACATTCACATTTAATCAAATATAGGAATCATCATGTATCATGCTCAATGAGAATAAAACAGGAAAAGACAGTGCACAAGAAGGCAGAGGAAGGTCATTCACAATCCCAGACCACAGCTAAGAAAGTTACTGTTTGGGACTACAGCTTCCAAGACTACCGCCACCAACCCAATCAGGACGGTCCATGATGACTGAGTAAATTTTGTGAGCTGTGGTTCCACGAAGTAACTTTTCCAACCTCAGCAATGGGAATCTTACTATTAAAAAATGCCAGAAATGGCCTATAAGAATTGCAAATATAAAATACAAAAATTAACCTAGATTGTTAGTCCCATAACCACCATTTTGTTGCTAGTCCATCTAGTTCAAAAACATAACTTCACTAAGCTCTGCACCAGACCCACTCCCCGTCCCTTAACGCAGGTACAGTATATGGCCAAACAGCTTGTCTCCAGATTCTTCTCTGAAATTTAATACCATTTTGCATTGTTAGTGATACACTGGAGCTTCTGGGCTACTAGGAGTTTCTTACTCTCACCAGTTGAAAGCACTGGTGGCCAGCAAAGCTTATTCTACAAGGCACTCATAACAATCTTACTCTTAAAATATTTTTATTGTATTTTTGCTTTTATTTGCTTTTATTTTGCTTTATTTTTATTCTTGCAGTACAGTGACCTAATAAAAAGATATCATAGGCCAGAAGCAAGTCTGTCAACTGGTATTAGGTAGCAGCCACTTTAGGAAAAATATCAGATTATGCAGGTCGCACAACTTCTGATTGTTGATTGACTTCATGACATGGGCAACCTACAGTGTTCAGACTGAAAGAAGCTCTTGCTTTTGTATAGTTCTTGCTGAATAACTGATTCAAGCAAAAAAGATAACAGCCACAGGGTCAATCTAGACCAGACATCTATTGCAACAACGCAGTTTATGTGAATGCGGTTCCCCCATCTCAGATGTAAATAGTAGCCTGGTAGTGGAAGATGGGTGGCATAAGTACTGTAGAGTGAGCAGGAAAGTTTAACCCTTTCCCTGTGATGCCCCCAATGACCATGTGCAACTGGAACAGAGCCTGGAAAAGTCACTTTTTTGAAGTACAGTTTCCAGCCAGTGTCCGTGCTGGCTGGGAGATTCTGGGAGTTGTATTCCAATAAAGTAACTTTTCCAAGATTTGAACAAAAGGCTTCCTGTCCAATGTAAAAAAGCAGCTTCGGGTTGGGGGAGCAATTTTCATTGAGCATGGGAAGAGGGAAAAGTAAAACTCTACTTTTCTACTTTCTATGGTACTTGTGGTGCTCATGTGCACATGCACGCATACTCACAACTTTTTATGTTTTAAAAATGTAAAATGGAACTACTTTTTACATTTTTAAAAAATCTGTGCCTTCATTATGTTCATGTTGTTAGCATCATGTCTCTCTTAGCCCTTACTGATAAGAATTCAAGAGTCAAACTTTCCAGAAGCCTGAGTAAATGAGACAAAAGTGAAGTTTTCACAGTGGTCAAGTTTGACCTTTTTAGCCAGTTTTGGGACCACACCTCTCAGGGAGCGCAGCCCCATCCGCTGCTCTTCATACCACACATTGCCCATAGCAACCGTCTCTTTCCGAGCAGTCAGATAAAAGGGAGACTTGGCTTCTATTTGGGAAGGAGGGCGATGGATGTACATATATTTGTAGAGGAGACAGTAAGGGCAGAACTTGTGTCCTTTAGAGTGCTCATGGTATATCTGACCATAGCATACTCTGTTCAAGCCCATCCTTTTCTCTCTTTTCACAGTGTCTGTTCTGCCAAAAAAGGGCCGATTCTGTGCATCCTTCAGCATCTCAATGTCACCAAACATTAGGTCAGCATGCTCCTGCAAGGTCCTCATGTTCAGGTACTGGCTGTTATATTTCACCACAGTGGACAGTAAGGCCACAGGACTTCCATCGCCCAAGCACCCAATCCTCCACATCTCTTCCTCATCAGAAAGGGAGAAATAAACAATGTTACGAGAGCGAGCCCCTGACATCCCCACCTTGCTGAGCACCCTCAGCTTTTCCTTGAGCTTCTTGGTAGAAGAACTGAAGCTTCCACTTGTGATGGAAAACCCTATGCCAGCATTCTTCAGAATCCGGTCTAGCCCCCGACGGATAGCATGAAGAGATGTAGCCAAGAAATCTGAGCCATCTGTTTTCTTCACAGTGACATAGAAATCCTCAAGGAGTTCATTCAACTTCACAGCTGGAATCTGGATCACAAGAAAATTACAGACTTTGCATCAATTATCTGCCCATAATCCCCCTTTTGCAAGAAAGAATCTCCAAACTCAGCAGGGACCAAACCAACTTATCAGAGAGAAAATGGCTGGTCAAATCCAAATGTGGTCTCTGCCTGTTCATCTCCATTTCTTCCTCATCAGCCAGATGAGCTGAAGACATTTTGCCACCTGAGGCAAAAGGCTACATAGTGCCTCCTCCTCCTTCCATTCCAAGTACAAAAGGAAAGCACACATGTAATCAATGCTGCCAGAAGAGTGCTTCCCACTGAACCTGATAGCAGCAGGCTTGGAGAGTAAAGAGCAGGCCACAGAGCACACAAAACATTTTTCTCTACCATCTTTTTGCTGCCTCCTAATCCCAGCATTTGCAGCCTGGGGTGGCTGCCTTATTCCTCTTCATAGGAGGATCAGATCTTCTCATCCCTATTTGAAAATACAAAGGAGCTAAAAGTAGCACATGCTTTCCCATACTGTGACCCAGGATGCTGAATGCAGCTGACCACCAAGTACTGTGTTCTGCCAGGAGCTCTTTCCTTCTACTTCTGGTTTCGCAGTTCCAAAGAGGCAGCCAAAAATGAAGTGCATCAAGCTGTTGTCCCCTTGCAAAACCCTATCCCGGGGTCTACAACTTTGATATAAAATTAATCTAACCCACCAGAGAGGTCACTCGAATGTGCACATAGGCAATAACACTCGTATGATCAAAAGAACCGGATCAGGCCAGTAGCAACAGGAGACCTCAAGTTATAATAACCCATGGTGGACAAAAGGCCTTTAACCTTTAAGAAGTCCACTTGAAGGGAGTAAAAGTGTTCCCGGAAAATTGGGCACTGGAAGCAATAAAATCTTATCGACTCCATCTCCAGAAACTCACACCACAGCCTCAAAGCGGAGGAAGATCCTGTTATTTGGATGACATTTTGTTATCTTCCGAGAAATGCCAGATGTGGAGGTGTTTTTCTTATTCTGTCCCTGTCTGTTTGTTTTCCCAGGGAGAGGATTTGCCTTCAGAGTAAATTTTTCCTACAAATAGGCTCTGTTTTTGGGCTAGTTAGGCAGGAGAGATCGAGGCAGGGGAGGAAGGCAATGCAGTGATTATGATGTCTCCTGGTCACATCAACTGACTGGTCCCCCTCCCTCCTCAGTGTCTCTTCACTGAGCTGGTGTTTGATTGCTGCTTCCTGGACCAAAGGACTTCAGGAGAGGTGCAGTATTTCCCAAGCTGCGAATCCCTCTACAATCTCTCTATTTTATTTCCACTTTTTATTTCTGTTAGCCCTTGGATGTGTGTGCGTGTGTGTGCATGAGTGCGAACTATTACTACTCAATAAATTCATTAATTGGACCTTTTTGTGTGATTTCTGACTGAGCCTGACCCTGTAACATTGGGTTAAAGATCCTTAATTACTCTGCCCTCTTTGCATTGCTAAGGCAGTGCTCTTAGCTAAATTTCCCCACAAGTGACAATTTGACAGGCATTGAGAATCCCCCTAAGGGACCTTCAGCAGGCAGGGTAACAAAGCCACTGCCACAGCCACCACTGGATCCTACCATAAATCTCCATAATTTCAAGGATAGCAGCTTGAGCACCAGACTACTCATGGAAGCATTTAATGGCTTTTTCTACCATATCCCCACCACTACTTCCGGTAAGACATGAAGAACAATCTGTTACACCCTGGATAAGGTAACATCCAACAGGCTTGTTCATCAAGACAGGCTGCTGTAGCAGGAGAGGAAAGGATTAAGGTTCCACTCCACACCCACTGCGACCCAATAATCATCATGTTCTTCCCCTCAGCTGATGCTCTTTGTACATCGTTATAGGGATGTAAACAATATTCCTGATTTTTCCTGAAAAATGGTTTTCCCAACAGCTGGGACCCCATCATGAAAAAGAACAGACCAGCAAGAAATTTGCACAATTTTCTCCTGGTATTCAACGTCCCAAAGTATTACACAGACATTATACTGTGAGAAAAACACTTTTTGAGCTAAGAAACCTCCTGTTTTCTGCAAAGAAAATTGGTCACTGGTATAGAAAACATTTCCAGAAGACACTCCATTCTGTGCAAGAAACTGTTCCCCCACCCTCAAAATAATTCCTGTGTGACACTTTGGGACATTTGAATGCACAGGGAATATTGCAGTGGTGACAAGAATAATTATTTGTCCTTGAGGGTAAAAACAGTTGAGGACTTGCATATCTAATCTGTATTTATTTTCCCTATTTCTGTACATTAGGATAAAATAAAGGCACCTCAAGTATGGAATATTCTTCAAGGAGTGATAGGTTCCAGCATTGCTGTTATTCTGGTGCCAAGTGAAAACATGAACCAGAATCCTGTTGGGCAATTATGAATTAGTAACCTAGAGTTACTCACTTGTGACTGTTTTGTAGTTTAGGGACTACATAGGGACCGTGAAAGTCCCCTAGTACCCATGTATAAGAAAGCAACCGCTGCGATTGACAGGGGTCTGTTCTGCTGTCCATCAGGAAGCAGTTGGCTGATAGTCCGATGCCCTTGCACAAGCAATCTCCAGTATAGGGAGAACTGAGACAGGGATCCTGCTTCTGACTATCACACCAGAGATTACTCACATCAGAGGACGGGCATATAAATCAGCTGCTTCCTGTTCCACAGGGGAACATATTCCTGTCATAACCCTGCAGTGGGGATGTTTCGCAGTAAGTGGGGACTGGGGGACATTAGATTCACCATGTAGCACTGTAACTATGGTGGTTACACAACAGGATTCTGGCCATTTTTTTTTTACTAAAGCTGTTGGGGTGTAATTGATTGCTCATACGTGTTTCTTTTTAAATCATTTTAAACTATTTTAACTAGTCTTCATCTTTCTTCTTTTAACTGCTTAAAATACTTAAAATGTTTCTAGCCTTTTAAAATCACTTTTTATTGTTTACATTGCTTTCAGTTGGTCAAGCTGATTCTATAAGATGCCACCCTGAGATCTTTAGATAGAATATAGAATAGAAATATTTTAATAAAAAAATAAATAAAATATGCATAGGGCTACTGGGGAAAGGAGTAGAAGGGGGATAATGCTGGGGAGGTATGGGTGGGTTAGGGATGATGGTTGATATTCTAAGACTGCATTTGAAAGAATAATAAAAGCCTTTAAATTAGAAGCATCCCTACACATTAAGTGAAGATAAATTCAACTTCATATCTCGCTTGGCCCCAAAATGTATGTTTTAATTTTTTTTTCAGATATTAGAAAAACACAAACAAAAAGTGGGGAAAAAAACCTTCATAGACCTTAATTTTTTCCTGTTGCTCCCAAGTATTGGAAACTTTCCTTCCTCCTTTTCCACCCAGATCTGCTTACAGCCTTGATAAAACTCATAATTAAAAGGAAAGCTTTAAGCTGGGTATAATGAGGTGCTGGAAAAAATAGGAGGCAGGCATGAATAATATTGCCTTTGATGCTGGGAGATAAGAAAGCTGCAAAGAATCTTTTCCTTGCACCCTCTCATCTCAAGATTAATTTCAACTATCATATTTCATATCTGGATATCAGACTTTATTACGCTGCATGGAAACTTATGCCTGCAGCCAGAAATAGCATGATAAAGGGAGTAAGGATAGGTGGGATGTGGGGAGAATTAGTGCAGATTCTAAATACAAATGGCCTGATCAGCTAAGTTGATATTAGATAATAACAAAATAAAGCTTATTTTAATATAATACAAAATAAGCACGTAATACTGTGCACTGTCCAGACCACTGGAAATCAATAGATTTACTT
This sequence comes from Iguana delicatissima, assembly GCA_948472985.1. NCBI lineage: Eukaryota > Metazoa > Chordata > Lepidosauria > Squamata > Iguanidae > Iguana > Iguana delicatissima. The sequence continues at coordinate 356,661 of CAOKZL010000668.1, forward strand.
CTTATTTAGCACTGGGGTAGGAACTCCATGTTTCTCCTCTGTAAGTAACATATGCAGGGACTTCTTGGTCTTGCCCCCACCTTCACAAACCAGGAAAGCTGAACATTCACTGAAGAAACCATAAGGACAGTTTCTGGAAGGGCCACTGCTCCCCTCAAAGTCACATAAAGAGGAATGGTGCTGGATGGTTAGATTAAAGCCCTATGTATTTCAACATTCTGTGCCTATAGTGGCTAGCCCAATACATCTTAGTAGTCCACAGACAGGGCATGAAAGCAATATTTCCCTCCCACATGTGCACCCCAGTAACTGGTATGGAGGAGTACACTGTCTCTGATAGTGGAAGGAGTAGAGAGATAGGCATCATGACTAGTACCCACTGACAGCCCTATCCTGCTTAGCAATGGTAGCCCTACAGACACATTCTGGGATTCACCTTCAGCCACATTTGTGCACAGGTAGTTTTCCTGATGTAAATAATAATCCACACATACAGAGAGATGGAGAGAAAGAGAAAGAGAGAGAGACAGAGAGAGAGAGAGACAGAGAGAGAATAAAATTATACAATTTTCTTTTGACTTGTATCTTAATCATTCTCTCCCAAACATTTTTTACAAAAAAAAAAAAAAGACCCTGGGACTATTAGTGTGATGTGATAAAAATAATAATAAAACCCTCACTCTCAAAAGTAGAATTTCCTCTTTTCCAGTTTAAAGTCTTGAGATGTCCACTCCCTAGAGATGATAGGGTCATGTAGGCTATATTACGGCCTTAGCTCCCTCCTGTGTTTTAACATGTAGGTGAGCAAAGGGAGCTTCCTCCTTAATTTGCAACTGTTAATTACATTTCTTGTTTAAGGTAACAGACTCTCTGAAGAAATCAAAAACCTAAGTTCCTGTTGAATTATCACATGCTATCTGAAAATGATAAACAGATTGGGACAGTTTAATGTTGATAGATGGCAGACTGAGAGGATGAGCTTTGAACTGTTAATTGTTTCCTGAATGTTTACATGAGGAAACCACCTGTTTAGTGTCTATAAGATGGGCACAGGGAAATTTGTTTTTGTCTCACTTTGGATGTCCTTAAGGTGTTGATCTATTTCTGTTGCAGAAATAAACCTTGCCTTTCCTTCACTCCTTGCTCACATTGCTTTGCTAATCTGGACCCTCTGCTGGGCAACAAATCTCACTCTTGTGATGCAATCCACCTGTAGTTTAGATATGCTGCAGCAACCTAGCTCAAGCCAACTAACCATATAGTATGGATGTTCATTAGGTTTGGCAGAAGAACAAGCCAGCATAGTGTAGTGGTTTGAGTGTTGGGCTAAGATTCTGGGAGACCAGAATTTGAGTCTCCACTCAGCCATGAAAATCCACTGAGTGATCTTGAGCAAGTTACACTCTCACAGTCTCAGAGGAAGGCAATGGCATGCCTCCTCTGAAGAAATTTTGCCAAGAAAACTCTGTCATAGGTTCCCCTTAGGGCTGTCGTAAGATGGAACTGATCTGAAGGCACATAACAAAAGCCAAAATGGGATCCTTAAGATTAGTTCTCTCCAAAGCCTTGCCCTGAAGCAATGATAACCAAAACTATGCCCCACACAAACTTGACTAGCAATACGGGTCTCTGGAAAGGCAGAATGATTCCATATCTGAAAACGTAGGATCGTTTTAGGTCTATTTCTCTGAAAATACTGAGGTTTGAAAAGAATGAAGAGGACAGAGGTAGTGTCCACTTAATAATATGGCATATTTTATCAAGAATTCTCAGTGACTGTGTTTAGAGGAAAGTATTTTGAGTTTGATACTTTAAAATCTTATTTCTGTGCTTTTCCTTCTTTTGGTTTCACACAGCGTGTGTGAAACATTTAAAAATTAGGAGGTCATGTGGTATTTGTGTCTTGCTTTAACTGGTTTTAATCTGCTTTAAATTTCATCCTTTCTCCTTCCTCACTTCTGATTCAGTTTAGTCCTTTTTCTCTTTCTTTCTTTCCCCTTAAAATCAATCTTTCTCCCAATTTTTCCCCTCCAGTATGCAATTCTTTCTGTTAATTCCTTACTTGGTTTCTTTATAAGCCTTCTTGTGTGTTTCTTTTTCCTTAACATATCAGTCAGTTAATATCTCCACTCCTTTCTCTAAGAATAAAGGTCTGTATTCTCTATCAGCTGCTTCGTCAAACCAAAATATAATGTGATATGATTTATATTATAACTAATGGTCTGTATTCTCTGTCAGCTGCTTCCAGGCACAACCCCAACAAATCTGACAGAAACATCATTCACCCATTCTCCGATCACTGGCAGAATGGGCCTCCTTCTCCCCATGCAGCTGATGCCCAGTAAAGGGAGAGAGAGTTACAATTATGGGAATAGTGTCACTGTCATGACTAAGTAGTGATCATGAATCCAGGACAGTTACCTGAATTTACTCATCCGTAACTGTTAGGGGTCAGGTCAGGAGAGGTTAGGAGACTATAAATAACAAAATAGCTGATACAGAATACAGGCCATTATGATACAAATCGTATAATATTATATTTTGCGTTCCATTCCAATTCCTTATTCACCACTTACTTATAGTGGGCCTTGGTACTGTTGTTCTTGCTGTTGTTGTTACTCTAAGGCAGAGGTGGGCAACTATCTAGCAGGTGGGGGGGGCAATATTTGCTCCCCATCTTCTCTGAGAGGCTGCACAGATATGTTTCATGGAGCTGCTACTTCTGCTTCCCAGTTTCCTACAAAACTGGGCCATTTTTGGAGGTATGGAGAGGTTTAAAAGGCGCTATTGCCTTTCATGTTAAGATAAGCAGTTTGAAGTGGGCCCACGAGGAAATCCACAGAACCCACTCAAAGAGATACATCATTAAATAATATGGATCCTGCCTTGTAAATTTTGTCCAGCCTCCCCATCAAATCTCAATTCAAATAACACAACCAAGGCCACTCACCTTTGTAATGTCCATGTAGTCTTTCAGACCCTTTGTCATGCACCAGTACCGCCATACATTCAGAGCATATACAGTTGCTTTAGTCGTATTTGGGCTCACAGCACTGATACAAAGATACTTCAAATCGTCATCAAAATTAAAGATGGGGAATTTGTTGAGCTTGGTTGAATAAGCTGAAAAGCAAGGGAAAATGCAACGATGAAATTAATTTGCGTTACTTCATTAATGTAGCTAACTGGAACGGTTATCACAAATACTATAAGGTATATTTACAGCTGGAGGCTACCATCCAGATCCTAATGAAGTTGATAACAAATGGATGGGGGAATACTATTGGTTTTAAAGGACTGCAGCATCCTCGTTGAACCAAAACAGAAATTTCACATCAGCTGTTAAGCATACATCTATTATTGAAGGTATCGCTTGAGGAAAAGTATTTTTAGTAGAGCTCATTTTGAAATTGTCTCAGCGGCAAGATGAAAAATATTAAGCACAATAAATATTGTACATGAAATAACATGCATGACCTTTTCATTAAGGAAAATCTTGCCTACTGCAGATAGAAGGAGGAAAATTACAGTACAATAGGAAGCAGAAGCTTCTTTATTCTCAAGGATGCATGATTTTTTTCACCTCCAAGTGGGTTTGTCATTTTCTACAAGAAAATCTATATGGTAATGCAATCAGGCAGCTTCCTCCTACCTGATGTCCTCCAAATGTTTGAGACTATAACATCCATCAACCCCAACAAGCATGGCCAACAGTTAGCAATCATAGGAACTGAAGTCCAAATCATCTGGAGCAGCAGTATTTACATCTTGAGTTAAATCTTGGCGGTTCCCGGCAACAAATTATATTTACAGGGGCCCCAAAAAAAGAAAAGGTTAAGAGCCCCTGATCTGGAGGATACCAGATTTGAGAAAGCTTCAGGAAGACATTGTGGGTAGTGAGGCCTCTGTCAATCACTGGCTGAACTGACCTAAAGAGGAACGGTGTAGGTAAAAATGTTTCTGGCTTTCATTGGCTGAGCTGCACAGATACTAGATATGGACAGGAGAAAGCAGAACAGACAAGGAGAAAGGACTTCAGGAAGGAAGGAGACCTAAGCTTGCAAAAGGAATTTTTTTCCCTACAGTTCCCTGAATTCCCCAACCAGCAATTCTGGGAATTGTAGTCCAAAAAAGTAACTTGTCCATACTTTGAATAAAGGAAGCTGCGACAAGAAGGCAAATCTGAATGAAGAAAAGGAACAGAGCAAGTCTGAGAAGGGAGAGATAAAGGAAAAATAGAATGAGTTTACAGGGCCCCAAATGAAAGAAGTAGGAACCCTGAAGTCTGCATAATGCAGAAATCTTCCTGATGGTTCTACTATTTAGTTATCTTTAACGCTAACTCTATAACCATAAAGGTCCAGGGAAGGATAGGACCAATCTAAAACTGAGACTACTAGCCATATATTGTAGTCTGAGATACAACCGCACACACATACATACACACATATCCCCTGCACAGATTTACTCTTCTAAACGTAAACTTTTATTTCCTAAGTCAACAGCAGAACACATCCACTTAGTTATTTGATGGGTTTCCCCACAGACACTGACCATCACTTATGTGGACACTTGTACACAAGGTTGTAGATGGTGATCTGCACAGTTGTGAGCATACATTAGTGTGTGGATTTGTGAGCAGGGGGAGATAGGAGACCTCTTAATAATATATGTGGCTTCCTCCAGATATCCTCCCATCAATCCATGCTTAGGCTACAGCCTTCAAAAGCAATAATTAATGAGGCATTTAAAAATATAGGAGGACTGCAAGAAACACACACACACACACACACACACACACACACACACATGCAATAATTTGATTACTGGTATTCATGCAGACTTCTGTTGCTTTTACATTTTCCTCAACTGAAGTCTCTGTTGCAGTCAAATGGAAAATTAAGCAAGCTTAAATCCTATTGCTGTAGAGCCCTTACCCTCCAAGTGTCCTGATGTGGCAGTGACAGCATAAGCCATTCTACTTTTTCAGCTGCTTTCAAAATGCTCCATTTTAATTCTCCCACCTTCCCCCTTGTTCTTCAGCTTATTTTAATAGGGGCAAACTGTACAAAGGTGGGTTGCACTCAATTAAGTTGTGGGTGGGGAAGAGGGGGCAGAATCTTGCCCTTCCCCATTTAAGGCAAAAACAAACTACTGCAACCTCTCCTAGCTTGCTTGTTCTTCTTCATCAATAATATTTTCTGTCTTAACCACACCCTCATGTTGCTTGTCCACAGGCATCCCAGCTTCATCTGTGAAATGTTGAAGGGTATGTGGGAACTCTGTATATTGGAAGCAGGGAAATATTAGCTTTCCACATGGACTGCAACTCCAAACTCCTATAGTTGGCTAGGCTGATTGGAGCTTCTGTAAGTTGAGGTCCAAAACAAATCAATTTGCATAATTAAAATAATTAGATGCAAATCAAATGTCCAGATTTCCAGGAGTGGAATATGGCAACCCTAATATTCTCCAGTTCTCCTGATGGTCTCCAGAACAGGTTGTGTGACATCTCCTGTCTCCTTCAGTCGATGAAAAATAGCTGAAGAGATCTTAAGAACAACCATGAGCTGCTACCACTGCCTCCTGCCATCTGACTGGGCAATTACTTTTACGTTCCTTTTCTTAATAGTAGGGCCAGTCCTGGCAAACAGAAGTAAGCAGACAGATAAGGAGTCATCCAACATATCACTCAGATTATGCAGCAAGAGCTGAATTAGTTATCTAAAAACAAGAGCGGAAATCACCTCCCTCTTTTACAACCTGCCCAAGTTTTCACATCAACTGTTGAGAGTGCTGAGGCCCTGGCTCTCTGATCTATCACCGCTGTCACATCTGATCTCTGACATGGCAGACAAGCGCAAGACACCTTTTCCTTACTGACTCACAGATTATGAAACACCAATCCATGGGTGATGTGCCTTGCCCCACCACACAGCCAGGTAATACATCATTACAGATGAAATTGTTACCCCTCATTTATTTAAAAAGGTTAAGAAAAGTTTTAAAAATTGCTATTTAAATTGTGAAATGACAACTATGTGATCAGGTTGAGTAAGAATTACTGTTGGCATTATTTTATTTGCTTACTTTGGAGAGAGATAAAAGCAGGAGGAATGTTTTGCTGTTTTTTTCCTTGGGGGGCTCTTTTTTTTAGTAATTTAATTGATGGTAATTTTTTAAAAGAATTAATGTGTCTAATACACGTAAACAACCAAAGCAACAAATTATTTGTACAGAGTTCACCAAAACAGATAATGTTAATTACTGAAGTACCTAATTAATGGAAACATGTATGAACTTTGATAAAATTTTCTAAACTCCACTCCGCTGTAAGATGCCTTTCACCAAATGGTCCAAGGCTGATATATTTCAACAGGGATTTGGTGCTGAATTGAATATGATCAATCTATTTTAGGTGGAGCTGTGCTCCTTTTGAATAAGAAAGTCCACCATTGAGCTAGACACCAGGATTCAGTCCAGAACCTCAATGACCGGGATGCTTTTATTGGTTTCACTGATCTTATTGATGCTCTTCTATTTTAGCTGTTACTATCTATTTTAAGTTGTACTCTACTGTGATTATCCAGCTTGAGCACCATTTGGTGGAAAAGAGGAGTGTACTGTAGACAGCTAAAATGAAATAAATGTCCTAATGCTCCTGTAGATCATGAGAAACTATGGATTGCTCTTAAAGAAACAGGACATTTAATTGTCCAGTTGTATAACCTGTATACAGGACAAGAGGCACTGTTAGGACAGAAGACAGAGAAACAGAATGGTTTCCAATTGGCAAAGGGGTCAGGCAAGGCTGCATTTTATCACCCTATTTGTTTAATACATAAAGCAGGATTAGACTCGGAGGAAGGAGGCATGAAAATTAGAGGAAGGAACATCAACAATTTAAGATATGCAGATGACACTATGCTACTAGCAGAAAACAGCAAAGACTTTGAATAATTACTGGATAACATCAAGGAAGAAACTGCAAAGACAGATTTACAGCTGAACATTAAGAAAACAAAAATAACAACCACAGAGGATTTGCATAACCTTAAAGCAAACAATGAGGAGATTGAAATAGTTCAAGATTTTCCACATCTTGGTTCAGTCATCGATCAGAATGGAAACTGCAGCTAAGAAATCAGAAGAAAACTAGGACTTGGAAGGACTTCTATGTGTGGTTGTGAAAGCAGGACAGTGAAGAAAGCAGATAAGAAGATAATCAGCTCCTTTGAAATGTGGCACTGGAGAAAAGTTCTACAAATACCCTGGACTGCTAAAAAGACAAATACATGGATCTTAGAGTAAATCAAGCCTGAACTCTTCCTAGAAGCCAAGATGACCAAACTAAGGCTCTTGTACTTTGGCTGTATCACAAGAAGACATGACCCACTAAAAAAGACAATTATGTTTAGGAAAGTGGAAGGTATTAAAAAAAAAAAGAGGAAGACTGTATTACAGATGGATAGACTCAATCAAGAAAAACATGTCCATGAATCCGCAAGACCTGAACAAGGCAGTTGTGGATAGGGTGTCTCAGAAATATCTCATTCATAAGCTTACCATAGGCTGAGGTAGACTTGACAGCAGTTAACAAGCTACTTCAGTGATAATTTAAAAAAAAGAAATGGGCAGAAATTCATTGAAATGGATAATAAAAGCATTAGTAGAGTTACCTAATGACCTTTAAAAAGCTGGCAAGGTTGGGTTTTTGTTCTGCTTGTTTTTATCTTGTGGGTTTTTTTGTTTGTCCATTTGTGGAGGTGAATTCAAGGAGGGAGTTGTGTGTATCTGTGTGTGTTTGTTTCTTCTTGATCTTTTTCTTTTAGTCTGGGTTCCATTAACACAAGAAGCAAGGTCAACCTCACCCCCACACCACTCAGGTGGATTCTTTTTATTTGTTACATTAATATTTATATATTTATTTTATCCATATCAAATGGAGAAGGTGGGGAAAGAGGGAATCAAGCAGCATCTTTGAGACTGGTTTATTTTAGCATAGCTTTTGTGATAACCATCCACTTCTTCAGAAAGCTCACGTTAAAATAAATAAGTCTCAAACATGCTGCTTTGATTCCTTCATTCTTTGCCTAGGCTTTTGCTGAGGCTGAGAGAATGTCTTGCCCAAGATTATCCTTCTTTCCCTTGCTTTTTAAACCCTTTTTTTTTTTAAAAAAAAGGATTCAAAAGATTCGAGATTTGTGAGATTCGTTGATTCCCAGAACCTTCCAGGAATTCGGATCAGGATTTGGAAAATTCTGTATTCATCCCATCCCTAGCATAAACATAAGCCATTTCCTCACTACACTGTTGCAGTGTTATTATTCCACTTTCAACATCCTATGGAATCCTGGAGTTTGCAGTTTAGGGAGGGGTGTTATCTCACCTATATGCTATGTCCTGAGGATCACAATTATTTTATATCAAACATAGTGAGCCATAGAGATCTACTGGAAGGACACGTAGGCAGTAGAGCTATGGAGAAAGGTCAAAAGAGTAGCACTGTTTTCTGTCACACATCCCAGGTGAATCTCGAAATGGTTCTCACATTCCATTGGAATGGATTATCAGCAAGAGAAACACCGACAGGAGACAAGAGGTCTCTGGGATCAAATTAACATTTCAAACAGCCAGGAATGTTACACTTTGGAGGCATGCATCCTTGGATGAGAAACTCATCTTGTAGGAAACTACAAGGATGCCTGGCTGTATTTTCTTTGAACTACAAAGCTGAGATCCGTCTTCATAAAAATGCAGCCACCTGGTCTCTCGGACATTTTTTTAGCTCTGTTCACTAAGTAAGTAATTAAGACCCCTTTTTCTCTTCCACTTTGGAGGAGGAGTTCTCCCAGACTCACAATAATGCTTGTGCCAGTGGAAAAGCTCCACTCAGCCTCTGGGGGAAAGGCTGAGATGAGCTTTTTGCTTGTCTTTTCCAGCTGAAGACTTCTGGATTGGTATAATATTACTCCCAAACCCTCATGTCTCTCTCCCTCTTAATTTTCACCTCTTTCTAAATTTCTTTAGTCTTGTATGCTTGTGGGAGTGAGTGTGGCTGAATGATTGTATGGATTTTAACATCTATTTCAATAAAATACTTAAATTTGAACAGTTAGCCTGATTCTCTGTGATCTAACTCTGTAAAAGCTGAGCTAAAAGATCTTTAATTACCCTGCCCTCTTTACATTGCTAAAGCGGTGTTCATAGCTGATTTTCCCCACAAGTGATAATTTTGACAGGTGTTGGGAATCCCCTAAGGGACCCCCAGCAAGCAGGGTAACAGCGGCATTTAGAATTCTCAGCCAGAGAGCTCTTTGTCCTCAGTAAACTGCAAACCCCAGAACTCCACAGGATGTTGAAAGTGGAATAATAGCACTATAAAAGTTTAATGCAGAAATGGCCATTGATTCTGAGGGCTGGAAGGAAATGCAGAGGCCATCTAGTCCAACTTCCTGCCATGCAGTTATACACAACTAAAGCATTCCCAAAAGATGTCCATCCAACCTCTGTTTAAAGACATCTGTAGCCAATGTGATGTAGCAGTTTGAGACCAGCAGTTTGAGACCAGAACTCAATTTTCTGCACAGTCATGGAAACCTACTGAGTGACCTTGGCTACACAACACACACTCTCAGCCCAGGGTTGCATTAAGGATTTTGTAGACCATAGGCACTCTTGTTCAGAATATTTTGCTTTCCTTTGTCTTTATTTTACCTTCTTTGATAGAAAGTAACCTACAGAGAATCCTGTTTTATTCTCACAATAACTTCATAAGGTCCATCAGACTAAGATATAGTGCCTTTTTTAGTGCACAATTCCAGTCTGGAAACAAACTGAGATCCTAACCCAGAACTCTATCCATACACCTGGTGTGGGAATTGTGTGGCTCTCCTGGTATTTTGGGCTGCAGTTCCCAATAACCCTTCTCACCACAACCAATGGTGAGGAATGCGAGGAGTTAAAATCCAACAAGATCTGGAGGTCCAAACAATTTCCACCTCTGGACTTAAACCATACTGACATTTATATATATATATATATCATTATCATTATCATTATCATTTTAAAATAATTTTAAAATAATTAAATACCTTATATATATATATATATATATATATATATATATATATAAAAGGTATTTAATTATTTTAAAATGATAATGATTTTTGAGAATCCTATAGCATCTTTGAACCTAATTAAGAGAAAGATTTTCTAGAAGAAGCATTCATGAATCCAGTCTATGTCATTTAATGCAACTGAAGTCCATGAAAGCTTATGCTGGAGATTTCTTTCTCTCAGTTAATCTAAAAGGCTGAATCTACATGAGGCTGCATTCCTGCTCCACTGCTCCCCTTACTGCCATACACACCTGTTTTAGTCCATACAGAAATCAGTTTGGAAAGCCACACGTGACTCCCCATTATGTACATACATCAGTGCAAAGGGGTGTTACTGCTCTGAGCACGGGTTCACTGTATCGTCTTGGCTTATGTCTGGTCACATGACCACAGCAGCTGCAGATTTTTGGGGAGCGGGTTCCCACAATGCAGGTTCTCATTCACATATTTGCTTAATCAAATAATATTTTCCCTTCATTCTGACTTCCCACTTGCGCTTCTATAAAGTAGCTACTCCCCTCCCTGCTCTCTTTCCGTTGGCAGGTGAACACACTTTTATTCAGGCAGGCCTTTGAATTTTAATATGTTGCAGTACTGTGTATGTATAAAGTGATGTGCTGTACTTTTAATCTTTTATTGAAATGTATGTTTTAAATATGTTTCAACATTTTGAACTAAAGTTTTTAATCTTTTTTTTAAAAAGTGTTAATTCTTTTTTTAACTTTTGTAAACTAATGTTTTAGCTTTTTTAACTATTTAATTATTTTTATTATTGTAAGCCACCTTGAATCTTATCCTGGGAAAAAGGTGGGATATCAATTAATAAGTTAATTCAATGCTTTTTACAACTAACATTCCAAGTTGTGCCAGATAGCTATCCTCCATTATCCAGCTTTTATGTAGAAGTTTCCAGAGTTAGCAGAGGGGGAAACCCTTCAAGTTATGCAGATGAAGCTGTAGATGGCTCCTGGGCCCCCCTGCTCTAAGAAAGTGGCTTTGGGAGAGCTTCCTGCACCCTGTATTCTACATCCTCCATATATTTGGGACCTCCTTGACAGTAGAGGTTTTAGCTACTAAGTCATGACTCTCTAGAGCTTGAGGAATCACAGGTTTGGGTAACTAACTATGCCAAAATATTCCTGAATGTAGACCCTAGGGCAGGAACAGAGAACATGTGGCCTTCCAGAGGTTGTTGGGAGGCAACAACATCTGCCACCACTGATAATGCTGGCTATGGCACTGCGTCTAGAGGGTTGCACTCTGCCCATACTTGCCTTTTGGTGCCTGACATTGGACACACGCCATTCACTGAGTGTGTTACAGACTGGACTCTGCAGAGATCCACAGACCCAGGTGATTTCCACACTAGAGGCCATTAGCGTGTTATATCATTCACACAATGCTGTCAGGTTAGGGACATTCTTTTCCGCATCCTTCCCCCTTAAGTGGATGGATAGCAATATCGCCACTGCTGTTCCTTCTGCATTACAGTGTCTTTGGCCACTCTCCCAACAACCTCTGGAAGGCCACATGTTCTCCTTGCCCCACTGCCCCTGATTGGGTGGTGATTTTTTTTTGTTTATTTTGGAAGCTGTACTAACATAGCAATGTTGTAACAGCATGACATGCCAGTCCACTGTTGCGCTTTTGCCCTATACTGTTTAAAAATGTATTTAAAAAAATAAAAAGTTTTGACTCAAAGGAGACATTTAAAATAAATAGGGAGAGGTGATAAGAAGTTTACTATACCATGGGAGTAGCTGAGGGAGAGACGGGGTGGGCATGCCTACAGCCCGTCCACTGCTGGATGCGCCAGAACAGAAACCGCTATTAAGTGCTTTAACAGTTCTGCACTACAACAGCTGACAAGATTGAAGCACTATGGGAGGATTTTAAATGATTTTTTCTGGAAATAGAATATGGCAATTTGGCAACACTTGGGGACAGGACAGTGATGACATCATAGAGAAGCACAGCTCCTGGACCAGTAATGACCTGCTACTATTGCGTTATAGTAACATAGTGCGGAAATGGCCCCAGGTTCTTGTCATGCCAATCCAGTTATTTGAACTGCCCTCTGTTTCCTTTGATGGGGGTTCACTTTCCATGCAAATGAGTTGAAGATTAAGGTGCAACACTTACATGTTTTAAAACTGTGTTCACTCATATTTTAAAACAAACAAACAAACAAAAAATCACACAACAGTTGCCAGCACTGTACATCCACCAAGGAATTCAATGCGCTTCGGAAAGTCCTGTCCAAAACTTTTTAATACAATCATGGGCAGCAACAAGAAGATGAAATATATTTCTGAAACATCAGACTGGCCATTGTAAAATAAAACCTCTCATAAAATACTCAGATGAACATGCAACTACAGTACCTGTTGTTTACAAGAATCATATAAGTGCCTGGATATGGGCAAAAAATGTTTAATCTACATTTTAAATGTCTTTCTCACCATTTTCTATGTAAATCACTCTTCCTTGTTTTTCTAATAAATCAAACACAATTTGTATTGGGGATATTGGGATATTAAGGAAATATAGGCTTTTCTTAACAAAAGTTTTCACAAATGGAGAGAAGAAATGTCCGTTGAGCTCCTGAAATGTCAGTTTTTCCCTTCAATGTACAGATTTCCCAGATAGCTGTTGGATTCAACAGTAGAAACTTTCACCTTTTTAGCAACAAACTCACAATTGGATCCCAGTTGAGAGCTGATAATTACACTGAAACAGCTAAATCACAACTTGCTATGTTACAGTGAATGCCCATGCAATGAATTATGACAAAACCATCAGAAAGCAGCTAAAAGACAAAGCAAGTGTCAGCCAAGTAAACTAAGCTGAACTCTACTCCATACCAATGTTCAGAGGCCTTCCAAAGGCCTCAGAAATCCTCTGGTACATAGAATGCTGCCTTATCCCTGTAGCCATTTCACACTAAACAATTACAGCACTACAATTCCAATTTAACTGCCAGAAGAACATCCTATGGAATGTTGTAGTTTGGTGATACTCTAGAGAATTCTAAATGCCCATCTCTAAACTGCAAAAGATTCTAGGTCAAGAATACTTGTATTCTTCAGTGTTGTCTGGAACGGCAATTCTTCTCGGAATCTGACACAGAGGTATTTAGACATCACCTGACAGTGATCACACTGGCTGGAGGACTCTAGAAGCTGTAATCCAAAACTTCCCTAAGCTATTTGGGTTGGCACAACTATACCAGCAGTAAGTATCAGTCCAACAGAACAGTTGAGCAGCAAGCAACTGGATGGTGCCTTCCAAACTGCTATCCTACATCCACCCTAGAGGTATTTTTGACCTCCACTCTCAGCTACCCAGCCTTTTGTAATTAGACCAGCTTGGATAGATATAGATGATAAATTCTCTATGAAATACAAGGTACCAGTGCTACTTTGTCAGGATGAGACAGACAACCTATTCCCATATGAATCTTTCTTTTAAAAAGTAACAGAATTACTGGATTAAGTTAGACACAATTTGCCATACACCGAGCTGAAAACAACTTGCCAATAATGTAGTGGCCTGCCACTAATAACTTCCCCTCCTTCCTGATAAAAATTCACATTTACAGTTAAAACGCAAAAGAGAAGGAAAAGGCCTTTCTCTCTTAAGTGGCTGATTCTCCCTGTGAGTTAAGAGAAGTAGGAAGAATCAGTCAATCGGACACAATCACCAGAAGAACATCAGCTCCATTTTATGTGGACCCCATTTTTGAAAACAGTTTGCCCATATTAAACTGTCTAGCTGAGGTGGCATTCTTTGAAGCTCATCTTCAGTATGCCCACACTCCTGGTATGCCATAACTTCAAACTGTCTTCATTTAGCAAGGACAGACCAAGTTAATTCTCAGCTGTCCTATCTTCTCAGTTGTTTTTAAAATGTCCAAATTTCTCTCTCCTCCTCCTGCTTCCATTGCTGCAAATGAAGTTCAAAGTGCAGAGTTAGTTTGCGCTCATTTAACAGTAGAAGGGATGGGAGAGTGGAGGATCAAATCTTGCCCTTCCTAAATCCAGTACATAAATTTCAAGGTTTCCCTCTAACAGTTTTGCTTGTTCTTCTTCATTAATAACTTTTGCCCTCCTGTTGCTTGACCATGTTCTTTTTGGCCACTGTCATGGCTCAGTCTCAAAACCCAAGTTCGGATTCTGACAGAGATAGTAAGTGAAAGATCAGAGGAACGTGCCTGTTTTTGAGACAGATAGTGTAGAAGAAGGACAAGGAGATGTGCCAGCTCTTGAGGCAGAAACTTCCCAGCAGCCACAGTATAGAGACATAGTCCTTACAGTACCTACAGCAGCCAAATACGGACAAGAAAGGGAGGGTCTATGATGCCCAGAACACTTAAGTAAGAAATGCTCATTAATCAGGCAACATCTGTGGGAGCCTGCTAGAGCAGTGGTTCTCAACCTGTGGGTCCCCAGATGTTCATGGACTTCAGCTCCCAGAAGCCCTGAGCATTGACCATAGTGGCTGGGGCTTCTGGGAGCTGAAGTCCATGAACATCTAGGGACCCACAGGTTGAGAACCACTGTGCTACAGCCTAAAAATCCCAGCACCTGCTTCATGAAGTTTGTTGCTGACAAGTAACCATTCTGAGGGAAACAGTACTTTCATCTCTTTGTTCCTCACTCATGTTTCTAAAGAACCTTGGATTCTGCTTTGTTTGCTGACCACTCTACTCAACACTACCTTGGACTGATGCCTTGGATTTATTGCTTTAGCCTGCTGACCTGAAATGTCTAGACTCCGAGAACTATAATCCCCTGGCTGGTGACCTCCTGCACATGATTGGCCCTGCTGCAGTCTCTGCTGTCTGACAGACTCAATTTGAACTTTTGCCCCAGCCAGCCTTCAGAAAAGGACAACACACTGTGATGTAACTCAGCCACACGTCCCAGTTTTCATCCATGAAAAGTTAAGGGTACAGAATACACTCCACCAAAATAGAGAAGTATTCATGAAAATATAATATTGCTTTAGAAACTATCTTCAAACAATCTGCTGAGAGTAAATCCTAAACAAGATTTCTTCCAAATTGTAGTTTGCAGTTGGAAGGAAGAAGAATTCTCTGTTAGACCCTTAGGACTTGGCTCAGAGAAAAACATGTAATTTGCTAGCTAAAGAAATGAACATTCAAAACCACTTGGGCAGAACACTCCCACCATGGATATATATGGAGGGTGAAGCAACCACTATGCCCATTGTTCTACTGTTTCCATTCATGGCTACTGAGGTGGAGGGGGGCAGCTATTTCTTCTTCCCTCCCTCTGATTATTAGCAAAGGGGAAAATACCAGTCCTAACACTATCATAATGTTGGCAGTTCCCATTGGAATATTGGGGAAATGTGGGGGCCTTCTGGATCCATCAGATCCAAGTATGTACTTCTCAGCATACTGGTATATCCTTTTCCTTTCTGTACTACCGAAAGAACATTGTTGGTAGAGCATTCAGTAGCATACTGAAGTAGTGACTGGTAGCTTCGATGTCAGTGGGAATGGCTGAAGAGCTCACCCTCACCCCACATATACAACCGGTGCGCTGCAACAGTGTTCTATATAATGGCCAGAGCTTGTCAGCAGTAGCTGGTGGCTTACATGTCAGTGGGGTGGTGAATCCACCCTGGGTTTCACTCCAGATTTTTAAAAAGTTGACCAAGATGCTGAAGTCAATTTCTAAATAATTGCAGGTCCTTCAATAACTCCTTTAAACTTTGGAATAAAATTCAGAGAACACAGGAACCATTAGCCATATTAGGGCTTTCTGCCACTGTAGAGCTCGCCACTAGGGTAGTGGGGAACTGACAGTAGTCTAAGTGTTGTTCCACTGGCAGGGCCCCTTCTTGGCCATTACAGCAGGACTTAGGTCACTTTCTTAGGTTCTCACAGTATGCCAGGAAGGTTAAGATTGTGAGTTCAAGCCCAGCATCAAATACCCACTAGTGCAACAGTAGTTTCTTCTCTACTTCCCCATCATCATCAAAATCTGCTATGCTGTATTTCCAACACTTTTCAGCAGACTTTGAGGGCACGCAAGACAATGTAGTGAAAAGGGGAACCAAACTGGTTCCACTGCTGATAGAAGCACTAGAAAGATAGCACTGGATCCCATCCTAAGGCTGCAATGCAGCTATGCTTCAGAAGTCTTATATTATCTTTCAGCCTCAGCTTTCTCGTTTGTGTAACAGGCACTACCCTAAGAGGTTTGTTGTTGGGCATTTTAAGGCATAAGTTCAATGCCCACTTACCAGGAGCACATCCCATTGAAATCAATGAGAAATACTCCTGAGTAAATGTGTATATGAGTGCACTGCAAAAGTGCAAGTTAAATGATTTAGAATTTTAAAAAAAAGTAAAAGTATGCACTCAAAAGATTACATTGGCAAGTTCATTGGTGGAAGTGTAGAGCAGCACACTTTGAAATTTTAGCACAATTTGTCTGCCTCAATATATTATTTTCCTTCTACAGAAGGCACTAGAAGGGGCTCAAAATAAGTGAATTAAAAAGCAAAATATCCAAGAAGAATGTCACGCATAAATTTGGAACAGCCACACAGTAAACAACATCATGTCTCACCCCAACCCCATTTAATGACAATAAATGTTTATAGCAGCAGTAGTTAACATTCCTACAGATATCACAAATGCATCTATAAAACATGCATATCAAACAGGAACATCACTGAATTACACAATGCATAGAAGGGGTTTTTTTCCAATTTTTTGGCACAACAAAAATTCTTTTTTGTAAGCAAAATATTGTCCGCTATCGAAATGTTGGGTTTTTTAAAAAGTTGCCTTTAGTTAGAAGAGGGAATATATAAGAAAAACAGAGATGGGCCACATTTTATATTATCAGGGGTAACTCCAATGTATTTTGCTCCTTGAGAATGGACAATGTCCTTCATAAAGCTGATAGAATCTGGCATTAGGGGTTTCTAATTCTCAACTGAGATTTTAAGTTACCACCATGCTAGAAATTTGGGGATTGAAGGAAAACTTCATTGGGGGGCAGAATTCTTATAGCAATTTTCTCAATTTGCCATCTGTGTAACTATGACCCTGGCCCCTTAGGGCACATAGGAGCAAATTTGCCATGTTTTGCCCGCTCTGTAGGGCTGTATTAGTCCCAGGAGATGCCTTTTTAAAAAACAGAAAGTGGACTCTAAGTTGGCCCTTTTTGGTATTGGGGGGAAATAAGAAAAATTCCCCTATGAACCAGTGTAAGCAGTAGCAATGCTTTTCAAAGTGCTCATCCAGGGACTGCTGCAGCCAGTCTCATCAGCTGCCAATTCCTGGGAAGTTTCCAGGAAAGACATAAACGATTGTAGCCAGTGGGTGCAAATATAATGCCAGCTTTTGGCATACTGGGAGAAAAAAAAAACTGCCAGACCCCAACATCAGATAGCCTGAGAAGCACTTGCTAAAGCATGATGCTTAAGTCAAACTGGCTAACCAAACACAGCTGCCAACAATGGATTTTGGGAATCCAAAAAGATAGGTGGCATTCACTTTCTAGGTTGGGAGTTGACTGGTGAGTCCTGAACAAAAATGAAACTCCACAAGCTGATCACCACTGTAAGACTCTGGAAGCCACTTGGCACTTAGGTGACAGATCTCAGTAAATTTCAGATTCCCAGAGTCCCAGTGCACGACCCAAACTGCTACCCCACACTGGCTCACAAATGATACTTGCCCCCATGGTAAATGATGCTCCTCAGGCAGCCCAGATAGGCTTCCTCTTTTTTTTCAGTGAAAGCCCTGAATGGAAGACTGGGGGTTGGCAAGGTGGCATCCCTAAATATTAGACTCATATCTCAAATGACATGAACTGCTGGAACACCAATTTGTCAAGTTATGTAGGCTCAAAAATACTAGCAGTAGGTGCACAACATAGCTATTGATTTTCTGTACTTGAAAATTTTTGGTGGACCTGGATTTAAATAGTTTTTGTGTTGATTCGCACTAGCATCAGCCTTTGGGTTGCCAGACTGAATACAGGACAGATGTCCTGTAACTTCAGTCATGAAGAAACTGTGGAGCAGGACAAGGCACTGTAGAGCTCCATCAAGGGGGATAAGGTCCTGTCCTCTCCCAGATGACCTATTGCCTCCTCAGGGTGAGGGTTAGGAGGCCCTGGTGACAAGAATAGAACTGGGTACTCCTCTGCACTTCCTCCCATTGCTTTCCACAAAGCAGGATGTTCCCATTTTCTGATGCCCCAAATCAATGGAGGTGGCTACCTTACTTGCCTAATGCCATCGTCCTTTGCTCAGGTCCCAGTTCTGATAAAGATCAAAGATTTCTTGGTCTCTGCCTCTACAGGTATGTATAAGGCCACCAGTAGCTTGCTTATCAGCTGGCTTGACACAGAAGCACCAGCTGAATGAACTGGCACCTGTATACACAGCTATCATGGTTTGCTTTTCCAAAACTGTCCCAACTGCACAAATCCTATAATCTCTCTATCAAGCCCTCACAGAGAGGTGACAGTTTGCTACATCTAGGCTAGGTTAGATTCCCCACAAATAACCCCTATGGACCACCAGGCACATCAACAGTATGCCTACTGCATGAACGTTACATTTTTCCAGTACCAAAATCATGGCATTTTGTGGCTTGGAAAATGCAGTTTTTCACCCAACAACCAACATTGGCCCTTTCCGCACGGGGTAAGTAGTATGGCGTGGTGCGACCTCTGACGGAGGTCGTCCGCATCTTGGGAGCGGACTGGGTCAGACTACTTGTTGCAGTTCCGCACCTCAGTCCGCTCTTTAGCGACCCGAAGTGGTTGCGCAGTGTGCTTTTTAAAAACCTGTTTTTACAGGTTTTTCAAAAGCACGGAGCGTGCCACTCGTGCCACTCCGTTCCCGTGCTCCGGTGCAGATTTGCAGGTGCGCACCAGTACATGCCTGCAGATCTGCCGGGGCGGGCTTCCGGCTGACGAGCTTCTCCAGTTGGTGGAGAGCTTCCGCCAGCCGGAGGCCGCCATTTTGGACTCCATTTGGGATGCCGGAGGACTGCGGAACAGCGATCTCGCACTGCTCCACATGGGGACAGACTTACTCGGCTGCCAGTAAGCTCCATTTCAGCGCGTTTTCCCCGTTTCCCCCTCCACGTGCGGAAAGGGCCATTGTTGGTATTGTAAGTGCTCATTGAAATATGGTTGCCTCAACTCTTTCCCTGAGACATCATTACATTATGGGACATCCAGTGACCATGATATCATCCACAAGTATGTATCTCCTTTCTGCATTCACCAAAAACACATTTTAAGAAGTGTAGCACTCAAGCAGAAATACATTCACATAGAAAAGTTTTTTTAAAACTTACTTACTTATTTATACCTACCTCTTTCCCTAATGATTCAAATCATTCAGTCCGTGTGTGTGTGTGAATGCATGTGTGTATTTAGGTGTTTGGAGACTTAGCCTTCACTAGGGCTGGCAAGTACTGAATTTTCTTTTCAAAGCAACAGTTGCAATAGTGCTCATGGCAAAATCTTATTTGTTCCGCAGCAAGGCTACCCTGTCATGAAATATGTGGTTATGGAATGTAGAACTTGGTACTTTTTGGAATGTAATTCCCTGAAATCCCTCAACAGTATGATTCAAAAAGTAACTTTTCCAAGCTATGGAAATATTGTACTATTAGTGTGTGTAAAACTGGGAAAGGGGACCCTTTTTAAACAAAAATTCCTGGAAAGTCCCAAACTATACTCTCAATTGTTCAGGTCTCCTGGAAGATAGAGCAAGAGACTTTTTTGAAACTGTAGGTGCTATTTTATCATGCAAATATAAATTCCGGTTAGACTGCAGTGTAGAGTTAGGCAACCTTCAGCTAATTGAAGTTATTTTAAAAAAAATCTAGCTGCTTGGTACAGCAGCTACAATTTAGTTTACTCTTTAACAACATTTTGAAAAAAAAATGCAAACACATAAATGACAAAACAGAAAGTGCTAAAATAGTAGTGCTCAGTTTGGAAACATTGAGATTATTTTCAGGGGTGTAGCCTTTGGGGGCCAAAGTAAGGGAATTATCCCTCCAAATAAGAATTCTGTGCCCCAAAAATGAAATTTTCCTTCAATCTCCAAAATTCTAGCATTAAGTCATTCACACTTAGAACCCTTCTCTTTGCTTTGCTTGCATTGCCTTGTCAACTCTGCTATCTCTTTTCTTTGGGTGCCTAAACTATATTTCTAAATGCTAAAGTGAAGTTTTCAGTTACTGCAATGCTAGAAATTTGGAGACGGAAAGAAAATGTTATTTGGAGAAGCAGAATTCTTATGGGGGGAATGCCCTTACACCCCCCATAGCTACATCCCTGATTATTTGTATAATAATCTCCTTTTTACCTATTAAAATATTTTTGCATATTAATAAGCATTATTTTTCTTTTTAATAGACCACTCTTTTTTCTCACTGTGTTGATCCATCAGTGTTTCCTTTTTTCAGCCGACATCACTGAGATACAAGGAGCAAACCAACACATAAACATCGCCTCATTTTCTCTCCCTCTGCCCCATCTGGCTAAACACAAACATATTTTAGGCAAGAAAAAATAGGCAATTGTGACCCTCACCCAGAAATACAGAAGTAATATTAAATGAATAACACACTTTCTAAAGGCATGAGACACTATTGGGAACTTACACTCTTTTTAAAAATTATGTTTGGGTACCAGGGATGCACTTTGAGCACAATCCAGTGCCAACGTCTTCTGCAGAAGCTCAATGTCAATGAATAGGTGATGCATAAAAATACCCCTGAGCACCTTTTTCCATCCATTGTCATGGAGGTCATGCAAAACATGTTTCCGGTGGTCAGTTTCCATGTAGTAACTTTGCTGTCTTCATATCTTTTCAAAATAGGTCTGCACTGAAATTTAAGCCAGTGTCATATCTGTCCCTGAACCAAAGAACTTTGGGAAATGTCATTTTGTGTACAAGTGAGGGCTGTAGTGATGAAGTCCCATTAAACTATATAAGTTCACATCACACTTTGGGGGAAGCATGAACCCAACAACAGGGGACAGAGGGGGCCCTTCCACATTAGGCAAGGGAGGGCTGATGCCCCTTTGGATCAATCAGGCAAAATTGGCCTACCAAGACCCCTATGTAATTGAGCCTGCCCAGGCATTATTAATCAGAAACGTACTGAATGATCAAGCACCAAGAAATATTAAGACAGTGATTAATGTTGAGTCCTCCCATAAATAATAAAGGTTGCCTGCAGTCTATCCTATGTACGGTAGTCTTAATTGGGAGGAAGTTCCACTGAATACATGGAGACTACTTCTAAGTATACATTGTGCTTGTAAGAGTATTCGTATCTAAGGATGTTTCACTTATAATGGATGGGGAAAGTAATTTGCCCTCTTCCTGCAAGTACCTACAAATAATTGAAATTAATAATAACCTGCTTATCAATGTTAAGCCTCACCCTCCCCCCTCAAAAAAAAACAAAACAGTTCCAGGGTCCCAAGGGAAGCTTTGACAGCTAAGCTGATTTCAACTCTGGTTCATGTTTGTAATGTGGACTGTGCCTAAAGATTGTGTTCTGTCCCTTATATGCCTGAAAACAATTTCCTCTTAGAAAATCTCTCATTATATTAGCACCCTACAAGTAGATTTCATTTTTTTTAAATATTAGCACTATAAATACTATAGAGATTATACTAAACTATTTCTATTCACATATTTGTAAAAAGAATATATATATATATATAATTTGTTTTAATAAAGTGAATTGACACAGGGGAAAGATGAGCCAAGAGGATAATGTAGAGTCACAGTTGACACATGGGACAGAAGCTTCAATCGCCTTCCATCTATAGAGAAAAATGTTCTCAAACGGAGGCCTTTCAAGCTGTGTCAGAAGAAGAGTCATAAGATGCAGATACTATGAAGTTGCCAGAGCTGGAATGGCTTGCCATTGACTGAGCAGCCTGTTGGCTTAAGTTGTTGCAGATCAGTACCAGCTGGTTGCTTTGAGCTTCAGAAAGTGTGCTACAACTCTGGTACACGCTGAAGTTGGTCTTCCTACCAGGGATGTTGCCCTTTTCACACATAGTCTTGACCATCTTGGCCAACTTGTTCTTACCAAGGGCTTGACAATTGTACCAATGAAGCGCAGCCAGATTCACCACTGGCTTAATGGACAAGTAGAAAGGGGCATCTTCATACCGCATGGCAGGGGGACGTCTTTGTGCATACTCCTTGTAGTCTTGCACAGGGCAGGTCTGTGGGGCATGCTGTGTGGCATACACCCTGGAGTCAGTGCCTGCTCTCTTTGTTTTGGTATTCCCATCACTGCCATCTTGACCCATCCATTCCAAATATTCCAATCCAGTCTCTGTCACCCGAAGCCGTATGTCCCCCCATTTGAGGGTAGATCCATGAAAACCTGTACAGTGGCCAAATGCCTTGGTATTATTAAGCCAGACAAGGTTTAGCAGCCCCTCGGGATTATATCGGCTTAGCAGGCCTCTTTTGCGTAAGATAAGCTCATCTGCAAAAGTAAGTTTCATGGACTTGTGTGGCTTGTTGCCTTTCCCTTTGCACCTCAGCTCTATCTGCTTCTGCTTTAGTGCTTCTTGAGACCTCTTGAATTCCTTATCCCTGGTAATGCTGTATCCATATCTGTGCTCCTTGAGATACCGTTCCAACCCACATTGGTAGTTGGCCAAACTATTTGGCTCATATTCTGAACCATCCTTCTGTCGGGCATCAACAAAGAATGATGCTAGGTAAGCATCCAGCTCTTTACAAGGAATTATGTAGATCTCCCGGGTTTCAGAGGGATATTTAGAGATGAGGAACTCCCTGAAGTTACGGAGTGCTGTCTGCGTACTACGTATAGTTTTTTCATTTTGCTCTCTGCTCAGTTCTGCAGCTCTCTCATCTTGGTCTGGGATAGGCAAAAGAAGAGATGAGAAAGAATCAGTTTATGAGTTACATCCTTTCCCACACTGAAATTTTCCTTTAAACAAAAGGAAAGAAATTAATGTTCACAAAGATCACAAAGGTATTATTTTTACATACCTGTCATGTTTGAAAAGCCAACTTCAGTTTCACAAATGTTATTATGGATATGAAAAACAAGCCAATATATGTTCTTCAAGTCACTGGCACACATTTTAGTACATGGAGATTTGTACTGGGGGAAATCTGAGATTTGAGTTGTTCTGCATTTTAAGAAAAGCTAGAAAGTAAAAACTTATATTGACTCCACCGTTGTGTGCAGAGGCCTGATTAAGAAAGGTAAAACCATTATGAACTATTCCATTTGTGAAACCAGAGGCTGTACTGGTTCCAATTAAAAATACAAAAACAAAGCCACATTTAATACACCAAAAATACTTTTAATAAAATGTGCCTTTCTACATGGTAAATAAGCTGCCAGTTGTGACATAATACACACCAATGTGTGCCAAATTACAAAGCAAAATGTTTAAATTAACTACAGAGCTGTGCACAGCTTGCAACAAGTGGCAAAAGAGCTGATAATTCTACAGGGACACAGCCATGAGGCACTACAAAATATAATTTCAATATACAACTGAAACTGTAAAGATAATTTTTGGACACCCTGTATATTAAAAGAAACACCATGCTTAGTTTTCTGTCTTCCAACAATAAAATATGCTATATAACACCTAAACAAATAAGGTGTTATCTTGAAGATTTTGTTTACGTACTAGCAAAAATATCTAGTATATGCAGTGATTTTGAAATCAATCCTTCTTGGGCCAGCTATTTTTCTTCCCCACGCACCTACCCTCTGATCTAGGCAATCTTCCTGTCCTCTCACTCACTCACCCTTTGACCCACCCCTGTGCTCTATTCCCTGACCAAGCTAAGCTTTCTTTCTCTGCCCCAATCTAGACGCTCTTTCTCTCCCCCTAGCACCCGTGTGCTCATTCTCTTCCTCATCCACCCAGGCGAACTTTCTCTCCTTCCACCCCAGCATTTGTTCAGACTTTTCCTCTGCACACAGACTACTCACTCAAGTTTCCATTCAGCAGGACACCCTCACTGCCCAATCTTCTAAGCTGAAGGAGGAGCCCTGCAAAGGGAAGCAGTAGTCACACCTGGCATGTTGTTTTCCCTGCTGTGCCTCTGCCTAGAGGTGCTCTGGAGAAATGAATGTGCCAAGCTTAACTGTGCTGGTAAGAGAACCCTGCCTCTGGGTGAACAAAGATAGTGCTGTAGGCTACAGACAGAATTGAATTAATTAACCATTTTAAAAAAATAACCCTGAAAGACATGCCCCAGGATACCCTTGATATGTATGCCGAGTTTCATAAGGCTGGAGTTATTGCACAGACAAATCACTGAACAACACACACACTCTTTTGTAAGTACAGATTTTAAAACCATTATCCCACTCTTCCTGTCAAGGACTTAGGCCTTTTCTGCAGCTTACCTCCGTCCGGTGCGGTCGCACGGGCATCACGCGAGCAGCCTCTTCCGTGAAGCACTCGCATCCCCTCTGTTCCTGCTCCACAGCAGTTGCCTGCCACCTGGCAGGGCTCCACCTCTTCCTTCCGCAGTACAGCTAGGTATTTTCTTAGGCTGCACTGGAGAAGGAAGTGCGAGGGCCGTGGCTCCAGAGGCTCCGCACAGACGGTAAGTGCATGTGGGGCCCCGGAGCGATGCACGATCACGCATCATTTTTGGCCAAAAGCCGAAAATGGAATACTGTGCGATCGGCACCTGCTGGCCCTGGCAGCATCGCACGATTGTGGGGACATCATGTGAAATGCTCCTCGCAGTCAGGCGACACTCTGGAGGCCCTTTCACATGACAAATGCCATGCAAAAAAGGCCTAAGAATGACTTATGTGTGCCTCCCATGAATTTAATGTCCAGACACCCATCAAATCCACAACTACTTAGACCAATCAACACTACAGGTTTTGGATAAATCTAGACCATTTACTGGACCACAAAAATGTACCATTGCATTTAATATGTGGTGATGAATTTTGCTTCATGCAGAGTCCATGGGAGAAGATCCAAATGGAGTTCCAAATCATAGTCACCTAACTGTATCTTCTGAATCTACATGAAAAATTATTTTAACTCATTTCATTTGATTGTCTTCAGATTGAACATAGACTGACTCAACAACTGAGATGTATTCTACCATATAGATGTGCACAATATCTTCCATAGAGAAGCCAGAGGTTGTAGAGTTATTTATTAATTTATAATCTTTCTATACTGACTCTCATAGTTCCTAGTGCATTATGTGACTAAGGGGGGAAAGAGACAAAAAGGAAACATTCCTGTTACTTGCTCTATTTGTTGCTAAAGTCTTCAGTATTTTTTTTTATAAGCAGCAACACAATCAATGTTGCCTTTTTTTTTTCATTTCCCAGCACAAGCAGGTACCGTATTTCTACTTTGATGCTGGGTTCTTTTCATTCTAGGATATGTTGTTGCAAAACCAGAGTACTTCTTAAAAGAATATATAGATTTCTTTTTCCAATTAAAGAGTTTTCCTCCGGATGGGAGCGGGGCACTGGATCTTTATCATAGAACAGTAAGGTTTTTGGAACACTGTACCTTCTAAGAGGAATGTACACCCTACAGGTCAAAGACAGCAAAGAAACAGAACAGATCTATCACTGGTCAGTTATGTAAAGAACAGTTTCTCAACCAGGGGATTCCAGACCCCTGGGCTTCCACAAGAGATCACTGAGATTCCACAACAGATTGTGATTGGGGGGGGGGAATAAACAATTTTTTCAGCTGTAGATATAAGACATTTTATACAGGGGCTTTCTGAGGTCTGAAAATTATTTCAAGGGTCTCTCCAGAGTAAAAAGGTTGAGAAAGGCTGGTCTACAGCATTTATAAAATGTGTATGTTTATTGGCCAAATTGTCAGACATTTGGATTTGGATCTGAGGGGAGTTAATGCTTCACCTCACTGTGGTGACAATGAAATCCCCCCTCCCCATGGCACCAAAGCTGCAACAACTTCAGAACTAACTGAACTTTGAAAGGGTCACTAAAGAAAATTTCCATCCTAATGCTAACAGGTACTTCAAAGTTGTGATTAGCAAAATGTTTGACAAATAGGGAGCTACCTTGCATTTCTTTTTCCTTCTTTTAAAGGGAGTTAGATTAATGTTCTGCAACAGATTGTGCAGAGCAGGGAAGGGCAAAGAAATAGAAATAAAATGGTATGGACAGTGAGTACAGGCAGGAAAAGAAATTAACAATAGATCTTCAGATGAGGTCAGCCTAAAGTGGTTTCTGTTGTTTTGTTCACACCTCACACATCTTTCAGACTTGATACTCTGACAGCAGTTTCACACATTCAAATGATGAATGGTAAGACACCAAGACATTTACTTGTGAATTGTTCTACAGACAATATCCTACTCTAAAGCATTTGAGGCCCTCCAACAAGCCCAATCTGAACAAAAAATCCCAGTTACAATCACAGATGTGACCATTATCTGTGGGAAGAAGTGCATTTCCCCAGGTAGAAAACACTTGTTATATCACGTGTCCCTAAAACACATGAGCATTGTCTGGGGAAAGGGCATACATTTCATGCAAGACATGTGTACATTTCGCACCAAGTAATTGTGCAAATAGTCCCTTAGTTGTTGCTCTGTTCTGTCTGATGAAGAATTCGGAAATTTATACACTGTCGATATCGATAGGTCTTGGCCCACAAGAAGCTTGTGATTCAAATAGGTATGGCAACCACCACCATCACCACCACCCCATTTTGGGATGAGCTACTCAGTCCACAAACTACCATTTCCTTGGTCCAGGAGAAAGGGCCATTTCCACACCAGCCTGCACTTTCAACATCCTATGGAATCCTGGGGTTTACAGTTTAAGGAGGAGCCTCAAAAGCTACTCCCTAAACTGCAAACCCTGGGATTCCACAGGATGTTGAAAGTGGAATAACAGTACTATAACAGTTTGGTGTGGAAATGGCCAAGGAAAGAGTAGCAGGAGAGAAGGTGAGAGAGCTCCATTCCTCAAAGTTCTTGAAGACTTTCAGTGGTCATAAGCTGATGGAATTACTATAACAGCAGCTTACAGAATGTTAAATGCATTCCCACATGCAAACATACATACACTGCTGAGGCCCACATGAGAGTAGATCAGCAGATCGGTGGGACACTATTCTATGTGATAGATGCTGCTGCTGTGATTGAGGAGCAACTGATGTGCATGGGGCTGAGCCAGGGAGTGGATAGATGATGCCTCTGAGATCGAGGAGCAACTGGCTGTGCCAAGGACTGGGCCAGTGAGTGAGCAAGTCAACCTGCAAACATCCCCTGCACTGGAAGGTAAAACAGAGACAGAGTTGCCCCAGCCACCTCATGACGGAGAGGAAACCAGTAGTGATGCAGAAGAGTGGCAGCCACCTGTGCCCATCAGCCCTCAATCACAAAGAAGGCTGAAATGGGCTGCTCAGAGGGAGGCTGCATGGACTAGATTGAGGAAACAATAACAAACAGCACCTGTTCACAGTGGCTATTTAAGTCTGTCGGCGTGGCTACTCTTTGCTTACAGCAAATTACTAGCAAGCCTTCATGTCTCCTGCTCCCTGAAAACCTCTGGACAGATCTCTGCCTCCTGAACCTTTGGACTGGACCTTGACCTGGCTCGGCTTTTCTCTTCCTTATGTTTGGTATATTTGGACTCTCCCTGAAAGTGTTCCTGACCTCCCTCCTCCCTTGCTGGCTGTGGCTCAGCAGGGAGAGATCCCTGACATTCTGGCATAAATCAACAAGAGATAATACCAAGAAATCACAATGTGGCAATCACATGCCTTCCTCAGCTTAGCTGCAAGGGATTCTTTGTATGTTTCTGATGCATGTACAGTGCTTATCAACTCACATTAAGACAATGTTACAAAGCAGGAAAGACCGCTCCAGCCAGTTCTTCCCCCTTCGCACACATTTCCCTCACTCAAGTGATGACAGGAGGATATGCATTTGCCATGAAAACCAAAGAAAATATAATTGTGGGGATGCTTTTCCTTCCTTGCACTTAACTTCCTGCTCATTGTGAAATGTTGACAGGCATACAATTTTCATGTCAGCCACTTTGACAAGACATCATCTTCAGCGCTGATCATTGTGACAAGGACTGTGTGCTTTCTAAAATAAAAGGTAGACCATATACATTAATTAACGATCAAGGGCTGTAAGTAAACAGCTCCAGGAGTTTTATTTTCTCTTTTTAATGTAAAGCAGCCTCCCTGTATCATTATACGGTATTATAATCTTTGCTTGCAAAATTATTGTGCAGAATGAGTCTACCTCTGCTTCAAACATATAGAGAGGATGTTGTTGAAGAGCAAATTCTACCTGGTTTGTTTTTGTTTTTGGGTTATGTGTGTTATTTTTTTTTAGAAAGGGTTGCACAATTTAACATTTTCTGAAATATTCATCAAAGACATTGGTCAAAAAAAGAATATGAATATTTATTCAGAAGTCTTACTGTACTTATTTGGGCTCACTGCCTAAGCCATCATTTTAATATTGGAGCCCAAGACTAGCGACATAAACTGAAAAATTTTTCTGGTCCTTTACCCAATTCACATTTCTACTTCACCACCACCCTTGGATGTTCTCATTCCTACTTCCAGGGATATGTATCTCCATTCCACATCCTCAAGCTTCTTGTGAAAATTTTCCAGATTCTCCACTTTTTCATTGCTATGCCTGAAAGTGTTTGCCCAAGCTTACATAATTTTATGTCACAATTTTATGATGGAAAGGGTGTAATTCTGCCTACACTTACTTGAGAATTAGTCTCAAGGAACCATAGCAGGGTTTACTTTCAGAGAAACATGTGGCTTACTTCCAAGGAAACATCCATAGGGTTGGAGCTGTGCAGAAGGATTGTGCTACACAGCCGCAACTCTTTACACATTTACATGGGAGAAAGCTGCACAGAATGAAATAGAACTTACTTCCAAGCAAAGAGGCACAAAGATTGTGCTGCAGTTCTCTAAAGTGTATGCCCATGTCTGCCCTACACTGTTATAGTGCTATTATTCCACTTTCAACATCTTGTGGAATTCTGGGATTTGTAGTTTATTGAGGCCAAAGAGCTCTCTGGCTGAGAATTCTAAATGTCCCTCCCTAAACTGCAAACCCCAGGATTCAATAGGATGTTGAAAGTGGAATGATAGCACTGTAATAATGCATAAATAGCCTATAACTGACCAATTTAATCAATGGGTCTTACACAAGTTTTGGCTTAAGAAGTCTCATTCAATTAATAGACCTACTTTGTCCACTTAGAATTAATAACTGAATTTAGCTCAGTATCTTTACAGCCAATAATAGAGATTAGAATTATTTTATCCACACTTTCCATTCTTTGCTCCCCAGCTACAGTTTGCTAGGGAGTAACTAACTCGTGATGCCCATCTTGCCACAATAAGGCTGCAATCCTGTCCATCAGGGATATATAGAGTATGGCTAGACTGCAGCTCTCAGCATTCCTCACCACTAATTATATTGCCCAAGGCTGATAGAAGTTTCAATCCAAACACTGTGGACACCTCTGTTGTACATGCTAACTGGAAGTAAATGCCACTGAAGTCATTGGGGCTTACTTTTTAATAGATATGCATGGGATTATATTACTCATGTTTCTTCTGCCGCTGTTATCACTGTCTTTATGTACATGGTAGTTCAAACTCTGAATAAGTTAAGTCTGTAAGAATCATTTATACCACAGCACCACAAAATATGTGGCCTTTCAAACGTTGTTGCCTCTATTTCCTATCAGCACAGTCAGCCTTTCTAATGGTGAGACGTGATAAGATATGTGGTTCAGCAATATATATATAGGGCCACACAACCCTGATTTATGCAGTCATATAATTAACATTTACTATGGCCATTTCTGCGCTACACTCTTATAGCGCAATTATTCCACTTTCAACATCCTATGGAATCCTGGGGTTTGCAGTTCAGTTTAGGGAGGGGCCTCTGAGGCATGTTGAAAGTGGAATAATCGCACTATAAGAGCGTAATGCGGAAATGGCCTATGTCTGTCCCCAGCCTGCTGACCACTTATACTTGTGTTGAGAAATCTTCCATTTGTGATCAGCTGATCTAAGTGTCACTTATTGGTCTCAATACAATTGTTACAATCACAAGTTATTTTTTCAGAAGCAACATTTGTGCACATTTTAAGCAATGCAGATACCAAATACACCCTAAGTAGCTGCCTATGAGCCTATCAGGACTGGCTGAAAGTACCAAGAGTTTCCAGGACTTTTCCAGGGCTTGTTGTTCCAACTGGAATTTCGTATCACTGCTCCTACATCAAACATTTGAGACATCTTAGGTTTTCTGTTTCAGTTTTCCCAGGACCTCAAATCCATGAGGATGTTTCTTTTTTCACTCACCTCTTCCTCTTCTCCTTAGAGGGTTGCGCATGGTTTATCTGTGGGCATATTTTCCTTGATATCCATACCCTCTCCCTCAACTCCTCTCCCCACTCCTAAGAAAGACACCCTCTGAAACCTCACTGAAAACCTCATGAAGGGGTTGCCCCAGGGAGCTGAAAGTTCTGAGACAGCAGAAATAAACAGTTAGTTAAACCAATTTGTTTCACCCTAGAAAATATTGGGTTAAAATAAACCATCCTAGGGAGCGGGTATAAATAGTCTTTGATCATACCAGGATCTGAGAGGAAAGATTCTGGGATGATCATATGGACCCCCAAAATAAAATTAGAAAAGATAGTGACAAAATCTGGGACTCATTTTTTTTTCAATCACTCTGGATTCACCCTACTACTTGTAAGAGAATAGATAGCATAAGACATTTTTTAAATCAACTAAAATAAATAAATATTATCCCACTGAAGTTTTATGCATTCTGCTGTTCAGAATGCCTTCCAATGATTTCACAGACACCCAGCAATTATTTGAGAACTTTTTATGTCATCAGAATTTTGACTGACTACCTATCATTCTTCCCCCAGCAGTCCTGTTTAGACATGAGTGCAAAACACACTAATGAGTCATTACATTGTTAGAGAAGGGCCTGTCACAATATAACTCATATGCATTATGCTCCTTGTTTTTGCTGGGCAAAGGTGACTGAAATGTCTTCAATGGGGCTATTAAAATATCATTCATGAATTAAATCTTTCGTGAAATCTAGTAATGGTAAATATCTCAATATCTCTGGCTCCAACAACCATAATGTGTGCTGAAGTACACACATATAGTGGCTAAGCACTGTTTGCAGAATCAGGAGCCACAGGTTCTGTCTACTTTGGTCCAATTTGCATAGTATTTATATTTACAAAAGAATGACTTCTTACTCTTACTCTTACTCTTGTATTTCAGAATACAAAAGTGAAGATAATGGCCAGATTTCAACTGGTATACATCTTCATTAGGTATAGACTTACTGACAACTGTTTGCATTTATTGGGAACTTGGCCTGATTTCCAAGTGCTCAGTTTTAAGAATTGTGCCTGTTCTTGCTTGACTTGTTTTAGTTATTAAAGAAAAGTACAGTTTGATGCAGGGAGAGATTCTGATATTCATTTCCCAGTTCAGCACCATTTTTAAAAAGTAACTCTGTTTTCCAGTTTTTAAAATAAAAATTGTTATTAAAATACTTCTTGATATCTTAAAAAAACTAAATGCCCCTAGCCTCACTGTCACATCAACACCCACAACAGAGCACAAGGCAGCAACATGAATGATCACTAATTGCTATGGTTTGATTCTGTTCAGCCATGGAAATCCACTGGGTGACCTGTGCACACCACATACTCTCAGCCTCCAGAAAACCCAGTGAGAGTTTCACTTCAGGTCGGAAATGACTTGACGGCAAACAACAGCAACAACACATGAATTAGCACCTGAACCATAGGATATTGCTCATCCTTCATTTAGTACAGCTACCCCATTAACTACAAAAGCAATTTAGAAGTTACCATTATACCACAAAAGAAGTGAAAGTATCCCTCATTACAACAGCAATCAGTTATACCTTTGTTACTGAATTAGTAATGAATAACTTCCTAGTTCTTATAACATAAGTTCTTAACCTGGGGTCCATGGACCCCCAGGGGCCTGCAGTGTCTTCACAGGTGGTCCTCGAAGGCTTGAAGAAATGTTAGAAGCTTTTCAAGTTAAGACAGAAAGAGAGAAAGAAAGGGAGAAAGACAAATTTGTACTGAATCATTCCAATAAAAAAATTATAATGGGAGTGTGTGAATTTACTTATTTCTCCATTCTGTCCAAACTTGAAGACCCTTATGAACAACTTTAAATTAATATGTGTTGCAATTTAGGATTTTAAATCTTGGATTACGACTTGGTGGACTGTGGAAACAATAGATATTTAAAAGGGGTCCATGGTAAAGAAAAAGGTTTAAGACTACTACCTTATAAGACGCCTTCAAGTGAAGATGAACAAGCTGAGGCATAATGCAAAATGAGATGATGTGATTCTTTGGAAAAGACAATAATGCATGGTAAAGTGGAAGAGCAGGAACAGAAGGAGACTGCACTAAAGGTGGTTTGAGTCAATGAAGTAAGCCACAGCCTTGAGTCTGCCAGACTTGAGCAGGGTAACGGAAGACTGGGGATCATAAGCTCATCATAACTCAAAACTTATTTGGCACCAACAATGATACCTCCAAGCTCTGACTGAGTGCACACTATACATGAAGACCCACTGACCGCAGAGGTGCAGGATACAATGGACGCTCTTTCTTGCCAATGGCAGATTAGAGACATGATTACAAACACAACAGCAATACCAGAGGCACCAGCAGATAAGGGAGCAGAGTATTCCATCCCCACAAAAGCATTCAGCCTTCCACCACTAAAGATACGACACCAGAAGAACTGACATAGGATTGAATTGTGTGCACACTATATGAGAGGCACAAAGGAAAAGCTCGCACAGTATCCTATATTCAGCCAGATAATCAATGACACAACTTTACATCAGCCACAACTGAAACATACAATATCTCCCTTTAAAGAACTTCAAGGGGAGAGAGTTTTTAACAAAAGCCATCCCCAACTCAAGCCCAAGCTACCTCAAAATAATTTGGATGATAACATGGACAGCTCTTAACAATACACTGCTCACACACACATACACACACACACACACAACTATTGTGGAGTTTGCATGGAGGTCTGCAAGGGTGGAAGATGATATCATAGTTTCAGCTTATCAAAACCCCTACAGTTTCAGAGCCATGACCACTGACACCATTCTCACCACTGATGTGGTAATACCCTATGTGTTTTATGTGTGCTATATGAAATGTACTTGATGCCCTTATTGTTGTCAGTTTACTAGCTGCTTCTATACAAAAGTGGTACGCAAATGTTTTTGACAGTACAGCCCCAACTGGTGGGATCTAGCAGTGTTTTCAGGGATACTGAGTTGGGATGTCTGCCATTTTCTAGATTTCTAGCTGCATCTAATTTCCCCAATTCCCTCCCCACTGAAGGACATGTTTTATATGGCAGCTGTTCTGCCAATTTATCTGCATCGGCGTATCTTCAATCCCCACCCAATATTGACACAAGACTGCTCTGTTATTGCACAAGCCCATGATGTTATCAATACAGACATGCACTCAGGTATTGATTTTAATCTTCTAGTAGATTATATATTGATATATTACAGAAATATCGCCACACATGCCTCCTCAATGATGAGGACTGCAATTGTTCCATTAGCTGACACGAAACATTACATAGTAATTAAAACCATTACGTTAATTAGTCCTAAAAGAAAAAGCTAAGTATCTGTAGAAGAACCCTTGTTGTTTTTTCCTTTAAAAAAAAGTGGCAATGTAGATATCTGCATCCAGCACATTACATAAACATTAGGGATGGGATGAATCCAGAATTTTCCAAATCCGAATCCTTGGAAGGTTCTGGGAATCTATGAATCTCACAAATCTCAAACCTTTCGAATCATTTTTTTTAAAAGGGTTTAAAAAGCAAAGGAAAGAAGAATAATCTTGGGCACGACACACTCTCTCAGCCTTAGCAAAAGCCTAGGCAAAGGCAAACGTTTTTCTGAAGAAATCTGGCAAGGACAATTGTCATAGTTTTGCCTCAGGATCTCCCCAGCTTGAAAATGACATGAAGGCCCTTTCTACATAGGCAGGAGAATGTGGATTATTAATCCCACATTTTCCTGCCTGTGTAAACAAGGCCACAAAGTACAGTACAGAGATAGTCCAGGTCTTTGCATAGCTCCTTATGGCATCCTGGAGTTCGTAGTTTGATGATGCACTAGCACACTTTAGCAGAGAAGGCTGTGACACCTTATAAAACTACAAACCCCAGAATTGTGTATGAAAGAACTTTGCAAGGGAGTTATGCAAAGGAATCTTTCAGCTGTCCTTGAAGTCTCAAAGAAGACTGTACCTTCCAGTCAAGTCTCAAGTCCTACAACAAGGAAGGCACTATAAAAAAAAAGCACCCCACCAGTCTCTAGTCCAGTCTCAACTGTGCACTCTGAAGTCCAGTCTCAAATCTTGCAAGGGACGTTCAAGTCAAGTCTCTAGTACAGTTCCAATCCCTACTCTCCAGTCTCAAATGAACAGAACAGAGAAGAATAATTATTACCTTGCAGAGGGAGGCATCCACGGGCACAGACAGACAGCACGAGCAGGTGCAGGCGGGCAAGCACACAGCCCGAGCAGGCAGGGGAGCACGCAGCCCGAGTGGGTGGGTGAGCACACAGCCTGAGCAGGCGGGTGAGCATGCAGCCTGAGTGGGCAGGCAGGTGGGCAAGCACACAGCTCGAGCGAGCACAGGCAGCTTCTGGCGTGCACAGCTTTATGCCACAACTTTCACTCACCCAGGGGGCCCGCCAGCCAATCAGGCTTTTAGTGTTCTCTGGAGGTGCCAATTTTGAAAAGCAACAAACGAACTTGGTTGGTGGATTCAAAAGATTCCGTTTGCCATTTTGGCACCAGGATTCAGATTCCAAAATCTTGAATCCTTGCCCAGGATTCGAGGATTCGGTTGGCCCATCTCTAATAAACACCCAGCTGCCTTTAATCTCCCTCCACAATTTTGTCTGCTTGTTCCTATTAAACACCACGCAGCAGAAGACACTTCAGCCTGTTTCAAAAGATCCACATGCAGAGATTTTTTTTTACTGTTTCTCCTCATCATTATACCCACTGACAATCACCTTCCCTCCATCCTCAGCAACTCTATGCCCAACAAGAAAAAAAATGTAAAAAAGAAGGATTCAGTGGAAATATTTTGAGATATGAAAAAGCTACTTCCCTTCCACTCTAGTGCAGATCTTCTGAGCCAGAGTTGAAGCTCGACCATTTTGTAAAAGTGAAGGAGTGAATACAGACACATATATACAAACAGAGCGAGAGGAAGATTACAATGCATTTTATTTTCCCATGAGCCATTATCTCCAAATATTTTTCTTCTACCTAGGCTCATTTTGTCAGTTCCAGTGTTTAAACTCAGCTGTAGGAAGAAGGGAATTCAGATGATGGACAGGGAGCATGCAGTCATCCAAATGTTTTTGGACTGCACCTCCTATTATCTCCCAACCTTAGTAATCTGTGCTGATCATGGCTGATGCATGGGCAGTCCAGCAGCATCTGGAGGG
Organism: Iguana delicatissima; assembly: GCA_948472985.1. Taxonomy (NCBI): domain Eukaryota; kingdom Metazoa; phylum Chordata; class Lepidosauria; order Squamata; family Iguanidae; genus Iguana; species Iguana delicatissima. Next base: position 392,456 of record CAOKZL010000668.1, read on the forward strand.
CCACATATTCCTGATCCCTAAACTATGGGATGGTCAGGAAAAAGGGAATCTATCTGTCCTTACTCCCAAGTCCCTTTTTAAGGTAAAATATAGATATGCTATATATTTTGTCCCTAAAGGAGACACATTGCTAGTATCATTTGACTCTAATTGTGACATCACAGCTTTTGCATACACATCTTCCAAGTCAACAGAGAGACAAAGGGATAAAAGAGAAAAATGCAATGAATATTTTATTACATTAATCAGAATAAGCTGTGCTGCAGTCTTAACCAAAGAATGCTCTTAAATCAACTTTAGAATGTGATTGTAATTTCAGGCTTAGCAGCATAAAGCCACAAAACTGTAATTAATATAGTAAATCACACTCTGGAGTTTTCTTTAGAATTTGACAATACACAACTAATATATTGCTTATAAGAAGAACCATACAGCCCTTAGACCCAAATAATTTTCTTTTAATTAATATTATATTACCCAAAGGTGGTGAATCCAGCATACTGTTCTGATTTATCTTTAATATCCACAGGAGATGTAAATATACAACATGTACGGTGAACTATTGCTGTCAGATTGTCACAGAACATAGTAAACAGTATGTGCTCCCCATGGAAACTTCATTTCCATGACATTCTCACCTTTGCACAAACTTTATCATAGTTACCTGCTCTTGCAGAACTCTTTTTTTATTATTATTATTTCCAAGTTTGATCACATTGCCAACTTTTCAATAATATGCTTCCTCTTTCCTCAATATCATCTGGAGAGCCACACAGTTTCTACCTCTGCTTTAGAAGGAGCAGAATATTCTTTATCAAACATTTCTATTGCTCTCTACATCACTGGATTTCAGGGTAGCTTAAAACCTAAAATCCAAAATACACCACAGGAGCATCCTCCATCAAAAGCAGACAGAGAAACAAGCCCTGCTCCAAAATATCCTGCCCCAATTAACTGAATTCAGATCTTGTTTCCTATGATTACTGTCAGATCTAACAGTTATACAAATAGCATATTAAGAAGCGCAGTACTTGTAAATTAGGGCAAATATGTGCCCACCTACTTAAGCATAAATCTCAGATTCTGACAAGATGAGGCTTGCATTTGTGTTTATGTACTAAATATCCTAAAAAACACCAGATCCCATCTCATCTTGGAAGCTAAGCAAGGTCAGCCCTGGTTAGTACTTGGATGGGAGACTGCCAATGAATACCAGGGGTTCTAGTCTATGGCCCTTTCTGCACCAGGCAATTAGAATGGGGCAGTGCAACCTTGCAGAGAGGTCGTCTGCACCTTGGAGCGGACTAGGAACGGACTACTACCGGAGATCCGCACCTCAGTCTGCTCCAAGATGGCCCCAAGTGGTCCTCCAGCGTGTTTTTGAAAGACCGGAAAAAACAGGTCTTTATTTTCCTCGAACGTGCCATTGCGTTCCTGTGCCCTTGTGCAGATTGGTGCGAGCCTGCGATCTGTGGAGGGCGGGCTTCAGGCGTGGCAAGCTTCAGCAGTTGGTCAGAACCCACAACCAACCAGAAGCCGCCATTTTGGAAGCCGGAAGCCACCATTTTGGAAGCTGGAAGCTGCCATTTTGGAAGCCAGCGCAGTGTGGATCTACAGACCTTGCACCACTCTGATTCGCCCTGGACCAAGGAGGAGCCCTGCGGGAGAGCTTCAGGGACAGTTCGCATTGCTTTGGACCCCAGAAGAACGGCACGGAGCGATTCCCTCGCCTCGTGCAGAAAAGGAATGAACTGACAAAAATATCTCTGAGTATTCCTTGCCTAAGAAAACCTTAAGAAATTCATGGAGCCACCACACATTGACAGGTGACTTGAAAGCAGGCACAAGTGTGTGCGCACACACACACACACACAACCTTCAAGTTACTTGTCAACTTATGGAAACTCCATGAATTTTATCAGATTTTCTTAGGCAAGGAGTACTCAGACATGCTTTTGCCAGTTTCCAGAATTTTTAGAGTTATCCAAATGTGGATAACAAATGGATGTCTTCCACTTGTAAGCATTTTTCACCATTTGTTCCATTGTTTTTCTTATCACAGGAAATCAGTTTAATAAGGGAAGACTTTTAGAGAAATTGTCACTCAAACTTCATTTGCCGGAGGAGAAAAAGCTGAAGACACTGGGGTTTTTATATATATTCCATGGCATCCATTTGTATATCTCACATTTATACATGGCTACATACATCTATACATGGCTACATAACATATTGGAAGCTATCATAATGAGCACTCTTTGGATATTGATTACGGTCTGCTGCTGTCATTTATCTTTGGTAGCAATTGTCTCATTACACTTTGAATCACAAAACATTTTCTGTGATGGGGGGGTGGGTAGGAGATAATTTACTACCACACTATGTAAATAACTAATAAAATTTTTAAAAAAGAGAGAGAGAAAGGCAGAATAGCCACACAATGTCTTTTGGCTGATAGCACCAATTTTCCTTGTAGAATCTCCCTGAAATACTTGCTTGTAATAGCTTTTTTTTTTTTTAATTGTCAGCGAATCTATTATTCACACACTTAAAATATTCCTGCCTTTCCATTCCTTACAAAAGCAACAAAAACTGTAAAGTTCAGACCTGGAAAAAGAATAGTGGGCTATTTTTTCATCAGTCAGTTGAATGCCTGCTGCTACACGTTCTTGAGCAGACGGAAGGTGGCTATATATGTCGTATTTTAGGAAAGGGCAACTGTCTACTTGAAGACATGCTCTATTTCAAAGACTTCCCAGCCCAAGGCTTTAAAGGACAGAGGGAATAATTCTGGAATTTAAAAAGAAACTCACATGTTTCTAATTTATCACTTTGAAAGGGAGAAATTGGGTATTACCTACTGTGTATTAGGATACACAGTTCAGTTTGCTTTTGGTTTCCAGAGATCTGATAGTTTAGACATAAAGGTAGTAAATATTCACATTTGTATTTAAGAGGAAAAATGGACCTTAGCTGGCCTAGCTATTCATTAGTCCTTTTGCTTCAGAGCTATTGTCGACAGGTGGAGACTGAACTAGGTAATATATATGTTAAACAATGTAAAAATCTGTGAATGAAAACCAAAATAAACAGTCCATGCATGCACAGCTAAAGGAAGAATGCCAAGACTAGACTATCTGCCTCTTAACATTCCAGTTACATCTGATGAACTACAAGGGACATGCCAGAAACAACCAGCAGGTTTGGGGAAGTGTGCCCGTTTGCATTTCTGCAGAACCAGACCCTACACTGCAAGGAAGCAGAACTTTGGCACATACACATATCTAGCAGCAATACGGTGTAGTGCATATGGAGACAGAGAGAGAATAACAGGAGCAAACAGTTGCCAGTGTCACATAAGGAAATCCCATCACACATTGCTATTCATCTTTGTCAGAATCAGGACTAACTGGCAATAAGATAAACAGATGCAAAGATGGGATTGGAAGCAGGGTGGAGAGCAAGAATCAAGCAGAGATCACTGAAGCAGGATTGGGACACAGAAATGAATTGCATTCTTTTCCCCCAAAAACTGAATCTACCAGGATTGTTAGCTTCACAGAAACATACATTCAGATGTTTATTGTAAAGGAAATAGCATGTCATATGGAACAAATAAAAAATGGTTCCTGTCTGTTCGTATGAGGTCGTCCCTTGATTCAGTCCATTTCAGTCTTAGAGAATACAAGGAACATATCCCTAGCTACTAGACCTTCAATGAACAAATCTGTCATTGTTTTTTTCAGTAGTGATTAAGCAACAGAACATACTGAGACGTCACCTGTGTTTACTTGACTGACTTAATCTACCTTGTAAGCCTTTCCTTTCATAAAGATTCTAAGTAGATAATGATATTAAATAAAATATTTTTAATCATTTTAGATATGAACTGTTAATTAAATAACTAGCTTACAGAATGGTCTCAGAGGCAATCTAGGGAAAGTACATGTTTGAGTTCTGCCAGCATTAGACTTCTAGACTAGAATGTGGGTGGAGAATTCATATAGTCAAATACTGCTGCTATTTATTAGAGGGATGAAAATCTTGGTTTAGATTTCTTGAGATCTTGATTATTAACATGAATATTCCTTTTCTACTTCTTTACTGCCCATGACTACTAAAATGGACTTTTTCCTCTACTCAGATTGGTGTGTCTTGTTATATTTAGCTTAGCAGCAGAGCTAGGCTTACCTTATGGTGCTGAATGAATTGCTAGCGGCCTTTGAACTCTTTCTTTCTAGCAGGAGATAGACAGAGTGCACAACAAACTAATCCTTAACAGTGGCTTAATTGTTCATTTGATTACTTCCCTCTGGATATGACTCTGGAGGCTATCTCCACAAACTGATTTAGCCAGAAGCCACAGATTCTGCTGTGTAAAATCAAAATGGTACAACCGCACTGGCAGAAGTGGACTTAGAAAGAGAGAGAAAGACAATTCTGGGACAATCTTATATAAAAATTGCATAACTTTCTCCCATATGATGGATCACCCTGCAATAATATAAGCCATTGCTATTTCTGCGCAAAAATAGGGTTATATTAAGAATGACTTTGATTTTATTTCTTCTGTAGGATTTTCCAAATCGCATCAGTTGTTAAGATTTATAACTTAATGGGGCCTCAGGACAGATAATATACTCTTATACAAAGAAAGTTATAAGAACTCTCCAACATATATATAAGATGTACAAGCAAGATAGCAGATATTCACACCACATGTAATCAGTGATTGTACTTTCCCCACTGCAAGCAGATGGACTAGACGATATTGTGCCTTTTGTGGTTGTACAGAAAAGGAACTTCAGCAAATGTACCTTCTCTCTCTCTTTGGCCATTTTCACACCTTACCTCATCGCTGGGATGATCCGTGGACATCCCAGCATCACCAGTGCCAGGACTGGAGCAGTTTCACACAGCTCTCTCCCGCACGTGTCCCTCAGTGGCAGAGGAATAGTGGTATTAATGCCGCTGCTCCTTCTGCATTACAGTGTCCATTGCAACGTCTTCTCCCTGCCCTTTCCCCGCACTGCGGTGCCTGATTGGTCACCTTTTTCAAGGGCCTTTTTTCCTATTGGGAGCCATTGGGTGCATCCATGCATCAAGGCTCCCAGACTGACGATGAGAGTAGACATGACCAAGACACTGCACATGTAACGGGAGAGCTGCACAAACAGGGGGGTCAATAACGGACTTTTCCCAGTATTGACAGGGGGTGCGATACGGGCGGGTTGGGGCAGTTGGCAGTGGGATAGCGACGGGTTGCCCATGACGTCATGCGAAAGCACAGCTCCTGAAGCCATGATCACCTGTCGCTGTGGCAGGTTGACACAGCCATGCGGAAATGGCCTTTCTCTCTGGGAATCACACACAAAAATGCTTCCAAATCATTTTGTATGTCGTACACTCATGGTAGGACCTTCAAACAAAGAGGTCTTGGGCCCAGCTCTGAATGACTATTGAAACAGCTGAGTTGGTTGATCATAGTTTGTATTAAATGATTTACACTGAAAAAGAGACATACACCCATTGGAAGTAATACACATTACTGCCTAAAGAAGTCTTTCTCCCCAAGACCAGCAAATCCAGAGCCTAGAAACTGCCTAATGCCACTAGTGATCATGTATGATAAACACGCAGAAGTACAAACCTGGGAACCATTCACACTACAGACTTGTAGTGCTATTATTCGACATTAATTGCCTTGGTTCCACCCTATGGAATCTTGGGACTGGTAGTTTAGTGAGGGGCATTTAGAATTCTCAAACAGAGAGTATGAGTTTAGTACTTCACCAAATTACAAACCCCAGAATGCTACAGAATGTTGCCATGGCAATTAAAATGGAATAATAGCACTATAATTGTGTAGTGTGGATGGGTGCCTGATCAGCTCAATCATTCTATACACTGCATACACATTATTAGAAGAAAGTAAGCAGTAAGGTGCAAACTGCTTTCACCCCAAGCAAGGTAATGTTTGTTAAAATTTTATAGTATTGTGAGGTATGAAGCAGGAAATAATAATCACAAGAACTGCTTTTCATGTGCATGACTCTTTCATAATTTAACTCTGAAAGCATCAAAAAGAAGCCTTGTAGATGTTGGCTGAATCTTGCCTCTTCCACTAAAATCTACAATGCTTGTCTCTGGTTAATGCCTGTGCAAAGCCTAAGAAGGCCTGAGCATTCCCAAGGGACTTGGGAAGCATTTGAATAGAAAGGATTATAGGGAATATAATCTGAATCTGTGTTCAAATTTAATAGACTTTTTACTGCATAGCTACTGAGATAACCAAGGTTATAAAACTGGTGAATAGTAAGATTTTATTTTCAGCATTAAAAGGTTTATAATGGACTCTGGCTAGCCAAGCTTCCAAGCAGGATGACTAAACCTTCTTTTGCTATTAAAGGATTCTAAAGTTCATGTAAAACCATTCACTATTCACAATGAATCACTTTTTGTTCAACAAAATCTAACCCTCAGATGCATCCAAAAACAAAGTCTTAAGTTTACATTCTCTTTTGTCATTTGATAAAGCACCTACTGTTTGCAAATGCACATTTTTCAGACTAACTGTAGTTCTACAACGTAAGTATCATACACCAAGATGCAATAATTAAAAATATATAACTACCCTTGAGGTTAAGAGATCATGTTACACATTTGACCCATTTCCTAACTCCATTTTCTTCCAACATTAACAAAACAAAACAATTTCTATTCCATGACATTCTCCCCCTCATCCCCGAAAAGGAGCAAAAGAAAATATATTAAAACCACTGAAATTGTTTCTTAAGAAGCCGGGCAGTGAGGAGCAATCTGCTAGAGACAGAGACTCCCTCCCTGAAAGTTGCTACTGATCCCTAACAACAGATCCCCTAACAACAGCACATAAACACACGGAAGAAGAGCAACAACACAGGATTCATGCACCAAATCCAATGTAAGTGTCACAAAGTAGACCCACTGAAATGAACAGGACTTGTTAGTCACCATTTATATGGGTTCTAGTGATTTCAATATTATGTTATTTCTTTATCTGACAGAGGTTCGTTTACTTCAATGTATTTACCCTGGGCTTGGAAGGGCAATGCTGAATTATGTCAGTGACAGCAACAGAGAGAACTGTGAGGGAAAGAGATGAATGTGCCAGCTTATGTAGAAAGAAAGACTGGAAAGTCTTTCAAAGGGGCACTACACAACCCTAAATGGCACACTCTGTAGCAGGGCCTCTGATCTTGCCCAGTTTCTTTCCCTTCCCCTTGTCATCCTCATGGCAGTGACCAACATAGAATGGTACCGGTAAAAGAATCCTGCAGCAACTCAGAGCTGTGATGGCCCTGCTCTAATACAGCCCTGAGTAGCTGCAGAAAACCTCAACCAGAGACTTAAACCCAGGTTTAGAAAAAGACTACAGAAGAAATACATAACTATATTAGGGAGGGGCCAACTGCAGCCCCCAAGGCCCCTTTTCCCCTCATTCGCAGTACCCTCCGAGAGCTGTGGGAAAATTAAAGGAAAAAAGGAGAAGCTGTGATTTTGAGTCTAAAACCTATCTCAAAGTCAAAATGGGAAGTGGCCAATCAGTCACTTTTGGCTTCTTCTCTCTCTCCCCACAATTCTGCTGCTTTCAGGTCTGATACACTGAATGACAGTTCAGTGTACCAGAGGCAAGTATTGAGCCTCTAGCCCAACTAAATTTGTCTACCGCTGTTTTTTACTGAAAAGAGCCACAACACAAACCTAGCTAGCAAATCATACAGGCTTAGCTTTCAGACTTCAGACTGTTTTTACAGTGCAGCCAGCATGGTTTCAGTGTTGGAGTAGGGCTGTAAGAGATGAGAGTTCAAATCCCTACTGAGCCATGGAAACCCACTGAGTGATCATAGGCAAGGCATACTCTCTCAGCCTTGGAGGAAGTCAAAGGCAAATCTTGCCAAGAAAACCCCATGATTGTTTTCCAACTTCTGACAATCGTAAGACAATGACCTGAAAGCACAAAAAACAATAGCAACATAAATTACCTTGTACACCAAGTCAGGCTCAGCCCTTTCTATCCCCTCAGGAGCTCAGACTATATCATCTATATAATCTATAGAACTACATAATCTGCTGAATCTCCTACCTGTTGTCCATCATCCTTTCCCCTTGTAAAAAAAATTCTCTCTTACCAGAAAGGTCACATGACTGAGATCCCTTTCACTGGCGCTTACTACCAGACAGCACCAGCCACACCCTCTCTTCCTTGTTTTTAAATTAGGCCTTCTCATCTGCTTCACTGCAGGAGGAACTGAGGGAAGTTATTCTGGGCTATTAAAGTAGGACAATGTGGCATAGGAGTCCAGCTCACCAAACACAAGAAGGAGCCTCAGGGGCAAAATGTCTCAGCTCCACTGACAGTTATGTCAAAGCGATGATAGGATCACCTTAGGATTACCACATCTCAGATTTGAAAACATCACTAAAGAATACTGAAGTATGAATGGAGGTTCAGCACCCGTGCAAAGGTAGCAAGATGGAAGGGGGACAGAGTCAGTTTTCCCTGACTTCTACAAGTTACTCACTTGATATTTCAGGTTCACACACTGGACCATAACATATTTTTTTAGAAAGCCAGTAAGGATGTGGGAGCTATCCAGTTTACTGCATTGAACATCACATCTGCCTTCCAGAGAGATGTCACAGATCACAGCTCAGTGCAATGAGTTTCTGGATCTCAATAATAAGTGAATGATGCTGAGCTAGAGAACCTGGGAGAGGCATAGATTTATTATGAATGAGATCTTCAGAACTGTGATACTGGTCCCCAGTCCCAGACAACAGTTCTTCTGGAATCACAGAGAAAGAGGGTCACAAGGAAGAATGGTATCACAAAGAAAGGAGCTGCCGCAAAAGGAGAGAGGAAGAACAACGTTAAGTAGAATGCTGCTGGTTCAGTCTAAGGCGTACCCAGCCCAACACTCTGATCCCACACAGTGAACAACCAGATGCCTACGAAAGACCCACAAGCAGGATGTGAGCACAATAGCAACTTCATTCTTGTGTTCCTTAGCAACTATAATACAGAGACATACCTAGCCATGACTGGTAGCCACTGGAAGTAGTACCCAGTGTAACTGATGCCCTAACCTTCACAAATGTATTTAACCCCCCTTTAAAAGCCATCTAAATCGGCAACCATTGCTACATTTTGTGACAGCAAATTGCACAGTTTAACGATGTGCTATGGGGAAAAAGTTCTTCCCTTTATCTCTCTGATCCTCCCATTCTTCATGTTTATTGAATGATTCCCAGTTTCTAGTATTATGAGAGATGGAGAAAAAATCTGCCTATCCACTTTTTCTACACCATGCATAATTTCATATACCATATTCTTTATGTGCATTGTTTTTTCCAAGCTAAACAGCCTAAACTACAGTAACCTTTATTCATAAGTAGGTTGCTCCAGCCCCTTAACCATTTGGTGCATCTTTTCCAATTCTGCAATATTCCTTTCGAGGTACAGTAACAAGAACTGAACATCAGATTCCAATGTAGTTGCACTACAGATGTTATAACTTATGAGTCATGGCAAATTATAGTGCTAACAAAGATTCTAGGTAGTTTCCTAATAAATTTCCTTTGTGTTTGCCATCCCACCTCCAAATCACATGGATTCTTTACCAATAGCTTAATACTTTCTTGCACACTTATTTTGGAATGTGATCTACACCCACACCCTCACGAGCAACCTGTCAATATTTCTACGCATTGCACTAAAACATGGACGTTCAGAACATGTACGGAATTTTATAAAACTTCCAAAGCAAATACATTGTGAGAAGCATTCCAAGTGTTGATACCTGGTACTGTCTGTGCCATTGGTTCAGTGGGCACGTTGGGAGCTGTGCTTGGCTGCTGCTGGCTAGAGCTAACTTCTGGCTCTGTGCTAACAGAAGGTGATAATGCTATATCACTGGGAACTTGATTTGGCACAGGCTGGGGGACCTCTTCCGAGGCTGGTTGCTCTTCTTGCCCAGGGAGCTGCAAGGCTGATAAGGGAATGCTTATTGGTTTGCCAGCACTGGAAGTGCTGGCAGGCATCTGGAGAGCTACCTGAGGGTTGACTGCTGTGGTGTTCCCAGGCCCTCTGCTAGGGGAGGCCAGAGTTACTTTGGGAGGCTTTTGAGCAGCTGGCCTTGACATGACTGGTGAAGAAGCAGAGACACTTTGCAAATCAGGTTCAACACTGAGTGACGGTGAGGCATGAGGAGCAGGTTTAGATGCCACAGGGTAGGGGGCTCCTGGATGAGCTTTTGGTTTTGATGGCTGTGTCAAAGACAACGCAGGGCCATCAACACCACCAGTAATTTCTGCATTAGCCACAATGTAGTAATCCTCAGGCAGTTCTTGTTTAATTTTTTTGACCAACATATCATTGCTGTTTCCACCAATGACCTGGGAGCGGGAGCTTGAACGAAAAGAGGAAGAGGGACCTGGGCCTGGCCTTTTGCGGGAATTTGTTTGAGATCTCTGAGGGTGAGTTTCAAAATCACTGTCTTCATCTGTCACTGAGGACTCACAAACCATGTCAAAAAGAGTTGCTTCATCTTCATATTCCTCTACAGCTTCATCCAGTTCGGAAGGTTCACTGCAATAGGAGAAATCACAGGAGTCCCTGGTTCTGTTACAGTCCAGCTTTGCTTTTCCTGGCCTTCCGGAATATCGTTCTACTGGGCTTGTTTGGGTGTCTGAGGGAACACCTATAATACTGGGGCTGTCTGAATTGAAGCTCCTGCTGTCTTGGAAACAAACTCTTTCTTGGGAGCCAGCTCTACAAGTTGCTGTCAGTGGCCAATGGTAGGCATGGCCTGCACTACAACCCCACATGGCTGTAAGGTTGCCATGGGAACCCTCTGAGAGTAGGTGCTTCAGATTTGGAATGAGGCTGCAGATGGTGCCATGACTGTGAGCCCAACTGACCAGTTTGGAAAGATTTTCAGAAGAAGTGTGAAGGCAATCCTCCATGGTATAGCCTCAGTGCCTTTGTTCCTAGAGGACAGAGAAGAAAGAGTCATACTGGAACATTTGCAAAACACAAATTGCAGTTTTACAGTAATAAGATAATTGCAGGCTAACCATTTCACCGATGAAAACCAGGACAAATGAAGTCAAGATGGCAAATGTTCTTAATGCGGAAGAACACAAAAGCTAGGAGACGGTGCAGTAGTTTGCTTTTACTGAGTCTTCAGTGAAGAGCAAGATTTCTCCCCTCCTCTTTTGTCCCCATTGATGAATTAATTGAGTGAAAACTACTTTGCACTTTGAATTCAGTTTGCAATAACTGCAATAAGTAACCTGACTGTAAAGGGGGGAAGTGGGGAAAGAAGACAGAAACATGGACATTTTAAAAGCAAAATAGGATGACAGAGGATTAATCAGGACTGTCTCTGCCAAACTGAGAAAGCTGGAGCATACGGTCCTGTGCACCTTTAGTTTTGCGTATAACAAAGTATTAGTTCTGAAATCTGTTTCAAGGACCCAATGAAGGCCTAGCTTTAAAAAAAGCATATGAAGACCCCTGACAAGTTTAACCCAGGAGTGAGAATCATGCAGCCCTCCAGATATTGCTAGACTGCAAGTCCCAGCAGCCCTTAGGTAAGCATAGTCAATGATGAGGAATATTAGGAGATGATTCCCATCCTTGACCTAACCAAAGACTAATCTAGACCAGCATTCTTAGAATTATAGAATTGGAAGAGACCAAGGGCCATCCAGTCCAACCCACTGCCATGTGGGTATACACAATCAAAGCACTCCCATCAGATGGCCATCCAGCCTCTGTTTTAAAATCTCCAAAGAAAGAAAGAGACTCCACCAAACCCCAAGGCAGTGTATGCCACTGTAAAATAGCTTTTACTGTCAGGAAGTTTTCTGACTGTTCTGTTCTGACTGTGATGCATCAGTTGCTCTTGGTAATCTTGCAAGCAGAGTATAAGCCCAATAGTATCCTCCTGCTTGTTCCTCTCTAGCAGGTGGCCCTGAGAAGAATACAGCTGCTGTCAAAAACCTCATGGGTGGGCACTACATGTAGGTTTGCACCATATGCTCTCCCCAAATGCCTCTACAATACACAGCACCTCTGTGTGTGTGCGCGCGTGCATGTGTGTGCACTTCATCTATCTTCATGAAAATAATTCCCTCCATGCAAGAAAGTTGCTCAATTGTTTAGGTTTCTGTTTTGTTTTGTTTTTTAAATGCTCATCCAAACCACTCAGCTTGAAACGTCTCCTTTCCTCCATTTGCCAAGCCTCCTGACTGCATTTTATTTAATGTTCTTCTCTCTTTTGAAAATTCATTACTTTTCTATCTCAGTTTTATTTATTAGTTCATGCAGAGTAGGAACTGCTTGAAAATTAGCTTTGCCTATATTTATACCCAGCACAGCTATAACTGCAGGTGACTTGGGGGTGAAAAAAAGAATAAAAATTTGTTTTTAAGTTATTTTGACAGTGTGATGGCATTCTTTGAACAGAAGATTAATCCTGATCCTCTTATCAGAAGAGACTACTGTAACAACGCTGCATCACCAGCAGGTGATCTAATAAACATTGAACAATTCTTCTCCCTTGCTTACAGTACTTTAATGAAGGAATTTGTTTTCCATTTGCTTAAGTCCCTGCACAGTGGTGTCACATTCTTTCTAGTCAACTACCATCATTCTACAACCCTTGGCAAGGGCTTTGCTGTGGAGGTGGGGGGAAGTTATTTTGCCAAGTATGGGAGGGATGGCTTCACTTCTGCTGTAACTTACTGCCAGCTTAACAGCTGCTAAACAGACTACAAGCAGATTGGCTGGTGGAAGGCTTTCTGCCATCGCAAAGGCAAGAGAAGACCTCTTTCTCATGAAACAGAATTATTAACTTAGTGTTGGACACCAAACAAACACAAATGCAGATGATTTGTAAATTCTCTACTAGGTTTGCCCCCAACTCACTCCACAGTCTTGTCCCTTCCTCTTATAAAGAATATGACACTCAAATAACGTCTCATCTCAGAGAATTAAAAGTAAGATAAACTCTCTTGTCTCACATGGCTCAATCCTATTAGTCAATCAGTCAGAGCATGAAATATTACAGTTTTCAACCACAACTTCCAGAACCCTCAGCCAGCACAGCCAAGTGAGATGAGGGATTCTGGGAACTGCAGGAGAAAAGAAACTTTTCCAAGCTCGGTCATCAATTGATGGATGAACTGTTGTCATATTAAACACAGAAGCAGTTTAGCAAGCCAATGAGCCATATTAAGTAATAGGGCAACTGCCGTAGGTTTCAGGGACATTTTTGTGCCCTCGGAACCCTTTGGGGAATTTGGCACAGCTTGCCAAAATTCCAGAAATGAAAAACAAAACAAATGTATAAGTGGTCAAAACTCTACTTCTGGCTTTGAGAAATGGATCACTCTTTAAAATGTTAAACAGTGCATCCCCATCAGGTCAAAAAAAAGGAAGTCTAGGAAGTCTGTAGGTGTGAAGGGTGACAAAAGCCCCTGTAGGGCTACACTTAGCCCAACCTTGCTAAAACCCGACCACCCCCACCCACGTGAAGCGGGTGGTGGGAGGGGCCCTTTTGCCGTCCTCCCGCGAGAGGAGAGCACAGGCTAAAGGGGGGGGGAAGGCTCTATTTAGGGCTGTCCCGCCTCCCCTCCAGCCTCTTTCTAAATTCCAGCGAGGGGGACGGACGTCGCTGCTTGGAGCACAGCCGACCGTGTGGTCGGGGGGGCGCATCTTAGCGGTAGCGGTTCAGCGATGGTGCGGGAACGGGGGTTTATCCCCCTCCCGGTGCCACCTCCAGCTCCTGGAGGCATCGCTGGCTGCTTAGGGACTTTCCCGTCGGCTCGTGGCTGCGGGGGGGAGCCCCCCCCGGAGTTGGCTGAGCGGCGCGCTCCCGGGGCGTCCCTCCCCCCCTTGCGGCGCAGCAGGGCTAAAATACAGAAGAGGCGGCCGCCTCAGCGGCGCCCGGGTAAGGAGGAAGGGGGGGGGTGGCTCGGGAGAAGCTCAGGCCTTAGGATCGCCCACCCCGCCCGGCCTTGTGCCTGCGGAGTGCGAGAGGGAGGAATCGGGTTTAGTAGATCGGATTCGACCGCTCTCCCCCCCCCCCCTCCGTTCCCCCCCCCAGCTTGCGTGGGGGCCCTTTTTAGGCGGACAGGGGTGTTTTTTAGTCTCAGCCAGGCCCACATGGGAGCTACCTTTCGGCGCATTAGGCGAAGGGGGAGGTAAGGCCCTGGGACATCTAGCAGGGGCGTTGGGGCTTAAAACGGTTGCGTAAAGGGGGATTACTGAGTTTGGGTTTTTTAGAAGGTCCAGTGGCCTCAAGAGGCTCCAGGGGCTTCGGAAGAAAGCCCCCCCAAGGGGCCCACCCCGGCCAAGGGGGCCGCTGCAGCCAGGGGATACGCCAGCCAAGAGGCCCAAGCATGCTAGGGCACCCCAGTTTTGGGTAGGGCCTCATCTTCGGATGAGGATGCGGGTTCAGTATGGTGGCTGCCATCTTTGAGAAGCCCCAGGCTATTGAGAAGAACAGGCAGTCAGCGGGACGGGGTGGGGAAAGTGATGAGCAGACAGTACCCATGCCTGTGCGTGCAATTAACCAGATTCTGGCGTGGTTAGATGCCATTAAAAAGGACAGAGTGGGCAAGAGGCTGAGTCAATCGTGTCCAGAGAGCCGGGAACAAGTTTGGGCTGTGCCACGAAACATTTGGGAACCTGGGCCATCGGGAGAGGCGACAGAGGAAGATGTATCAGGTGAGTATGGTGGCTACGGGGATTACAATGTTGGTTGGGCATGGCCATGGACCTTCCCTACCCCCCCCGAGGAACATGGTGTGGGCCCCTCCTGGAGGTTTTCCGGCACCATTGGATCCCTTCTCCTTTGGCCTCAGGGGATAAAGTTCACCCTCACAGCAGCAGGAAGGGGAGGAAGCCAGTCCCAGGAGGCCAGGGGTTTACGAGGGAGTGGTTACTGGATCACGCGAGTCAGATAAGGATAAGGACAGGGCTGTGGGCCCCGATCCAGAGGCTGAGGGGCAGTTAGGAGTTTTGGATAAACACCTCGCTACAGCTACGATTGAGAAAAGGGAAAGGAAAATATGTTGTTTTGTTCTCTCTTTTGTATCGGGAGTTAGACAAAAAGGAGAAGGACAAGCTGGACAACAAAAAAAAATTAAAGAACCGTAGGATTGATAAGAATTGGAATAAT
This sequence comes from Iguana delicatissima, assembly GCA_948472985.1. Lineage (NCBI taxonomy): Eukaryota > Metazoa > Chordata > Lepidosauria > Squamata > Iguanidae > Iguana > Iguana delicatissima. Next base: position 407,689 of record CAOKZL010000668.1, read on the forward strand.
GGTTTACGGGCTATCTTATTTACATGGATGTTATTGTTAAGGCCCAGCCTTCTAGGGCACATTCCATGTTGGTGTATTTGAATACGATTTTCAGGGCGCAGTCTGATTTTGGGGGGACGGGATGGCTCCATTATGATGAGAATTTTAGGATGGGGCTGAAAAGCCCCAACCTGCGGGGAAAGATCATAACAGAATTGTGGATGCAGACATTAACACCGGCTCGCCCTGTTTTCGGGGAGAGGTCACAATCGGGACACCTGGTGCGGATTAATAAGTCTGGAGGGGTAAACCCAGGGTTCACCGGAGCAGACACAATTATGCTGGGAGTTTGGGACCCAGGGTTTTTTGTGCCAGGTGCCCCTGTAGATAAAAACACCTTTCGGGATCTGGGGGACCGCATTCCACCTGAAACTGCAACAAGGGGAGAGGAGGAGGGCAGGTTTCAAGGAAGGAGGTGGAAAACGGGGGCCTGGACCTCAGACATCAGTTCACAAAGGGTCCCAGCCCAATTAAGGTGGATAGGCTGTTGCCCTTTCGTGTTTACCCGGGACCGAGCTGCGGCACAAATCTTTTGGGAGGGTTTTACCAAAGGGTTTTTAGGATTCCAGGTCCTTTTTTTTTATGGCTAGTAACCTTAGGTCAGTTATAGGTAAAAGCACGTAGTAAGGGAAAAAATTAGGAAGGAGGTAGCAGAGGGGGGGTTTTTGGGCCCCCTTTTTATAGCCTCCCACTCCCAATGTTGGGATTTCCCCATTAGGGGATTTCCTAAGAAAACCGGGGAGTTTAGGTTGATCCACCATTTGTCTTACCCTAGAGGGGACCCGTTAATGATGCTATCCCTGCTGAGTTGTGTTCGGTCAGGTACACTTCCTTTGATACAGCAGTTTGAGTGGTGCGTAGGCAGGGGGTAGGAGCAGAATTGGCAAATGGACATCAAGTCGGCTTTCCGCCTGCTCCCAGTTCACCCAGCTGATTTTGAACTTTTGGGTTTGATTTAAGGAAGTTTTTATGTTTTTCGCGCCCTCCCTAGGGGATGCTCAGTGTCGTGTTCTGCCTTTGAGACATTTAGCCCCTTTTTTGGGAAATGGGCCATCAAGAAAAAGTCAGACCGCCGGGGCATAGTGCATTACCTGGATGTTTCTTGTTGGTTGGTCGAGCGAGTTCAGGGCAGTGTGGTTTCTTGTTGGCCGAATTCACATCTCTTAGGGGTGAGTTGGGTGTACCTTTGGCTCACGAGAAGACAGAGGGCCCTGCGCAGCAGCTACATTTCTAGGCATAGAATTGGATACAGTAAATAGTCCTGTAAATTGCCTGCGGCCAAGGTTCAGGATTTGAGGACACGGGTAGCAGATTTCCTTGGCAGACGTAAGGCAACTCTTAGGGAATTCCAGGAGATATTTGGGAATTTGAACTTTCCCTGAGGGGGGGCGCCCGGCAGGGCGTTCCTTAGGCGGCTGTGTGATGCCACTAAGGGGGTCACCAAGCCGCATCATAGGATTAGAGTTACCAGGGAAATGAAATTGGACTTGAAAGTGTGGCAGGAGTTCCTGGAGGGGTTCAACGCGGCTCATTTTGGTAGACGAAATCAAAGTTAGGGATGCTTTGCAGATTGCATCGGATGCAGCAGGTTCCATCGGTTTTGGAGTCTTCTTCAGGGGGAGGTGGTGTGTGCAGAGATGGCCTGAGAGTTGGGTGGAGACGGGCCTCACAGCAGATCTCACGTTCCTGGAATTCTTTCCAATCCTGGTACAGTTCACATCTGGGCACATGAGTTGGCGAATGCATCGGTGCATTTCTGGTGCGATAACCAAGCTACAGTCAGGGTTATTAACTCCTTTCCTCTAGGTCACAGCGCGTCATGCGTTTTTTGGGCTTTCATGCTGAATGTCCCATTATAACATAGTCTTTACAGCTGTACACATGGCAGGCGTAGATAAATTCCCTTGGTACTCTCCCCCCGTATGCAGATGGATCGTTTCAGGGAGGGAAAGCAGCACCTCTTCCAGAACCAATGCCCTCTGAGCTGTGGACCCTTGGTGGGGTGAGGAGCACGGATGATTGGTATGTCAATTGCACCCAGTACCAAAAAAAGCTATTTAAGGTCAGCTGGAAAATTTTCTAGTTTTCAGGGGGGTAAAAGGGGTTTCAGGACTTGTGGCCAAACCCCCTGGATCAATTTTGCAATTCTGTGTTGCCCTTGAGCAAGCAATTTATCTCCCAATCTATTAATTTTTGTTTGGCCCCGGCTTTTTGGTCCAAGTTAAAGGGGGGTTTCCCCACCTTACCAGTGATTTTTGGGTCCCAAGTTTTTGGAAGGGGGGGGCAAAGGGGGCAGTCCGGGACGGCAACAGCCGCTTTCCCCGAACATCCTGAAGGGTTTGGGTGACGCGTGGAGGGTATTATGCTCTTCACTGTATGAGGCTACATTGTTTCATGCAGCGGCTCTTACGGCCTTTTTCAGGGCTCTACGGGTGAGTGAGCTGGTAGTGCGGAGAAAAAGGGGCCAGTCGGGCAGAGCATTGGAATTTCGGGACTTTACCTGGGGCGGGCAATGGGTAAGTCTGCGCATAAGGGGTTCCAAAACGGACCAGACCAAGTGGGGGGTTGTGGTCACACACAAGGTCTCACCCGGCACTATGCCCTGTCAGAGCATCGAGTACACTGCTGACCAGGGAACACACGAGGGGCCTCTTTTTTTTTCATGCCTAAGTCACCGCTTACCAGGTACCAATTTTGGGCCATAACGAAGAAGGCTTTAGCTCATTTGGGTCTACAGGGCGTTAAATTTTTCACACATTCATTTCGCATAGGGGCGGCTTCCAATGTGGCCTGGATGGGTTTAACGGCCGGAGATATTCAGAGGATTGGAATCTCCGGCATATCGGCGCTATGTTAGGCCGATCCAACAGCGTAAGGTTTTTTGTTTTTAGAACGACCTGCTTCGGGGGGGAAGCGAGTGCTGATCTGTGGTCAAGTTTCATTTTTTGGGCGGACGGCATGCTCGGGCAGTCACCTGGGCTCGAACCTGGCATTGGGAGATCATGCTTCCATACAATGGCTGGGCAGGAGGGGCCTTCGGTGGCATGGTTTGTTACCTACGCTGTATGGGGGCTTTTCCCCCCAGTGCTGGTCATTCACCTGGGGGGTAATGACCTTGGATTTTTAAGGGAAGGGCCCATTCTTCAGGCCATTCAAGACATGCAGCACATCCAAGACACATGGCCTCACACTTCCATTGCTTGGTCAGCACTGGTTCAGAGGAGAGTGTGGGGGGGGGGGGTGATCCTCGGGATTAGTTTGCCCGCCGGCGGGTAACCCGGGGAAAATTTGCAAAGCCATGAGGCAGGGCTTGGGTTACTTTATTCCACACAATGACATTGTTTTTGACAAAACGGAGCTGTACAGGCCAGATGGGGGAATTATCAACCGAGGGCATTGTATTTTTTGCGATTTGCAAGAAGGAATTAGAGTCGTCCCGGAGGGGAGTTGGGGGGTAAGGACTAAGTGGACGCTTGTCCTTACCATGGCCCGGGGGGGGGGGGAGGTCCATGGGTTTTGGCGTGTACCTATGGCACCCTTTGGTGTAGGATAAAGACTATCCTTGAGGAGGGCCCGGGACTAGCCCTTACTGGCTTGAGCCTGGGGGACTCATTTGGGCTCACCTTCCAGACAGGGGCCGGCCAAGGTCATGGTCCACCTTCTGGGCTTGACTTTTGGGCCCGGACCGTCCTGCGGCCAGGGGAGATGGTCTGAGGCTGACTCTTGCCCCGGTTACCCAGGTTGGTGGCCCCCCCTCTTTTAGAATAAACATGAAACCATGTGCACGCCAAATCCAAGTTCAAGTTCAAGGTCATATTCATTACCATTGTATGTTAATTAGGCATATTAATTTGCCCTTAGTTAACCCAAGCCGGGGTGTGGTCTCCCATTTCGTGGGTGGGCGGCAATGGCCATCCTAAGCCCATGTCACTTTGCTGAAAGAATTGATCTGTCCTAACAAGAGTAAACTAAGACCACATAGGAAGAAAACTGTATCCAAAAACTAAGCATAGGTCTGGACAGGGAAGGTGTGGTCCTCCAGTTGTTCTTGGATGCCAAGTCCCATCAGTCTTAGCCTTCACGGCCAGTAGTTCAAGAACACATGCACAACCACAGTTCCCTAACCCAGGTATGCAATCCAAAATAAGAAAAATCATACAAATTTGGTTGTTTTATCGAGGTCACGGAATTCAGTGTTTCTTGGAATAAAATTTGGGTTAAATTGGAAATTTTTAAAGACCAAATAAGGGTGAGGGTTGTCATATATTTTTAAAAATTTGCATCTGTTTCTGATCTGAAAAATTTCAAACAAAACATATTGCCATTTTAAGCCAGGTGAGAACTATTAATTAGGGTTGTTGCCTGCCTGATTAACCACAGCTTGGGCTCATCAACACTTGAGTCTAGAAAATGGTTTTTTAGGGTGCACACTCAAAAATTAACAAAGGTTGCAAAAGGGGATTGCTAGGATACCAGAAATAAATAATAATAATATACATTTCTTCTTTATCATAAGCACACAATGAATTACATGTTACCTATCAAGAGAGATGCTGATGGGGGAAAATTTATTTCAGAGGTTGTTTACACTTCTCATGAGCAGATGAAATAGCACAAGGAGAAAAGGATTACAGCAATTAACAGGATAAACCCACCCAGAAACTACCCAATTTCCCCCCCCATGTGCATGTGTATGTGTCTCCATGCTGATCCCATTAGTTTCATAAGGTTTCCTTGGGCAAGGAAAAACGGGGTGATTTTGCAAGTTCCTTCTTCTGAAGTATGGCCTATACCATTTGATATTCATTGGCAGTCTCCCAAGTCCTAACAAGGGTTGACCCTGCTTAGCTTCTAAGATCAGATAGGATCTGGTGCCTTTAGGGTATTTGGGCCACCCCACCCCCATATCTCTGACCTTTTTCCACTGGCAGGATATCCAGGGCTGGGATTTAAACACAGCCTAGTAAACTAGAGCTACTATGGAGAATGTGAACATCTTATTCCCTGTCAGCTGCAGAGGAAGAGAGTTTTCTCAGGTGCAGAAGAAAAGAGAGATGTCCTATGATCACCTGGCAGACAGATTGGATTCCTTCTCATTGCACATTGCTCCCCACTCCTGACTCTATGCCCAAGCAAAAGGTAAGAGAATGAGAGGGGCATTGTTAACCCTCCCATTCTCTTGTTTTTTGCCTGGAGAAGGCAGGCATGTGTGCCCAGCAAAAGTCAAGGGAATGGGAGGAAGAGAAGGGGGAGCATGCAGCCTCATGAATGATTAAATAATCAAATTCATGAAGATCAAATCTGGAGGGATGACTGTAATTATAAGCCAGCCTCCTTTCCCTTACTCTTGTGATATATTTACTATTTCAGCACCTCCAGTGCCCATTCTCTTAGTCCTGGATCAGGTAGTCCAATGGCAGTTGTGACTGCTGGACAAAGAATGAGATACAGAATTTTTAAAAATAAAAATTCATTCATTCGTCAGCAGTGTGATGCAGCAGCTAAAGAAGCCAAGGCAATTCTGGGCTGCTGTACAGTATCACGATCAAGGGAAGTAATAATACCACTCTATTCTGCTTTGGTTAGACCTCACCTGGAATATTGTGTCCAGTTCTGGGCACCACAATTCAAGAAGGATACTGACAAGCTGGAACATATCCAGAGGAGAGTGACTAAAACAGTGAAGTGTCTGGAAATCATGCCCTATGAGGGGTGCCTTAGGGAGCTATGTATGTTTACTCTGCAGAAGAGAAAGTTAAGAGGTGACAAGATGGCCATGTTTAAATATTTGAAGGGATGTCATGTTGAAGATGGAGCAAGCTTGTTTTCTGCTGCTCCAGAGATTAGAACATGAAGCAATGGATTCAAACTACAGGAAAAGATTTCAGCTAAACATCAGGAAGAATTTGCTGAAGGTTAGAGCTGTTCAACAGTGGAATATGCTGCCTCAGAGTATGGTAGAGTCATCTTCTTTGGAGCTTTTAAACAGAGGCTGGATAGCCATTTTCTGAGGGTGCTTTTAGTGTGTGTTCCTGCATGGCAGGGGGTTGGACTCAATGGCTGTTGTGGTCTCTTTCAACTCCATCTTCAATGATTGATTCTAGACTGCAGCTGGAAACACACAGGAGAAACAGACTTACCGGAGCACACCCAGGAAGTCTAACACACACTGGACAGCTGAACTTGGATCTCTTCAGGTATAAACAAGAACCTTAACCACAAAACCATCCATTTATCTATCTAAAGGGGAAAGGAGAGAAGAAAAAACCTTGTAAGAAACTATTAGTCCAGTGTGAAAATTATTAATATGTCATTCAGGTTTAACATTTTCAGCTTGGCATCAACAGCTGACCCACTTGAATCATGTTCCCCCCGCTGACTGAAAAGAAAGCTCTTTCCTTCACCTCACCTTGATCTTTCCTGTAAAAGGGGCCCTAAGATGGGTGTAGGAAAAAGTAGAATTTGGCCTTCAGATATCTAAAAACATGGGCTTTCAAACCATTTCTTAATACACAGTTCAGTAAAACAAAGCCTCATTTTGTTTGCACAGTCAGAAACATGAGTTATTTCAGAGACGGTTCATTGAAATGTCAGTGCACAAAATCAGCAGCCCTTGTTTACATGAGCAGGAAATTAAAGAACGTTGTAGCACTGGCCCTGACTTTTGGGATGCTCTTTGACCATTAGGTGCTTTCACTGACAATCAAATTCACTTTGGATTATAAACCATTTGTATAGGTTTATTTGCAATAGTCTTGATCTGTTTTTTGATTCTTTGACATTGCTGTTCCTGAATGTGCATCTGCTCTTCTTGGTCACTGGTATCATCTTCTCTGTTTCACACTCTTCAGACACAACGCTTTTTTATAAAAGAGACAGAAAAGCCTTAAACTTTAAACCTAAATTCCTTGTGTACCAGCCATTGCCATCTTCATCTAAAAAGCAATTCTTGCATACATTTACATTTAGAATAACACCTAAATAACCCCTGGGGACTGAAAACAAGTTTTACACTTTTTTAAAATGCCCCCAAATGTTCCAAAATATCCACTAGAGAGCATAAAGTATATTTCTACTACAATTTGTGCCCCCTTCTCCAGCCAATTTACACCCAGAAGAGGTATCTTTTGAAACCTCAAATTGGTAAAAATGCTCTATATATTCTAGAGGTGTCTGGGGATTATTTATAATTTATTTAATTGTTTTTGTAGGAGCAAAAGAAGTCCCGGAAGTCCTCTATTGAGCTAATGTGGCCCTCTAGCTTTCCACAGTTGCACACCTCTGCTTTAAATAAATACACAGCAGGTTAGCCTAGGGACCTAAAGGCACCAGATCCCATCTGATCTTGGAAACTAGAGTACATTTAGGAACATTTTGGAGCAAAGAAAAATATTTTTGAGCTCTAGGGTCCACTGGGGGCTGCAAAAAAAGTCCTGATTTAAAGTGTTTTTATCCTTCTCGTTAGCCAAAATGACTCCCTGCGCAGCTTACAAATATCTGCAATACAACATCTCTGCATCCAGGCTTTCAAGCTAAAAGAAATGCCATACAAGAGAAACAGACAAAATGAGGAGGAAGAAAGAAGTTCAAGCCCCTGTTCTTGAAACTACAGTTCCCAAACAATGGCCACATGAAATGGAAATGGAAATCAACAACGGAGAGAAAGAAAGAGGCTTGTCCCCAAAGTTATTTGTTCAGTACATTTGTATAGCACCGAAAGTAAAATTTTCTGGGTGGTTTACAAAAAGCAAACATAAAAACAATAAAACAAAAGGCATCAAAATAAAGTAAACAAAAAACTTGCAGGAATCCAAGAATTAAAAGAGGTAATGTTAAAGCTGAGAGTTCAAGAGTTAAGTGCGTGAGTTATATAAAAGGCCTGAGTGAACAGAGAACCACAGGATGCCAAAAATATTGTAAGGATAGAGTGAGATGAACCTCTCTTAAGAAACTGTTCTATAACTGAGATGCAAATTCTGAAAAGGTCCTTTCTCCCGTGGTTACCAACCTCACATTTTGGCAGGGGCATACTTGGTGCAAAGCATTTGAAGATGCTGGGGTCCAAGTTTGTACACATAGCAGTCTTTTAGATAAGGTCTCAAAACCTGAAAGACTTCAGAGGCCAAATCCAACTCTCTCAAAGCTCTCTTCTCTGGAAACAGAGTTGGGGACAGCACTGCTGAGACAACCCACAGGCACTATATGATCAAACTGCCCATTCCTCTTTAGTAATCCTGTAGCCCTATTTTGATCCCAACTGAAGTGGGACCCTCAGCTAGAAAAGGATAAGTATCATTCCATCTGATGGATGAATCACAAATATGTCCATCTTGCCTGAGCATCTGTTTGCATGCCCTCATTCAGTCTATTACTGCATTCAAGCAATGATCCAGGATAGTCATAGCCTCAGCTGTTTCTAGTGCAGAACTTGGAAATGCTACTGTTCTGCACTACTATTTACAACGTTCCCCAACAAACATGGCCAATTCATGAGCTTTTCCAAGCCATAATCTGTTATAGCTCAGTTGTAGAATGAGAATAAATGAGGTTGACTTGACAACTTGACAACCAGGGTATCAGTCAGGAGCTAGGGAACCAAAACTGGCTGGGGGCAGGGCACATGCAGAAGAGTACAGTAGGTTCAGTATCCACTAGGGATTGGTTCCAGAGCCTCCCCCACAAAATTCATGGATGCTGAAGTCCCATTATGTACAATGATGTAGAAAATTGGTGTCCCTCATATAAAATTGCAAAATCAAACTTTGCTTTTTGGATTTTTTAAAAATGTATTTTCAAGCTGCAATTGATTGAATCCGTGGATAAAGAATCCATGGATATGGAGGGCCAACTGTAGTTAGATTCAAGAACAGGGCAGGTTCTTTGAGCCGGCTTGGATGCTTCTCATGGAGTGGGTGAGATTAACATTGTTTCCAGAGGCTGGAGAACATCTGCTGCTCGTTTATAGAGGAAAGCTGATTATTCAGTGCAAAAAGCTAGGGACACACCAGTGGAGCTGCAGGCTGTCCTCGAACATTCCAGTCTTGCTAATATCTCCCAGGGAGACCCAAATATAATGTAGGTATTACATAGAACTAAACCTTTAGGAAATGTCTGCCTGAGTATACATGTAAATATTAAACAAGAACTTAGAAAGGTTACTTTTGAGGATGACAACTCCCAGAATCCCCAGGCAGCATCCTTGTAACTTATGTCCAAAAAGTAACTTTCCCAAGCTCTGTGTTAAATATCATTGGAGGGAGAACAGAATTTTGTAGAACTCCAAAGCATGACTCCAAAGATCTCAAGCAGTTACCTTTGAGCACCAGCTTCAGGAAATGGTCATCTAAGTATGACTGGAACAACACCCAACCAGGGGACCTTTCACACGATAGAATCATAGAATCACAGAATCATAGAGTTAGAAGAGATCCTAGGGGCCATCCAGTCCAACCCCCTGCTATGCAGGAACACACATCAAAGCATTCCCAACAGATGGCCATCCAGCCTCTGCTTAAAAACCTCCAAAGAAGGAGACTCTACCACACTCCCAGGCAGTATATTCCACTGCTGGACAGCTCTGAATGTCAGAAAGTTCTTCCTGAGGTTCAGGTGGAATCTCCTTTCTTGCAACTTGAATCCACTGCTCCTTGTCCTTCTCTCTGGAGCAGCAGAAAACAAGCCCCCTCCCTCCTCGACATGACATCCCTTCAAATATTTAAACATGGTCATCATGTCATCTCTTAACCTTCCCTTCTGCAGACTAAACATACACTGCTCCCTAAGCTGTTCCTCATGGGGCATGGCTTCCAGACTCTTCATCATTTTGGTCGCCCTCCTCTGGACACATTCCAGCTTGTCAATATCCTTCTTGAACTGAGGTGTCCAAAACTGGACACAGTATTCCAAATGAGGCCTAACCAATGCAGAATAGAGTGGTATCATTACCTCCCTCGATCTAGACACCATACTCCTATTGATGCAACCAAGAATCACGTTGGCTTTCTTGGCTGCCACATCACACTGCTGACTCATGTTCAGCTTGTGATCTACCAAGACTCCAAGATCCCTTTCACACGTACTGCTATCCAGCCACACGTCCCCCATCCTATATTTGTGAATTCCACTTTTTTTGCCCAAGTGTAGGACCTTACATTTCTCTCTGTTGAAATTCATTTTGTTAGTTTTGGCTCAGTTCTCCAATCTGTCAAGGTCATTTTGAAACTTGATTCTGTCCTCTGGGGTATTAACAACCCCTCCCAGTTTGGTGTCATCTGCAAATTTGAGCAGCATGCCCTCCACTCCTCCATCCAGGTCACTGATGAAGATGTAGAATAGCACTGCACCCAGGACAGAACCCTGAGGCAGCCCACTAGTCATTTGTCTCCAGGATGAAAAGCAGCCATTGGTGAGCACCCTTTGGGTTCGGTTGGTCAACCAATTACAAATCCACCTAACAGCATCCCTGTCCAGCCCGCATTTTACTAGCTTCTTTGCAAGAATGTCATGGGGAACTTTTTCAAAGGCTTTACTGAAGTCAAGAAACACTACATCTACAGCATTCCCCTCATCTATCAAGCTTGTAACCCTATCATAAAAAGAGATTAGTCTGGCATGACTTATTTCTGAGAAATCCATGTTGACTTTTAGTGATTATGGCATTGCTTTCTAAGTAATTACAAACTGACTGTTTAATGATCTGCTCTAGGATCTTTCCTGGTATTGATATCAGGCTGACTAGGCGATAATTATTTGGGTCCTCTTTTTTCCCCTTCTTGAAGATGGGACATTTGCCCTTCTCCAATCTGCTGGGACTTCTCCTGTTCTCCAAGAATTCTCAAAGATTATTGCGAGTGGTTCAGAAATGACTTCTGCCAGTTCTTTTAATATCTGTGGATGTAATTCATCTGGTCCTGGAGACTTGAATTTATCTAGTTTAGCCAAATATTCCTGTACTACTTCTGTACTTATTCTGTGCTGCATTCCCCCCACTTCCTCACCTGCTCCCCATCCCCCAGGTTGAGTACTTCTATCTTTTTGGGAGAAAACTGAGGCAAAGAAGGTGTTGGGTAGTTCTGCCTTCTCTATTACCCCTGTTAGTAATTGGCCATCTTCTCCACACAGTGACACTATCATTTCCTTGTTTTTCCTTTTGCTGCAAACATATCTAAAAAAGCCCTTTTTATTGTTTTTCACGTCTCTGGCAAGCCTGAGTTCATTCTGCGTTTTAGCTTTTCTGACCTTCTCCCTACATATCCTGGCTATTGGCTTGAATTCCTCTTTGGTAGTTTCACCATTCTTCCATTTCCTGTATATGTTTCTTTGAACACTTAGCTCAGCTGAGAGTTCTTTCGTCAACCATTCCGGTTTCTTTAGACATCTGCCATTTTTCTTCCTTACTGGCAGTTTTCAATTGTGCCTTCAGTATCTCACTTTTAAGAAACTCCCACCCATCATGAACTCTTTTAATATTCTTGACCACAGGATTTCAGCAAGTAACTCCCTAAGTTTACAGTTATCAGCTTTCTTGAAGTTTAGGATGCATGTCTGGCTACACTTGGCTTCTCCTTCCCACTGAATGACAAACTCCAAAAGAGCATGGTCACTCCCCCTCTTAAGGATCCCACCACCTACACCTCATCAACAAGGTCATCCCTGTTGGTCAGGATCAGATCTAAAATAGCCAATCCTGTTGTTGCCTCTTCCACCTTCTGGACCATGAAATTGTCTGCAAGGCAAGTGAGGAACCTGTTGGACCTTGCGGTCTTGGCAGAGTTTGACTGCCAACAAATATCAGGATAATTGAAATCTCTTACTAACACTGCATCTCTCCTTTTTGAATGTGTGGTCATCTGCTCCAGGAAGGCCTCATCCAAGTCCTCAGCCTGGCCTGGAGACCTGTAGCAAACCCCCACAATCACATCCCTATTTTTTCTCACTCCCTTAATTCTTACCTAGATGCTCTCGACCTGGCTTCCCAGATTTAAGTCATGGATCTCTTCACAGGTGAAAACATCCTTGACATACAAGGCTACTCCTCCTCCTCTCCTGTTTGGTCTATTTCTGCAAAATAGGTCATACTCTCCAATTCCTACATTCCAGTCATGAGACTCATCCCACCAGGTTTCAGTGATGCCTACTAAAATCATATTTATTTTGTTGTATTAAGAGTTGGAGTTCATCACCTTCTTCACTTCTAAAATATACTTCTCTTTTCTCCTAGAAAAGAAAAGAAGTAAAATATTAGAAGCATGGAAAATGGTACTCCCGTTGTGGGAAGCTTGCTGGGGTGAGAAAGCGATAATTTTTGCAAGATAAAAATATGATTTATGTAATTTGGATTTATGTAAAGAATTGATGGAAAGGAATTTATAATGGAAGAGAACTGGGAGATTTAGAGAGTCTTAGAGACAGACGAATATTATAAAATTGTTATAAGAAATGTAATAACGGTCATTGAAAGAAGGAAGGAATAAAGGGTGTATTTTATTTGAGAATTATAATTAGTTGAATGAAGGGAATAATAGATAAGTAAGCATTGATTTCCTGAGTTTCGGAAGGGGGAGAGAAATAGGGAGGGTAGTTTTTAGAAGAAATGGGCACAGGAGGTGAATGTTCGGGGTGGGATTTAATAAATATAGTGTGGTAAGTTTAGAAAAGAGGGGGAAGGGTTGGGGTATGAAGGATATGTGGAAAGATAGGCTTGGACACAGAGGTGTGGGGTAAATGGTTGTTTTTGTCTCTATTTAGTACAATGTTATAGGTATTTTAAGAATATGTATTTTAGAAATGCATTTGTATTTGTATTTATGTTTATTTAAATAAAGTATAAAAATTCAAAAAAAATATTAACAACAACTAAAATAAAATAAAATAACATATACTTCTTTTTTTTGAAACATTTCTTCATTCAGTCTCCAGAATCTTTCTCTATCTTTGATGTTAAATTCTACTTGTAGAGGATTATGGTTGATGTTAAATTCTACTTGTAGAGGATTATTTGCTAAGGTATGTCTTTGAAAATTTTTATGTCTTTATCATCCACAAATAACTTCTTTTCATAGCTATGCTGAAGTATTTTTTCTTTAATCATAGTCCACGTAAAAGTAATAATTGTGTCTCTTGGTAATTTCCGTTCTCTAGCTATTTTAGAGGATACTCTAAATATTCTCTCAATCGTAGTTTCCATTTTTTCTTCTTCCATCTCGATATATTCAGCCAAGATCGGGATCAATTTGTCATATAAATTCTCTGAAGTGTTTTCTGGAATGCCCCTCAACTTAAGGCATCAATCTCAGTAGCATAACTCTTGAGTTGATATTTGGATTTCTTCTTCTGACTGTTTCACTCTTAGTCCAGTGACCGCATCTTCTACTTGGTGTACTTGTTCTTTTATTGATTTATTTTCATTTTTTAATTTAGTTACATCTTTTGTTATATTTTCTAATTTTTTTCCCAGTTTATCCAACTCTTGTTTCATATCTGTCCTCATCTCATGTCTAGTTTCCTTTAATTTGTGTCTAATTTTCATCTCTAATATTTTTAAATTCCTCCATCATTAGGAGCATCAAATCATGTGATTTTTGTGTTGTATCCATCGATGATCTTCTAACTGTCTGTGTATTTCCTGTTGTAGCTGCAGCTGCTACTGCCTTTCTAGTACGTGCTTCCATTCTGTATATCTTGTTCAATACAATACTATTTGAGTCTTATGTCTTCCTATTTCAGGGATTTTCTTTTCTAAAAGTTTTATTTTCAATTCTTCACACTCAATATGTTTTAACCCCTTATACACCTTCCGTTATGACAGTTCATATGAAATAGCTTCTACAATACTTATGAAATAATACAGTAATATATAATAATTTTAACCGGTAGATGGGAGTATTCGCACAAGATTTCCCTACTTTTCTTTTCTCCTTCCCTCCCCCTCTTTCAGTTTCCAACAAACCTTTACTTGCAACTCTCTATTTATGTGTTGTTATTAGTCCTAAAGGAACACCATAGCCATTAGCTTGTGTATCTTATTCCTTAACACTTATTCCCTTATCACTTATTTCCTAGACTCTTGTACATATATTGTTTACTCTGTTTATCCCCTCTCTTATTCGTAGCAATCTCCTTTGTAAACAGTTATATAAGCTAATGTGAACAATATAACAATTAATTATGTATATACTATAACAGTTGATTATTTATTATATTGCTATGAATGTACAATATGCAAGCTTTTAATTTATCTGATATTAACTTATCTTAACTTATAAATGAATTTATATATTTAATTGCATTTAAATATTAATATTTTGGTAACAGTTAATAGTTTTAAATTGTATGCACAACTGATATTCTCAACAAAAAAAAAGCACTTTATGCACTTTATATATCGACCCAGTTTGTGGTTAAGTCTTTCGAAATTAATTCAACATCAAGAAAGTAGTTATTCCCCCACCCGTTGCGACAACCCAATCAACCTCTTTCTTGTTTATACTAGTTTATAATAACAATGTTAGATCCTTGACTTGATAGTTGGTTACCCAGGCAATCACCGTCATTACTATGGTCACAAGAAGGGAGGGGAAGAGGGGAGGAGAGAGAAAGATTCTCAGTCAAGGTCTGTTCAATTCTGCTTCACAATTTCTTTATATGTCCCAAGTCTCACCAAGTCATATTCCCACCAGGTGAACAGTTCATTAATATTTTAATAGAGTCAAGCAAGATCCAAAGTGCAAAATCCAAAGAAAATTTGATAGATTCTATGCACATTGTCCAATCAAGTTCCCAAAGTCTCCCAGACTCCAACCTTCGAGGTTAAGCTCGATTAAAAGGCAGTCTTTCCCTCCAAGCCCAAATCCAATTCTAGTCTGATTTCACACTGTCTGAAGTTAAGAAAAAGTCCACAGTCCCATTCAACCTCCTATTTGTCCAGAGCCTATTTTTTGTTTGGAATTTCCTCTTCAACAATATCCTTAGTCAGCTCCCGTTGTCGTCTATGTTGAATCTTTCCCGCCCGGTTTAGTAGCCCTGCTTATCTGCCTCGCCAACATAAACGCCGCTTCTCAAATATCAATTTATATACAGTTCATCTCCCTTCAATCCAATGGGTTCGATTCAGTTCTTTCACTTTCAGTCCACATTAACAGTATTTAACTATATTTGTAGGGTGTTTAGTGTCTAATGTATATAGTGTCGAGTATTATAATCTCCTCAGCTGACTGGAACAGCGCTGAAGTCCCTTATCAACTTAATAGCGTATATTTAATTATTTATATGTTTTCTCTTTTCTCTTACTTGCCCGGGTATCTACCATTATTGAAATGTCTTGACACTTGTTGCAGAGCCCACAAAAATTGTAGCTTTACTTGTTTCCCTTCTAGATCGGATGTTACTCACTGACAGCTTACTGTATTTTCCTTTTAAAAGTCGCTTGTGCCACAACCATGGTGACTACGATGTTCCCGTGCTGGTTCTTCAGTCCCCTCGACCTCTTTCACTCTTTCTATTCTGAAAGAGCTCAGAGTCAGAACCTGGACCCCCTTCGAACCTCCTCCAGACCCCCTTTTTATCAGGAGAAGACAGATTGACTAAACAAGAGGAGATTAAACAAGCTTTCGATAAGTACTATGAGAAACTTCTGGATAAGAGGTCTATTATACAAGAAGAACAAAAAATAAATACATATCTAGAAAAACTTAATATATTTAGTTTTACAGAAGATCAAAGAATAATTTTGAATAGGTCAATTTCGATGATGGAGATATCTGATACTATAAGAAAACTAAAGAATGACAAGGCCCCAGGGCCAGATAGATTCACGGCATGTTATTATAAATTACTTGAACATGAAATATCTCAACCCCTGCAAAATACAATAAATGATATTCCAAACTCAGGTATCCCGGACACTTAGAAAAAAGCAAATGTTGTATTACTTCCAAAAGAAGGCAGAGACTTGACAGATGTCAAAAATTATCTTCCCATCGCATTATTGAATACAGATTATAAAATCTTCACCACAATCTTGGCAAGAAGGTTTAAGAAAGTCTTACAAGAAGTCATCCACAAGGATCAAAGTGGTTTCTTACCAAAGCGATCAATAAAAGACAATATTAGAACCGTATTAAACATCATAGAATATTATGAAAAACATAATGAACGGAAATTAGCATTGATATTCATGGACGTGGAAAAAGCATTTGACATGCTTAATTGGACTTTTCTAAAAACAGTAGTAAGGAAAATAGAAGCGGGAACAAAATTTATCTCCTGGATCGAAGCGATATACAACCGGCAGGAAGCGCACTTATTGATAAATGGAGAGAAAACAAAATTAATAGAAGTCAAAAAAGGAACAAGACAGGGCTGTCCTTTATCTCCTTTATTGTTTATAATGACTATGGAAATATTAAACAACATGATTCGAAGAGATCCCATAATTAAAGGAGTTCAGATGAAAAAATATCAATACAAACTTAAAGCATTCACAAACGATTTAGCTCTGTTTTTGGATGAACCTATAAGTAGTAAAACATTTAATAGAAACTATAAATGATTATGGTGAATTTTCCAGCTTTAAGATAAATAAGGAAAAAACAGCAGTCCTAACAAAGAACATGAGCCTTAACGAAGAGAAGACATTAACCCAAATATCTGGCTTTAATATAGTTAAAAAGACGAAATATTTAGGGATTTGGATCTCTAAAAGAAATAATGAGCTATTTCATAACAACTTTGAGAAAAAATGGAAGGAAATTACAAAACACTTGGAGAATTGGACAAAATTGCGGCTCTCTTTTATGGGTAGAATGGCTGTAATTAAAATGAATGTACTCCCCAAGATGATTTATCTATTTCAAAATCTTCCAATCATTACCAATTACAAACCTTTCAAGCAATGGAGGAGAGACTTAACCAAATTTATCTGAGTGGATGGAAACCAAGAGTCAGATGGAAGATCCTGACAGACCTAACTTTAAGGGAAGGCACCGGAGTACCAGATCTGTATATCTATTACAAAGCTGCGGCAATGATATGGATCAAGGATTGGATTAATCTGCAAAACCAAAGAATGCTAGCACTTGAAGGGGCAGATCTAAGAATGGGATGGCATGCTTACATGTTCTATGATAAAGCCACTATTGATAAGGAATTTTCCCATCATTATATCTGGAAATCATTATTAAAGATTTGGAAAGAATATAAGAAGAAAAATATCAGACAATTGCCACTATGGATAACAACTTTGAGAAAAAATGGAAGGAAATTACAAAACAAGAAGCATTCTTTGGAAGATGGAAAGAAACAGAGAACTGGCTAAAATACGAGGATATTAACAAAAAAAATCGCCGAATTCATTAAAAATTAAAACAAGAGAAAAATTAGAAGAAGGAATAGTACTAAATTGGTTTCCATATAGACAATTAGTGGAACGATTCCATATAGACTTAAAATTATACAGATTTGAGCAAAAAGAGAGAGAAAGAAAGCTTGATAAAATGGTTATTTGAAAACCCTCCACATTTATTGTCTAACATATACAAAGAAATGCTGAAACAAGAGAAGGGGAAGTAATTAAGACAACAATGATCTCTTGGGCACAAAATATAGGTCATACAATCCAATTAGAACATTGGGAGTGTAGTTGGGAAATAACACAGAAATTTACAGTTGCTCAAAACTTAAAGGAAAACCATTTTAAGGTATTCCACAGATGGTACACGACACCAGATAAACTAAAAAATATATACAAGACTGGAGCAGGTATACGCTGGAAATGTCAGAAAGAAGTCAGAACAATGCACCACATGTGGTGGACATGTAATAAGGCAAAAAAATATTGGGACGAAATTCACAATAAGATATGTATAATCTGGAAGTCCTGTACTAAAGTTACTTTCCCTCCCCCTGTTGGTCTCTAGTTTTACTTGGCCTGCCCTATCTGTATCATTTGGGCTATTTTTCGCAGCACTCACTGATTCCTTGCCCAGAATAATACTGTCTCCCTCCCCAGTCAAACTGAGTTTAAAGACCTCCTGATCCGTTTTGCAAGACTATTAGCAAAAACGTTCCAGCCGATGGTTGTGAGGTGCAGGCCATCCTTTGCCAGAAGACCGTCTTCGTGGAAATGGAGACCATGACCCAAAAATCCGAATTGCTCTCAGTGGCACCATCTTCGGAGCCAGTTGTTGATCTCCACTATTCTTCTTTCCCTTCATGGGCCATGTCCTTCCACAGGGAGGAGAGACGAAATGACAACCTGCACATGAAGGTCCTTCAGCTTCCTACCCATAAGCTCATAAGTCTTCATGATGTGGTGAAAGCTGTGCCCTGCAGTGTCTTTGTTTCCGATGTGAACCAAAGGAGGAGGTTACGGTCAGTGGGCTTAACCAGTCTTGTTAGCCTCTCCATTATGTCATTGATTTTGGCCCCAGGGAGACAGCACACCTCACGATTTGTCCTGTCTGGGTTGCAAATGGTCAGTTCCATTCCTTTCAGCAAGGAGTCCTCAACCACTAGAACTCGTCTCCTCTGAGGCCTGTCCGGGGTTACTCGACAAGCAGATTCTGTCATGGCCGCCTGAACCTTCTGTTCACGCTGAGACTGTTGGTGCTGCTGCTGTTGGTTTCGTTCTGCTGGTGTTGGGGTTCCTGTTGCTGAATTTCCTTTCAGTGATGTTCCATTCCCTCTTCCTGATGTTCCACTTTGTCATTAATAAGGTCGAGAACTTGGAAGCGATTCTGCAGCTCAAGAGTCTCTGTTTGGCACCTTGCCTTTCTACTCCTGCGAGTCACATTCCTCCAAGCGTCCAAGTGCTATGATTCCACTTTGGCTGCCATGGAACCATCCTAGGAATCTTGGGATTTGCAGTTGAAGGAAGAACATTTAGAATTCTCAGCCACAGAGCTCCTCTAGTATCTCACGACACTGCGAACATCCTTTAGGATATTGTCATGGCAATTAAACTGGAAACATAATGCTATAATTGTATAATGTGAAAGGGACCCATGACAGCCTACCCAGGAGGACACTATGTCAGGTGATATCAAAAGCTGCAAAGAATTCGAAGAGAATCAACAAGTTTACATTCCCCATGACTCTCTATCTACAAATCTTTTAATTCTTTAAAAATTAATAATATTTCAGTATTGAATCATATCCCAAAGAACCAATTTACAGTGAACAATATACTAAAGCAACAGGAAAACTACCTGTGGAAAAACTTAAAATAGTACCCATTCTGCTTCTGCTACTAAGATACAGAGTATTTGGTTGCATGCAGATGGTAGAGATATCAGGTGTTTGGTGGACATTTACATCAGATACAATAAATAATACATATCTTATGTTTAAAAAAAAGTTCATTTCATTCTGTAACTGCTTACTTGAGACTGCATCACATGTATCAGTCTATCTCACAATGAATGCAACTCATCTGTTCAAACCCATAGCTGAAGAGTGAATTAAATTTCCTTAGCAGTAATGCAATTACACGTGATGACTGTTTATCTGCTACTGCCTTTTCAGTTTCCTCTCCTAAATGTCTGGAAAATGTAAAAGCAATAGAGTATGCCACCTGCTCAAATATTTTCCAGTAACCCACCGTAATGGGTCAAACTATGTGAAAATGAATCTGTTGTTTTTCCTTGCAGATCCCCTGAAAATCCTGTCCAAAGACACAAAGAAACTGTTTCATTGATACTATATAACGCAACATGATTTCTGCTGCTCAGATAAGCTATGAAACTCTACCATACAATTATAAGTGTGGAGGAAATGACATTGTTGCATTAGCTTTCAGAATTTACTATGCATTATCACAGCTTGAGTGGGTAATTAAGGATAGAATGGAGCAACACTTAAATGTTGCATGACAAGGCAATACCCACCTGGTTTCTGTAACAGAAACTTGAGTGTTATGTTAATGATCATTCAAAACAGTTCCAAAGTGAAACTTAAAGATTTTGGCAGGAAACATAATATAGATAGATAGTATATGTATATGTACCCTATTTGCTGGCACATAAGACTCACTTTTTCCCCCAAAAGATACTGTTTGAAAATGAGGTGAGTCTTATATACCAGTGTGTTTTATACTTTGGGAAACAGTATTTACTGATGTATAAAGGGAGCGCGTCTTATACACTGGTGCATCTTACACGCTGGCAAATATGATATATGTATATGTATACACACACACACACACAGTGTAACAGCATACCCACCAACATTTTACAGATGAAAACTGGGATGCCTGTAGCCAAGCAACATCAGAGTCCAGACACGATGGCAAGATGTTATTAATGAGGAAGATCACACAAGCTAGGTGAGCCTGCAGCAACATGCTTCTGCTTGAGCCTACCGGAAAAGACAAGACTCCACCCACACCTCTTCTCTTCCCCCTGAGCTGAATGCAAATTATTTGCATTTTGAATTCAGTTTGCACCAACTGAAGTAAACTGAAGATGAAGGGGGAACGTGAGAGGAGGACAAACAAACTGGAACATTTTAAAAGCAAATTAAAAATGTGATATTAAAATGGGTTAATCAGGACTGTCTCTGCCAAATCAGAACAGTTGGAAGGTATATAACAAATATACCATAAGAATATAAGGTCATGCTGTAGCAGACCAAAGGCCTGTCTAACCAAGCATCCTGTTTCCCACAGTCACCACAGATACTTCCAGAAGTCCACAAGAAGGACAGGAAGGCAACAGCCCCTTTCCTACCTTCCTTTCCCCAGCAACTGATACTCATCTGATATGCTGGAGGCTGCTAATCACTGGTAACAAATAAACCTGTTCACTTTTTCCACACTATGCATAATTTTATAAACCCCTATGAGTGGCATCCTGCATACTCACCTTTTTTCAAAACTAAAAAGCCCCAAACATTGAAACCTTCTGCAAGGCAACTGGCTTTAAAGAATTGGTCTAGTTTACTTTCAAAGCTGTCTAAATGTTAAGCCATATGATACAGTGCAAATACATTGTGCTATTTAAAACCCCTTTTGCTTACTCTAAAGTAAGCTTTAGAGTTCCAGTCTACAGAAGAACATTCTCAGCTGTTTCTTCATGAACACACAAACAAATAAGAAAAAGGAAAATCAGCAATCAGATTGTACACAATTTTCCTTTAAATAAGGTGCAGACCTCCCCACACATCTTATTTGGCTCTGAAAAAAAGGGGGGATTTTACTTCCAATTGTGCAGCATCCAGAAGGGACCCCTGCAGCTTGTCTATTCCTACTGTAGTAGACAAAGAAAGAGAACAAGAACAGGCATGGGAGGTGGGGAGAGACAAGAGGGCAATCCTTCTTTGCTATCTATGTTTTCTATTTAATATAAGCTGGTGACAATCACCATATCCTTTGGCAGGGAATTCTTCTCCTCCATTCCTTCCATCCTTTTCTCTCTCTGTCCCATCCCTCACTCAGCTCCTGCTTACACTCATCTTCTCCTTTGTTCCCCATTTTTTCATCCCTTGTCTCACAGTTTCCCCTTCCTCCAACACCTGAATAAATCTCTTCTCCTCCTCAGTCTTTTTTGTCTTCCTCTTTCCACCCACAGCTGCTGACTAAATGTCTTCTCCACGCACATGCCCTAGTTGCACTCAACTTCTTTCCTTACTCTCTCTCCCTCTCTCTTGTTCCCTTTCTCTTTCCCCTCCTCACAATTCTGGCAACATTTATTTACTCCTTTTTCTTTGTTGTTGTTGTTGTTGTTTTGTTTCCCAATTTCATCCTCCTTCCTCTTCTAACCTACTTTTCCTTATTATACTCATAATTTTCCTTGATCTTCCCTCCTTCTCTTGTCTCCCCAGTTGGTTCTTCTATCCTTCCTGCCTTTCCCCCAAGAAAAACTTGAAACCATGACTGGGATACATTAGAATTAAACTCAAGAGGGTTTGCCTTTTGAATAGGCATGCATAAATAGAATTCCCTTGTTATGTTACTGTCATCATAACCATGCGGTATTTTGGGGGTGAAGGTGTGTTCCACAACCTATCCCTTAAGAAAAATGTGGCCAGAGAGGGGCACAGATTAATGGGAGCAACCCATTAAGAGCAAAGCTTGACAACAGTCTTTTTGTTTGGAAATATTTTTTTTAGTTGGGCCACAACCCCTACATGTTGTTAAAAGCAGTGATTGAAAAGGTGTTAAAAACAGAGAAATTGGGGGAGAGGTGGTTCAAAACAGAGTATGAAAAATTTTCTTTGTTTGAACTGCATTTTCCAAGTAGTCTTAAACGCAGTCCTTATAAGGTGTGAAAAACAGAGCTGGGAGAAGTCTGTGGATGGGAGAGGGGTTCATGTCCAGTGCAGAGCTCAGAAAACTTGATTTCCAAATGCGGGGCACATTTGTTACAATGTGAGTTTTTTATTTGAATGACATGTTCTGAACAGCTGTGGCTGATGTAGCATGTTTATCGAAATGACTGTGGTCTGTCCCTGCAATTGTTACCCCGAAATGTGGGTGACTCAGGAGTCCACCCGCAATGCCAGTGCCTCCATGAAAAGGTGGGGAATATAAGCTCAAAGAGGAGGTTGAAAGAGGAGAGTAACCTTACAAGATCTTTTACACCTGTCTACCAGTACTAGTGCAGGGAAGAACCAGCCAGAGATCTAAAAGTAAGCTTTTTTGTTTTATTGAGGGAACTGCAGTCACACGTACAAACAAGATCCATACAGTCTCACAATCACACAAATCTAACTGAAGGAAAATGGAAGAAAAGTTTGGATGGCAAGATTTTAGGGTGAAGTGAGTGATACCAATCCAGCAAAGACACAAAGAAGCAACGTGACTTAGACTAGGAATCCAAGGACAGTAAACAAACAGAAATCAGAGTGGTAGAGTGATGACCAGCAATCAGTGTACTGTGAGTTAGCTAGCCAAAAACTGTGGTTTGAATATTCTTTTGATGCCTGGAGGGCTGAGATGTTAATGGCTCTCTGGCAAAGTAAACAATGGAGTCCAGACAGTGGACAATGTGATCCTGAACAGACTAATAGTTTTAGAAGTAGGTGACAAAGGGCTAATGGTGTTCCTGATAGCTCCTTAATAGATGGCTCGATGTGGGGGAAAAAGGAAAGTTTGCTGGTCAGAGGGAGAGGAGCTAAGACAATCAGCCATCCTGTGGGAATATCTTGGACATTGCTGGAGTTTCCTGGTGATTTCCTGGCTATGATCTATCTATGCCTTGAGGTCTCTTCTGACCTGATTTTGCAATGTATGCATGTATCCAGCTTTTCCTCTTAGCCACCAAGGCCATGCAGTCATAGCAGGGTATAATTTATATTTATGCCAATTAACACCTGTCAATTAAATGTATATTTTACCAATTAAGCCATACAAAAGCATGGGAGTATATGTCCTACTAACACAATATCACAAGGAGCTCCCATGTGTTACATCCCCAGAGGCCATCCTTGATTTAGGCTTTGAAATCTCAGAGCCTGGGATGCCCCTCAGTTGGTAGCGCTACTGCAACTAGCTGCTGCACTCAACACGCACACACTGCCACTCATTCACAAGGCATGAGAAGCAGCCCTATGTACATTCTGATGGAGACAAGGGATGTTCCTGACTGGCTTAGGATTCCCCCATATGGAGAGGCTCTATGTGCTTCTGTCAATGCTTGTGTATTACCCACACTCATGCTCAAAATGCACAGATTCTGGGAACCATGGTCATCCCATGTGTCAGAAGACTGGTACTGGGAGACAGCCCTACTAGCAGCCTTGATGTATGAGGGACATTCATTTCAGTCTCCCAGTTTAAAGTGCTACAACACCACACATCTATAACACCACCTGTCTACCTCCTGAAGATACTACCTTTCAGAGGCAGAAAGAGAAAGTTCGAATAGTTAGATCACATTCTTGGAAGAACAAACAATCATCCCTGACTTATTAAGCAACCAGTCTCTTTAATATAGGATAATCACCTAGCTGCCATAACACCATCTTTATACTGTTGCCTCAAGTTGCTGTACTGCCTCCACTGCAATTTAAAGCAAAACAGATTTTAGCCATCCTTCAGAAACTGTACATATGCAGAGAACAAGATGTGTTTATTAAAGCAGGTGCAGCTTGCTAAAAGGGCTCAATTAAAGTGTAACATGTTTCTTGTAAATTAAGGCCCTGTTGAATAACAACCTCCCATACAAATTGTCTGTTTCTACATTAGAGCAACACTCCACTGCTGTCATGCATAGCTGGTTTAGAAAACACATGCTTGGCATAATAAAGTATTTTTCATGCCAAAAGAAAATATAAAAAATAAGATTCCACTTTGTACAATCTCCTATGCCAGGCAGCTCTTTCTGATTACACCCAGAAGGCAGCTAACTCCCTTATTTTCTACAAACTGACATATTAGAATGCTATATGGTACTTTGGGGTGACTTACTTAACAAAGATATTGGTTGGAAAAATAATTAGGTGAGATGGGAACTGTAAACATATTTACAGTAGGAGGAAACACAGCATAGCTAGCAATGTGGCACACTGGTAGGATTTAACCAGCTAAAAACCAGAATAATTTATATATTCCACTGAAACTGCAAAAGATAACCACACCATGTTGTTCTGGTAAAAACTAGTCAGCATACTGCAGTTCAGAATGCATAACAGATTCCAAATCAATACCACTGCTTGTGAGCATATGGACAAATATTTTCCCATCAATTTCACTTTATAGTGGCAGTACAATTATATCTTGCCAAACAAGACATCTGTCATCCAGTTTTATTCAGGATAAGGCTACTGATCTGGCAAGTATTCTTAAAACATGGTTAGATGATACTGGAAGACTGCGCTTGACCAACACAATTATATTCTGCGTGCAGTTAAGAAACAGTCCAAGAGTATCCGCAATGTGTGTATTATCTCCTTTGTCTGACACTGTATTACACACAGGCACACAGTTTCAAGTGTGTATAGAAGGTATTAGGAACCACGGACAAGTTAGATATTCCATTAGTGTAATTACTGTTTGTAAGACAGCTGAATTATTCAGTGCTGCTGAATTTCAATGTCTTCTTAAAACTGATGCTGGGATTTTCTAGACTTGTTGCTTCAAGAGATTTCAATATTCAAGCTGACTATTTTGACACAGGGCCACACTAGCAAATCATGGGTTCAGCTCATAAAGCAGGTCTTATTCTGCTTTTCTACACTGGTCTGAAGACAGACGACCTCAGAATCACAGGTCAAGATCCCACATCACGCTAGCACAGCATGCAGGCTACTCCCTCTGCCCAACTCCTTCTCCCAGTGTGTAACAGCAGACATTGGCCTGCCAGTTGCCAGTCTGTTCTGCCAGACACTGGTCAGCTGCAAGCAGGCCTAGTTCCAGCTGCTCTTGAGCAAGAAGGGAGAAGGGAGCCACCTCTTCTCCCAGTATAAGGCTCATCCTTCATCCCTCAATACCCAAAAGCAACTGGAACGCTTTGTGTTTTTTCCTATCTTAGTCACCTTCTTAGCTTTGTTCTCATCTTCCTACCCTACCCCACATGGTTTAAGCAATAGTAAAATTTTATTTCATGGTCTGAAGCACACATGGGTTGTACCATTTTTAGGGGGAAGTTGTGCTATAAATATCTTTCTTCAACTCTGCATATGTACTTGATTCCTGTCTCCTTTAATTCTTGATTTCATTTCTTGCTCTTTATCATCCTCTTTTTCCTTCTTGTTGTGTGCCTTCAAATAATTTCTGAAATATGGTGACCCTAAGGTGAACCTACCATGGGGCTTTCTTGGCAAAATTTGTGCAGAGAGGGTTTGCCTAAGGTCATTCAGTAGGTTTCCATAGATGAGCAGGGATCTGAACCATGGTCTACCCATGTCCTAATCCAATGTTCAAACCACTATGGCATGCTGGGTCTCTTTCCCTCTCCCATCCAAATCCTGCTAAAGATTTTTCTCTTCTCTCTCACTTCCTTCTCCTCCATCCTCTTGCCTGCCTTCATCTTATCCTTTATTCCCAAGTCCCTTGCTTTTTTGGCCTCTTTTATTTTCTCCTCCCCACACACACAACCCTTGGCTGAAAGTCTTTCCATCCCTTCCATTCATCATAGCAAATTACTGACAGGATGCCACATAGAAAATTTAAAGCCCTCCTAAAATCATCTCTTTTGGGAAACAAAATTCCCAAATTGGAATGGACTGAGAAAAGCATAAGCAAATGTCTGTAATAGTTATAAAAGTTGCCAGACTGCATCAGTTGGGGGCCAGTCTACATGTCTGCACTGAGGCAATCCCTAGAATGGGAAAGAACATTTTGAATTAACCATACTCTGATTAAAATGCTAGTGTACAGATAGAGTTAGAAATACTCTAAGAAAGAGTTGTTGTAGCTATGCTGAAGTAATTCTGGTAATAATGAAATACTGAAATGTATGTAAGTACTCTGTATGAGATGTAAAACTCCTCAATAAATGAAATGGGATGTACAATGCCTCATGGACTACAGATATATTGTATAAGATTATGTTCTTTATCACTGCTAACTGTACAGATAGAGTTAGAAATATCCTATGAAAGAATCGTTGTACCTATGCTGAAGTAATACCATGTACTGGTAATAATGAAATACTGAAATATATGTAAGTACTCTATATGAGATGTAAAATTCCCCAACAGATGAAATGGGATGTACAATGCCTCAAAGACTACAGATATATTGTATAAGATTATGTTCTTTATCACTGCAATGTGCTGTTAGTACTCGGTGCCATATGAGTATGGTGGCTGTTTCTCATAACAGTGCTACTCAGTGGTGGTTCTTGGCATGGTGCTCACCCCTGGCAAGTTTTCAGCAAAGAAAGAAACAATGGTAGTCAGTGCTACTGGCCCGGACACACTAGAAAATAATAATTGCTGGTCCCCCAGTGAGATAGCTTCAGAAGCATTGCTTCACAAGATGAAATGTACTAAACCATTTAAAGTCTAGGATAAAGAATATCCCTAGACTGGATATATCTATGTAACATGATAAACCTCTACAAGGAATATGTAACTGCACAAGCTACTTGTCTTATGTAATAAATATATAAAGAATTATAAAGCCACAAATGTCCTGAAAGTTCAAATCTTAAACTGCTCTTAAGAGATAATGATCATAAACTGCCTACTAGACAGTTCTGTTGTGTGCAGCCTTGGGAGCCTGGTGACCAAAATGGTGAACTCTAAGAAACTTGAGCTAGATACAGATTGACAGGAATAAAGCAAAGAGACTTCAATCTTCTACAAAGAGACAGAACTGTAACTGTTTCACCTTTCCTTGCCCCCTTCTGTTTTTCTCCTTCTCATCCCTCCTCTTTTCTCTTAGTTAAACTTATCTTCTCCCTCTCTCCCCTTTCACATTCTTTCATCTTCTCCACTCCTCTCAAATTCACCTGGCTACACTTGTTTTCACCTTCTTCCCACCCCACTTTTTCTTTCTGCTCTCACTTCTCCTAGCAACATTCATCATCATCCTTTACCTCCCCCTCATCTCTCCA
Organism: Iguana delicatissima; assembly: GCA_948472985.1. Taxonomy (NCBI): domain Eukaryota; kingdom Metazoa; phylum Chordata; class Lepidosauria; order Squamata; family Iguanidae; genus Iguana; species Iguana delicatissima. Next base: position 435,225 of record CAOKZL010000668.1, read on the forward strand.
ATTCTTTCTTCTTTGATCTAAGAAAAACCTGGAAACCATGGTGTAAATTCTGTTAAACTCAATTGGGCTTGCTTCTTAATAGACATACATTGATAGAATTGCCTTCTTGGTCTATCATCATCTCCCCCTCCCCAAAAATATTTGTTCATTATTAGTAGCATGATGACAACAACAACAAGGGTGATGATTTTTGGAACTGAGAATTCTACAGCATGATTGTTGTTTTCAAAAAAGGGAAAAATGTGGCCACTGATTATTGGGAGCAGCCTGTTAAAAGCAGAGTTTGGTAAACTTTCTATTTGCTTGGAAAAGTTTCTTTGGTGAACTACAACTCAGTCATGTGTTCAAGTGGTTTCAAAAATGCTAAAAATGACATTGTGAAAAGTTTGGTGTTTGTTTTATTCAAAGTAAACCCTAGAAAACTTGAACTGAACTACAGTGGTAATGTGTTGTTAAAAGCAGTTCCTGCAAAAGCATTAAAATCAGAGCTGAGGAAAAAGCTCCTTTTTTTCTATTCAGTGCTAAGCTTGGAAAATTTAATTTCAGTCAGATAGCTGATGTCTGGTACAGAGTGGCTGAAGTAAGAGGATGCTCACCCCTTAGGAGAGAGCCCTGAACGTGAAGTGGTGGCTGAAGATAACAGCAAATCATGCTAAGAAGCTGTTAACATTCAAGCAGGCAGAAGAACTCCATACCAGAAGGCTTCAGGCAAATATCTGACCAGAGGACGCCTATTTTCCCAAAACAGAGAGCTATAGAATATATGTGATGGTACCTTTTATTAGGTCCACAACCTGTCCAAAGATGTGGAGAGTTTGGGGTTTCATTGATTTCTTAATTAGGCAAGAAGGGAATCCAGAGCACAAAAGATTGGTTTAGTTGTCTCAATAAAGACAGTCCACTTTAGATCTTATCCTCTGTTTCTAAACACTAAACCTGAGCATGGCTGAAAATGAAATTAGAGCCAGTTACCTGGGGAAGTAAACTAATTGCTAACTCTATAACAAGGTAGCGCATTCTCATATGGTGGTGGTGGCTGTATGTCTTCAAGTCATTTCTGACTTATGGCAACCCCAAGGCAAATCAATCAAGGGTTTTGTGGGACTCAGAGTTTGTGGCATGCCTAAAGTCTCCCAGCAGGCTTCTGTAGCCAAACAGGGAATCAAATCCTGGTCTCCAGGGTTATAGCCCAACATTCAAATTACTACATCATGCTAGCTCTCTGTCCTACTCTGCTACCATCTTCTATCATCATGGACCCAACATTTAGGATGTTTTCATAGTAGGAGTGGCCCCTGAACCTGCTCCTTTTCCTCTATCAACTTTTTTCATGCCATATGCAATTATATAAGCTTATCTCTCCCAAAGCACTTTGGGTCTCTCTTTGTTGTGAAGACGTTCTAACACCTTTATAATATTGATTCCCTATCCAGATGCAGAATGTTGTTTTTTGAGATCAGCCAATCAAAACAATGCACAACATTCCAAAGGCAGCCACAAAAGTGGCAAGTTTTTCCCCCAGCACCTTTCATAATAACCCCCAGCATGGAAATGTCGGGGGGGGTTGCATCACCAGTCACTGACTTAACAATTTTATTGAGCTATTCACTTCAGAAGTCACTGGAGCTTACTCCTGAGTATACATACTTAAGATCAGATTGGGGAGCTAATAGTAAGTAACCCAATGAATGTGCAAGTTTATCATACTGCACACTTAGGACACACAAATGAAGACAAAGTGCAATACATCTTATACAGTTAGACACAAGACCTCTCAGGCAGAATAAATATTTTGCATTATTTACACTAATGTATCACTCTGTATATAAAGAAATATATTCCCATAGGTGGAAGATTTTCATTTTTCAGTGGTAATTTATCTTTGATAGTGTATTTGAATAGACGTATAAACAAGGCCTCATATTCACTGTTACGACACAATTACTGAGCAAGGCAATACACACAGTTGCTAGCAGACTAAGAACCTCATTATGGAATCCGTGTAGTATATTTGTTACCAAGGAAACATACTAGAACACCGATACACTATAATTTTTGTCTTACAAAAGACTTCACACACTACTGCCAATTGCTTTTTTTAAGCCACAAAAACCAGTATTTTGGAACAAAGGTCAATAGAATTATGACAAAGCGATTGTTGTCCTAAGGTAATTTTATGCATAGCAGTTTAGGCAATATCTTTAGACAACTAAAGAGGTATCTTAACAAAAGAGAAGGATAGTTTATTCTTCCAATATAGGGTAAGAACACCAGACACAATTCAAACAAAGTTAAGTCCCACTGATTTCAATGGAACACTGCTTCCAAATGCTTAACTTTGGCCATTTCCACACTAGACTGTTATAACGCTATGATTCCACTTTCAACATCCTATGGAATCCTGGGGTTTGCAGTTTCGGGAGGGGCCAGCTGTAGCCAAACATTCCATAGGATGTTGAAAGTGGAATCATAGCGCTGCAACAGTCTAGTGCGGAAATGGCTTTTGACTTGACAGGGCCTATAATTTTACACTGTATTGGCACAACCCTTTGAAGAAGCCTGGCACAAATTTCTAGATGTATCAGCTGTGCAAGGAGGCTGTGAAGGGATGGAGATGACTAGGAAAGCGCCTGAGGCCATTTTGTATGTGTGTGTTTATTAAACACAAGAGACTTGCAGACAGTAGGAAAAGATAATGACACTGAGGCTGTTCCTTCTCCAACTGCAACCCATTGTTCTGATCCACAGTAGGAGAACACTGGGATATATTCTTAAAAAATGCATTTAGTACAGTCAGAGATGTCTCCCCCTTTCCATTTACCTTAGCTCCAGGGTGGTAAAATAATATATATTGCTTTAGGGCACAGGACTTTAGACAGGTTATACAGGTTGACTTGTGTTTTATCATTGTACATTTGAGGGAGTCTCAAATGTACCGGGAGTCTCTATCAACCAATATCGATGGAGGGAGATAGATGTACAACGCCAACATGAACGGATGCACTGAATGATTTTTTTTGAACATTAGGGCACCCAGTTAACTCTGTAACTGTGGATTTCCTTTTTTAAAAAGCTTATAACCAGAAACGGGCCTCATCCATTACGCATCTCACATTTCACTTTTAAGAACACACCTTTAGATATTTGCAGTAGGAAAAAATGTAAAGCACGTGAAACTGTAGATCTAAAAGTAAATGTTTGCAAACAATACATCAGACACAGATACGTACAGAAATCTACAGTTGGACAACTCTTTTGTTAGGGTCAACCAAACTGCCATTAAAGAATGTGCAAGGTTTAGAGTTCGCTAGAAGTCTTTATCAGATGAGGTGTTTCCCCATCACCATCACCAAGTACTTTGCCTGATAAAAAATTCTGGAGCACTCAAAAGCTTGTACACTCTTTTATAGCATTTCTCTTAGTCTTAATAATAGTATTGCCTAACAGTGGATTTTGGATGTATCATGCAGGTACATTTATCAGGTAGAAAGCTAGGATTCACAGCAACTTTCTATCAGGAGGACCTTCTTGTGAGAAATCCAGATTGTGTAAACAACTAATTACTATGACTACTGTGACATTAATACACACACACACACACAAACAAATAAACCAAAGCATCACAATGCTGTAACTTTTCAACATTCTACTCAATTAAAATTCAGTGCAGTAGTCCTTTGAAGAATCCAATTAAAGTAACATCAAGAAGAATTTTAAAGCAAACCTTAATAAAATACATTTGATCACAACCAGATATGAAATGATAACAAAGTTAAATGATTCTCCCAGCCACAGCGGGTATTACATTTAAAACCTTTGTCACATACATCATATTGTGAAAGTGACACGAAACTGTATTTGCTAGCACATTTGGCAAAAGTCTGGTTCAGTTTAAACAATGTGCATCAGCCTCAATTACTGGAAAATTTTAGATGGGAATTAACATATACCATGTTATTTTACTTGTTTTTTTTCCATTTATATTAAATTTTGTAAAGATATAGCTAGATAAAGCTGCCTGCTACTGGGAAAGAAGCAATCAAGTTTTCTGCTATGCTTGAACTGAGTCTTTTAAACAAAGGATGAAACCACAAGCAGTTTTGAAAAGACTTATGCCAGTCTTTAATGCTATTAATGTTCTCTTTGCTTGATGAAGAATTCAATGGACGTCAAAATTCAGCCCACTTTTGGACTGGTTAATTGACCTAAGAAAAGATAATATCCTATATATTTTTCAGCCTTGTGGGGAATGAGCCTCACTATTTTAGATGCACTGTAAAATGAGAGAATTTTAAATAAGTAATGATGGAAGCAAATTTCTATATTTTACACATATCTTCATACTGAGCAACAGGAGAACTGCTTGGGCATCTCTGATATATTAATGAACTACACTACAAGAAACAGTAAAGTTAGGTGTATGCAGAATGAAGAAAGTGCAGGAAGAAGATATTCTTGTCCTCTCCTTGGGATAAAAATCCATATAGGCTGTAAACCCACCCATCCACCCCCATTTTATACCCACAACAACTGTGTGAGGTATTTTAGACTGAGAGGCAATGACTTCCCAAGGTCTTCCAGTGAACTTCTTAGGGGTTTGAGACCGAGGCCTCTTAAGTCTTAGCCCTCCGTTCTAGCTTTTGTATTTACACTGGCTCTGCATTTATCAACAGTGTTATAAGAGAGAGGCTTTTCATCACAGATCATTTCAGCTACTATAATTTTAAGAAAAAAACAAAGTTTACGCAAACCTTCTAGATTCTAGAAAGTGTCCCAAAGAATCAATCCGCCATACATGGGATATTCATGCCAAAATATAACTGAGATCAGCTTTTTTTTCCCCTTTGATTCATATAGTATGCCTATTTTTCTATATCCTGGCTCTCCGCTAAAAGCAGGATGGAAATAGGACCGCTAACCAACCAATTCAGTAACCAATCTTCCTTTTATATTATACTTCAAAGAGCCTATGAGTTTAATACAATACTGTAAAATATAACACAGCATGCTTAAAGCCCATAAACAAACACATTAAATGAGATCATGGATTTTAATCTAAGAGGATCAACAGAACTAGTGCCAAGTTGTAATTAAGAACCATCATTTTTTTTCGGTTTTTAAAAATTGACCTACATTAAAATGTTCATAACTACGCTATGAGAACACCTGTGGATGAAAAGATGACATTTCATCTTCTCATTCTTTCTCCTTTTCTTTTTTACTGGAATAACTTCAATATTATGGTAAAACCCAATAATGTACTGGTAAGAACAAGAAACAGTTTTGCGACACCTTACATACAGATTTATTGTGGTCTATAAGCTTTCATGGAGTAAGGCCCACTTTACCAGATGCGCTAGTCCATGAAAGCTTACGTGACAATAAACCTATCAGACTGTGATTTGCTTACAGACCCCATTTTTCTCCTTCTTCTACTTACAAGAGACTAACACAGCTATCCTTTGGAAGTTTTAATCTAGTTTTAAAAAGCAAAACTTTAAGGACAATTCTTAATCACTGAGCAGCTAAAATGGATGTCATTATTACATTTTCTCTAATGTTGGAATGACTAACAAAAATACAGTACCACATAATCAAGGAGTCATCAGTACATACCTCTGTGGTGAAAAGACTGCACTCTCACCTTCTTTTTTGGGGGGTACTAAAATTTTGAGCTCGGTTGTATGAAGCACATTTTGAACAATGAATCCTTGACATAGGTCTCATCCTGTGATTAATCAGTTATGATGTACAAATCTCTATTGTTTCACAAAAGATGAGTGGATGCTAAACGCTGATGGGAATGTAGGAGGAAGAAAAATGACTTCAAAGTTAGTGGATGTGACTGGAATACGGAGAGACTAAACAAATAAAAAATTCTGGTGATGTTTTGCAGGAAAAGTTTAAACAACCTGAGCCCTCCTGAGTATCATACACATTCAGCAATGATTAGTTTTCAGACTACAATATTCTGCCAGTTTTGATAACAGTGGGGTAGAAAGAGGATGGGAAAACAGAACAAGCATCCTGGGATAAACAGTCCTACTTATGAAGCCAAGCCTGTTTACTGAGGTGTCAGTGAGCTTGTCTTCTCTTGGGTCTCTTTTTTTTTTTTTCCAGAGTGGAAAATGCATAGGTATTTAGCATTAAAGGGCAACAGGATACAAATTCTTCTTCCCTATTTCTTCCCCTCAGTCGCAAGGAAGGTAGGCAATAGTGTAGATATAACTTTTAAGAAAAAGGCCAGTTCATTATATATAATAAGGTTACTGTTCAGGATGGAACAGGGCTCTTGTAGGAGTTTTTTGCTGCAACAGGCTACCATGACTCTCCCTTTGGGAATTCTCCCTTCAGTAACTTCTTGATTCTCCAGTTACCTGCTTAGCAGTGCAACCTTAAACATATTTACGCAGAAGTAAAACCCCACTGAGTGTATGCATATAAGACTGCAGACTAATACATCTGGCTGATTATGGTGCATCCATTTGCTCCCAAAGGTCAGTACTTATGCTCAGGATCCTCCTTTTTCACTTCCTTCTCATTCTTCCTTTGTTACAAACAAATAAACATAGCTAACAGGGCAAGAAGACCCTGTGTGCCCGCAAGAGAAAACTTCAAAACAACTAGAGGATTTGCCTATCCTTTTCTATAGACCGAGCTTCTCTTCTGACTCGCCACGAAACGAAACAAAGTTGTTATTTTTTTATATTGTTAACTCTCTTCTCTTGCCCTTTCTGCTTCTCCGCCTTTTCGTCTTTTTAGGTCAAGGAGAAGCTGGTTTCTGCAGGACGAAATTCCAGCAGCCGTGCAAACACATGATCTCCTGTTCCGGCACGAATTAGTATTAAAAAGAGAACTAAAGGGCTCGCCCTCAGTGCCTTGCCAGGCTGCTCCACCGCAGGTGCACACATTCTACCTCATAACACGTAAAATTAAACTCTCTGCGCGATACTGCACCTGTCCCGACGCTAGCAATCGCACACTGCAATCCTATACCCACCTACCTGGGAGTAAGACCCATGGAACTCAACCTAACCTAATCTGAGCAGCTAGATACAGGATCGCTATCTCACCCTCAAAAGAAACGCTTCATATTAGCTGGGGAAAAAATCACACACAACGGTACACGGACATCTTCCTTAGTATATACATGTGCAACATATCCATCCCATGGAGACTGGCAGACAAATACATACCCCTCTTGTCACAGGCACACCTGTTCCTGGCACATCCGCACCTCACATTTGCACTTACCATACCAAACAACTCTGAGTCCAACCAGGCACCCACAGCCCCCTCCATGTAAACGGACCCTCCAAACTGCCCTAAAGACGTACTTGCCCTAAACACACACCTGCCTCTGCCTCCCTTCGCTCCCCACCGCCCGTTACCCATCTCTGAATTTCGCCTATATATCATGTTCCCATCGACTCACATATTTCAGCCACCACAACAAAGATGCCTCTCTTCATCTTTCAACTGCCTTCATCCCCGCCAGAGCTCGAAAAAAAGAAAGCTGCGGTTCATTCCTTTCATGCTCTAATAAACTTACACACACAGTATCAACTCTGATCAATAACGGCACTAAAGACCCGCGCTTGTTTATGTGTACGGTTCGGCTCTGAAAGCTTTCTTTCCACCGGTCACCTCTTAATTCCAATCTGCCATCGCAGAGAGGCAATAAGCTGTCTACACATAGAAATGCTTCTCACCTATATCTCGCCTCCTTCCATTCAATAACAGCCCTATCTCCCTTACACCTCTCCCAACGATGGCACGCACTTTTCTCTCCACGCCTGTGCGCCCCATCCTCTTTCCAGCAATTGCTGCTCTTCCACCCTTAGCCCCACCAAAAAAAAAGGAGAGGGAGACTTTTATTATATCCACTCAGATCTGCCTCTTAGCTCTTTCACAATATGCCGAAGGAGGAAGAGAAATAACAAGGCATATGCCTCCCTTTCCTTACACAGCCTCACACCCACGCCATTTCTCTTCTATTTCCCCCCCTTCCCGACCCCCACAAACCTCTCCCAAAGCTCTGATACCCACCTACCTGCACGTGCCTGTCCATAGGAATGTGAGGTGGATGTGTGTGTCTGTGTGTGTTGTGGGATGGGAGGAGGAGGAGGAGGAGACCGTGATCTATGCGTGATATTGGATGGCGAGGTTATTAACCAGATATATTGTTTAGGCTACCAGGAGGGAGTGTTGTGTCTGGGGAGAGGAGGTGTCTTGCATTCCCTTTCACGGGCAGGTCCCTCTATCTTCCTCCTCACCCCCCCTCCGAGTGTGTGTGTGTGTGTGTGTGCGTGTGTGTGTGTGTGCGCGCGCGCGCGCCTCAATCTACCCTCCGCCTTCCCTCGGTGATATTATTAAACGCTCTGTGATAAAGAGAGGGAGACCACGGGGGGGGAGAGAGCGCGCAGCAACTACCGGAAATCGAAGCCCTGGTCATAAATATACCACAGGAAGTAACACGCGCGCCCCCCGGCTACTACACGCACAGCCAGCCCCGGCCGCCGCGCGCTGCCCCAGCCGGCACTCGCTCAGAGGGGCGCAGCCCCCTTCCCGTGCTCCGGGGGTCGCGCTGCCTCGGCGCCCAGCTGCATGCAAGAAAGGCGAAGGCGGGCGTGGAGAGAGCGTCGCCCCGCTCGGAGCGTTTTGTCTGCCAAGCCCCTGCTAGGATTTATTACACAGAGCCTCAGTCCACTTGGGGTATGTCAACAAAGCATAAGCGCGTACGGGCTGCGTAATACAACACCCGTGATATAAATAGTAGCAGCCAAAGGTATAACGCGAGCGTTATAGAGCTGCGTGGGCGCGCACAGAAACACACCGCTGGGTATTTCCAGAGTTTTAAAAAAAAAAAAAAGGTGACCAAATTGTACTGTATGCAAGTGCGTGGATGTATGTAAATATAGTTTACAATCTCGCACACAACTCAGCCGCGCGCGCTCCGGACACACGTAAAAGATTATTTTTACAATTAGATCGTTTCGGAGGACTGATGGAGTTTCAGAAAAGAGGGCTGTTCTCATTAACTCTAAACAAACCTCAGTCTTTTAACTCATCAAATGGTCACCTCTCATTTTAAACGGCGGACACCCGATGTGTATATATATATATATATGCATCTCTCTCTCTCCATATATATATTTAAAGCCTTGAAATTGTGCAGAGATGCTTCACTAAACTGCGGTAATCCAAAGTAAGAGTAGGCTAAACACGAGCCCAAGTATTACTGTCTAGTGTGAATATTGCATAGAATGCGTGTTACCGGGGTTTCCTCACTTCATCTCATATATGTGGCACATGTATGCCTAAATCCTGCTCTCGAATAAAGTAGACCCATTGAATCAATAAGACTTGCCTACATACTGTCTCACTATGCAACAATCGACTGCATGGAACTACTTGGGACGAACCAAGAGAATGCCCGCCATCATGTGTTAACGATGTTGATCCAGAAGACGTACGTGCGCGCCTACGGATCGTTAAAAATCCGCCTTTCTCTGGATTGTTTAATACTTATTATCATATCCCAGTTCCTTGTGTCCCGTCCGGAGATAAGTCATACCAAAACGCCACCAAAAAAAACCCTTCACGCTTTCAAGTGAGCGAGTGCCCGAGCTGACAACGCCACAAATGTGTCGCGAACCCGAACGCTTCTCGTTGCTATTGTCGAGAGTCGCCGCTCCCGCCTTTTTTCTCTTTTTCCAGAGAGGGAACGTTGTGGCGGCGGCGAACATCTCCCCACAGGGGGACTGAGAAAGATGGAGGACTTGGTGGGAGGGACGGAGGGTGTTATTCAATGGCGAGGCAATAAACACCGCGTTAAACACAATGTCAAGCAAATGTCCGCCTCGAAACGGCGGCTGAGAAACCTCTCTCAGGTCTTTGGGGTCCCTCTGTGCGTCCAATAAGCCGCGGCGGCAGCAGGAGAATAGCTTAATTGTTAAAGTGAAAATGTTGCTTGTGCTGTTTGTGGGAGGTTTTTGTTAATATTGTTATCGTTGATTTTCGAGAACTAGAAAAGTAGGACGGGGAAGAGAGGGAGAGAGCGGTTAGTTTTTCTGCTTCCCGGGTTGGATATAGAGCAGGAGAGGGCAATATTTCTTCTGAGGCTGTGCTGCTGCGTGCTGGTGCTGGTGAAAATTGCAAAGAAATCCTTTCCACACTGGCCGCCCTGTACTTGGCCATTTGCGTTTTTGTGGGATGGTTGCTCACAAACGCTGCCCCTTCCCATATCAAAAAAACAAATAAGTTATCCAGAAACAGAGTAGAAGCTGGGCCGAAACTGCATAAAATTTGCATATAATGATTATAAATGCAAAATTAGAAAAAGTTGTCATAATTTAAAAAGAGACCTTACCTCACTATTGAGTGGAACTGAAGACTGTGGCGGGGAGAACTTTGTGCCTGCTCAGGCTACTCTCTACCCAGGAACTGTTGATGGAAAACTTCTCAGAGCTCTTGGTGCTATCCTTTCTTCCTCTTCTTTTCTTTAATTCACCTCAGATTTCAGTTGTGTTTCCCTTGTCTCCTCTTAGCTTTACAAGCTGTTCTCCCACCTGCAGTTAGTTTCACCAACTGTTCTTCCACCTGCCATCATGGATATCTCATTACCATAACTATATCTGTCTGACATAGAGTTCTGGATAACTCAAAATGATGCTTGTAGCTTCATGACTTTTGCAGTTGGTACTAACAAACTTAATTACCGCACCTTGGCTTTATGCTTTTTCAGAACCTTATTCCAGGGCCAACCTTTCCATCAGGCAGATTGAGGAAACTGCAGCTGTTCCCCGCCCCCAGCTCCCTGGCCATTTTTCTCTCTTTTGGGGCAATGCTGTGTGGGACACACAGCTTATCTTGGCCGTCATCTTGTCACCTTGGCCTTAGGCTGTAAAATGCCTTTGGCTCATTCCTGTTTTGTATTCAGTCAGGTCCCAGGAAGTGGCTTTGCCTATGTTATTTCCCTTCTGTCAGTTTACAAGGTACAGAATTTTAAAAGAAAGGTTTAGAATTACTGAAGGCTTTTGGTCATTTTTAATCACACGAATCCCCAACAAACCTCAGTGTAAAATGTTTTGTTGCCCCCAGATGGAAAACATTAACCTAGCCATCTGCTATGAGAAGTAGTTTAGTCTATTGAGAACAGAACATTTCTTAAATAGATTTCTTGAATGAATCTCTCTGAAACACAAATACTGCTCACTGCCACTTTGCTGGCTAGGAATGTGAGCTTACTTGCAGTGATGGAAGTGAGAAAATATGCACACTTGCACAAGTGACTATGTGCTTCTTGGACAATAGATGTACAGGCAGGTGGTTAGATTTCCCTGGTCTGTTCCCTCTATGAATTTTGACTTCTACATATCTCTTCTTAATCTCTGTCCCTCTGTAAATCATGTAAATATAGGTAGGAAATCTGGTCTTTCCTCTTCCAGATATGTATCTCATTCCAATAGAAACAAAATTATCTTTACTGAAAAGCTTTTCTGTAGATTATTTCAAGCACAAGGCTAATACAGAGGGGTTCGTGCCGCTAGAAATGGATATGAGACTTTTTTTTATTTAAAAAGCAATATCCCCTCAATCATCTTGCAATTTAATTAACATACTGCCCCTTCAAAAAAAAAAAAACTAACTGAAGTTCTTCTGCTATAGTTTCAGTGCCTCATGTTACCAGACAGATATACAGTGGCCCCTCGACTTTCATGCAAGTTCAGGGCGCAGAGGCCTCACAAAAGTAAAAAGAAAACCCTGCAAATAACTCACCTCCTAGGGAGTGCTCCCTGCTCTCTCCTCCTGCCTTCTTTCTCTGCCTGCCCTGCAGAAAAGCAGGAGAGCGCAGGGGGAAAACCTTCCCCCCTCCATTCTTCTGCCTGTCACCCATGTCCCCTACCTTCCTTTTGCGCACTTGTGCAGGTGACAGGCAGGAGAGTGGAACGGGGAAGGTCTTTCCCCTTCCACTCTCGTGCCTGCTGCCACCAGTGCACCTTCCTTCTGTCTGCATGCTGTGCAGATGAGGAGTAGGAGAGCGGAGGGGAGGGAAGGTCTTTCCCCGTGCACTCTCCTGCTTGCCTCCCGCATGCCCTTCCTTCTTTCTGCATGAACAAACGAGCAATGGGCACAAGACTGGAGGAAGGGAAGGTCTTTCCCCCTGCACTCTTCTGCTTTTCGTTTATGCACCCTGCATTCTTTCTGCACACCCTCCCTGGTGACAGGTGGGGGGAGGCAGAAGAGCTGAAGGGAAAAGGCATCCCCCCTCCATTCTCTTGCCTGTCACCAGCACACACTGCCTTCTCTCTGCACACCCATGGAGCAACAGGCTGGGGAGTTGAGGAGAAAAGTCATGCACTCCCACAGGCCTTTCCCCCTCTCTTCATCTGGCCAAAAGGCCAGGGAATGGAAGGGGGAGAATAAGGGGATGCAAGTGGGCATCTTGTGAATAATCAAATTTGTGAACGTCAGACCCATGAATGTGGGGGGAGACCTATACAAAGTGGACTTGGAGCTAGACAGACCTTTAAATGGAGGACTTGACACTCAGATTCCTTGTGAGGGGGCTTATTTAGGCCACAAATATATGTCTTTAAGTACGGTAATATACATGTTAATTAATCCTACCTGGATAGCCAGATGGTTTTGTTTGCTTCAATCTTGAAGCCTCTACTGATAGAAAATTCATGGTAGCCTTGCATAAAACTCTTATCACCACATTTCCCACATATCATGGGCTTCATCAATAGCTAGACTTCACAATTGTACTGGAAGGTCTCTATATCAGATCTCATATACATTTTTTATTAGTTTTAGGAACATTCAAATTAAAAGCTAAGATAGTTAAGTGTTTGTACTTGATGATGTATCAAAAATGTTTTCAGTTACCTTCACTGGCTTTGCATCAGTAGCTTTTTTACTTTATTTTAAATACATTTTCTGAGCATGAAGATTAAAACAAAAACTAAAAGTTAATCAAAATATCTCTGCTTTCAGAACTATGTAAATAATGCCCTTTAAATATTTCTGCACGTTATTAATACATTTGCGTGTGAGTAATATTTTGGGATAAATGCAAGGCCTTCTGTAATTTTCTTACTGCTTTATCAACTTTTTGTAATAGGAAAAGGTATCTCTACTTTCATTTTCTTTTCATTAAAAAAAGACACTGTCCATTTTGTTCACTCTTGGAAAAATCAACTCTCCTTGAGAAGGGGGATTATTAGCTGCAATTAACCGTGCCACATTGCAGGATACCAGAAAGAACTAGAATTTGAAAGAGAGCTTTGAAATTTCAAAACTAGGTATACAAATAGCACTCAGACATCATTATAAGATCAATTATAAGTAAATAAATGAAAATATGTCTACAACACTCTCTCTGTTGACCAAAAAATAATAACTGCACAACATTGTTTTCAACACTTCCTGATAAAGAATCTGAATTGTGATCCAAAGTCTGCTCAGTGGGTCAACATGCAGTTGTGGAGCCAGTAGTACAATTGTTGCAGAAGTTCATTTGGACTCAGACCCAGAAACAGGCTTGAGAGGCTGAGGAATCATTGCCTCAAAAAAGAAATGAAGAAGTATGCTGAGTTTATCTACATCCCTGATCCAAATTCCAGCAGAAGATGACTCTTGGGTACAGCCTGAGAAAGCTATTTCTATTAAAACAAATGAAAGTTCTCTTCACCCATCTGCACAAGTCTACTTTCTGCAGCTGTTCCTAAGGTCAGCAATTCTTTTGTATGCAACACTTGTAGAATCCTCTCTATCAATCTGACGGAAGCTGCATTCCCGGGCTGCATCCAAAAACAAACAAAAAATCACTTTGGACACAGCCTGCCTTCCCACCTTTCTCTGTGCTTCCAGTCTGTTTAAGGCACATAGAGCTTGATCCACAAGAGCCAACTCCTAAAATTGTCATGTTTCACATTAGGAGTTTGTCCCATGGCTATTAGACTCCAAAACAAACCAATAAAAAAACAACAACCCTCAAATAATTACTTTTCCAAGTTTTCTGAGGCTTGGGAGATCAGCCCACTCTTCTGCTAGTCTTGCTGATCTACAAGGCACTCTCCTTCTTTCAAGGGCTGCCCTATAAACTCTGCTGCTGAGAGATTAAAAACCTATCCCCCATGGAATCTGAAGGGAAATTTTATCTGTTCTTCCACTGCAGCAATCCTGAGGGAGGAAAATCCTTTTAAAAAAGAAAAGATATTATGTTCTTCAGAGGAAATCCACCCTCTTTTATTTTTTCCTTCACTTTTCTTTTTTTGTGCTATATCACTGTTCCCTAAACATGAATTGGCCAACACATTATCAGGTTGAGTGGCAGTGTTATTCAAACAAAACCATCACAGATACAATCTGGAAGTATCTCAGTGCCAACAGACTTTCAGCTTCACTTAAGACACAGATGATCATAAAACAAATGTGCTTCTAAAATTATTCTAGTTGGAAACTAAGCTGTAGTTTTATAAGACTGCCATTTTATGCAAGCCTTCCTTCTTGGGAATATGCCCCATGGAATACTGCAGGACCTCTTTCCAACTTTCCAAGGGGACTTGGAGATAATTTTGGAAAGTGGATCTTCTGTGTAAGACTATGAGAAGCACAGACGGGACTTTGTTTTATGAACTTGTTGCTCTCTTAAACCTACATGAAGCTCATACGAAAAGGCCATAAAAAGACTGCAGTGATCTAATGTGTGAGTCATAATAGCATGTAAAAACATCTAGTAATAATGATAAAAGATGAACAAGAAACACATTTGACATTATGTTTAGCAATAAACAGATGACCTGCTGGGCAGGTGGTTCAGCAAGATTATTGATCATGTATAGAGAGGTATAAACTGAGGGTTTTGCACTTCAAATACATCTTGAGATGATGTAACTCACTGGAAAATATGGTGATACTGGGGAAAGTCGAAGGCTGTAAGAAAATAGAAAGACCACATGTGACGGAGTTCTGGGGTTCTGGCTATCCGGAGAGCAGGAGCAGCTTGGAAACAGGTTGATTGATTGCCAGAATAGCTCCTCAGGAATGAAACCCAGCTCAGTAGGTGCTGGTGCCTGAGAGGAAATGATATATAAAGGGAAACATGGATTGTTTTTTCAGGGGTCCTTCAGTGAAAGTTCTCACCAGAAAGAGATGTGGGGTAACATCCCTCAGTCAGCCTGGGAGGGTGATTATGTGGTAAGGGTATAATTCTCAGTGGAAGTCTAGTGAGAGGCAGAAGAGTAATTAAACCATAATAGAGTCTTGTCAGAAAGTGTGACCTAGATTGGGATAATTGAGTCTTTGGTGAAAGTGTAGCCAAAGGATGTTTACAATTCTTTGGCTTATATGAGAGTTTAACGATAGAAGGAAACTGTCTAAAAGTACCCTGAAGAACTGTATAAATTTTGACCTGCATATGAACTCCAATGCTTTATTCTGCATATTATATTAATAAATGTTACAGTTTATTTTTATAAATACTGACTTGGCTGCGTGATATACAGTATTTAAAGTAACATGGAAAACACACACTACCACAGAACTATAAAGGGGTCCTAAATAACCACTGAAAGCCCTCGCCCTTTTACACAAAGCTGGTATTATAAGGAGGAAGGCAGAGCTGTGTGGAAAAGACAGGGTGCCTTATCAGATTGGAGAATTACCATACCAATCTGGGAAAGAAAGAAGTAAGGCCCTGTCACACCACAGTACAGATTTAACGTGGAAGCCACAGCCCTAAGTTTGTTACCTGACCCCACCTGTTGATGACCAGGGATCTTGGAGATTTCTCATTCACAAGCTTGCCATAAACTGAAGCCAACTTGATGACCATGAAAAACAGCAGAGAGGCATGTTGAATTGCCTCAGGATAAGGTTTATATGTTCTAGATACCCTGCAAAACTGTGACACATCAGCTTCAGGTGATTAAAGCCTAACATGCCCTTTTCAGCATGTAATACAGTTGTAATAGAATTGTGTAACCACTTCATTTTAATATCTATTATTTTTAAAGCAATTTGCTTCAGAAGTGATCCTGTTCATTAATCCTTGTCATTGATTTTATCAATCCTTCTCCGCCATTCACTTAACCTGAGTCTGTTTTCCATCCCATGCTTCAGGATTTTTGTTTTGTTATTTTGCCAGGTTGGCTAAGCCTGAATGGACTACAATGACTGAGATAATGCACCTGAAACATAATTAAGCACATATCTTGTTGCTGAAATAAAGTAAGTGAAGCCTTTTGAAGACTAAAGCAAAACAAAGCCCCATGTAAAGGCCTTTCTCATCATAACCCTAATCTATAGGAATCAAACAGATATTGGGAGGAAATACAACAGCACTAATTTCATACAAGAAAGCACAATGGCATTCAGTGCTAGAATAACTGTTGGCCAAACCCTAACATTCTTACTATTCTGCTGATGTAGTGTTCTAGCAACTGTAGCATTATGCATTCTTGCAGAGTTTGCCACAGCTTTCTGGCCCCTCATTTAATTTGCATAATTCTTTTTCCACCACTGTATTACCAATACACATATTTGCATCAGTAAAGCATCACTCTCCCCCTGCCAATACACACACACAGATCTTAATGCATTCAAACATATATTTATCACATCAAGAATGCTTTTGTGCTGTTGCTTTTGTGCTGTTGTTTTGTTATCAGTGCACATGCACATAGACAATTCAGAAATTGCAATTGCCCACTAATTATTACCTGTTAATTGAAGGAACAGAGAGTTACAGCCAAGAGTCCACTTCCAGATATTGTCATAGTTAAACTAGAATTCAGGAATCAAGATCAGCCCTTCCAAAAGACTGAGAGATAAATGACTGCTTCAGGCAGCAGATTGTGGGTGTTATGAAAGGGCAGCAAATTGTTTGGTATTACTGTTTTTACTGGCAGGAAGTGTGAGAGGTACTTACGGAATTCTGTTCATCATATGCCAAAATAACTTAGCTGAATTTGGGTGCTGTTTACCATGATGTGGGTGAGTGGGACCACCATATTTTCTCTGCCTCAGGGAGGAAAATCCCTTTGGCTAGTACTGGATGGAATGCAGGGCAGAGGAAAAGCACAAAATAACAGAATAGAATGGGGGAAAATTGCAGATCCCTATGTGCACCCAGTGTGGTACTGTTTGTAACATATTATAGGACATATTCTAGCTTTAAAAATGGGGGGACAAAAGCTGTTCCTATTTTTAAATCAGTCCAGGATTAGCTGTAGCAAAGTAAATGAACAGTGCCAGCTGTAGTTGGAAAAGAACCTTCCGCAAGGTACAAACACAGAAATAAGCTTCAGTGCTTCATTTCGAAAAAAATAAAAAAATGTAAGGACTGTAATTATATGTGTTTCTCAACTTCCAACAGTGAAATAGAGTAAAGTACAGTTAATAATAACGTTTATTTATAACACTCTTTACACCAAAGGGCGGAACAACAATGACATATACAATCAGGGAGAAAGACATTATAGCAATAACATGTACATTTCCAAACCACTTATCAGTGCAAGCACTCTCTAAGCAGTTTACAATGTGTAAGCTAATTGCCCCCAACAAGCTGGGTACTCATTTTACCAAGCTATGGAAGGATGGAAAGATGAGTCAACCTGGAGCCCTGCAGGATCGAACTCACAATGTTGTAACTGCAGTACTGGCATTTAACTACTGAGGTCTGCCCAAGGAGCTCTTTTCTGTGTCTCATCAACAGAGGCAACACACTGTAGGAAAACATGACAGAAGACATGCCAAGAATGGAGCAGGTGCTAATGCTGCACCATTCCAGCACCCACTAAAACATGGGTGCACCATAATCATCGTTATTATTGTTATTATTATTATTATTATTATTATTATTACCTTTGATTCCTAGCTGATTTTATCCATATCTACAGTCACTTTGTAGTTTTATATTCTGTAACTGATTTTAATTGTCTTGTCTTACATTGTTAAATTGTTTAATAAATGTTTTGTTTGTTTAAATTATTTCTCACAGTTCCATACTGATTAAATTGGTTAAACTGATTTTATTGGAAACTGCCCTGAGACTGAATGATACAGAATAGGATATAAATATTCTTTGCCTAAGAAAACCCTATGAAATCAATGAGGTAGCCATATGTTGATAGGTGATTTGGAAGTGTGTGTACACATATGCACTTACATTAAAGTATTTTGTAATTTTAGAATGCTGTATAACCACAGCATCATAACATTACCAATACAAAGCAAATCTTTCTCTCTCCTCTCCACGTCTTTTTGGGGGCATGGAGCAAAGGATTTATAATTTGGTCAATTCATAATCTGTTTATAACTTGTTTAAAACTATTACTCAGTTTGCAACATGAATTAGGCATTCTCCCTATGTATACGTGTGCATGTGTGTGTGTAACCCTGTGGCTACTCTATTTATACTCCCCACTGGTAGAATCATTATGGTTTCCAATAAGAAATGCAGTCATCACCAAGCATATTATTGCACAACCACTTAGGCAGGTAGGTAGGAATTTAATGATTGAATTTATTTATTGTACTTATGCCCCTCTCTTCAGCCAAAAATCCTCGCAGATTGGCTTACAAATAGCCATTTTGACAGTTCCCTGCCCTCAGGCTTACAGTCTAATGTTAGTAATGTAGTTTAACCTGATTTGCAACTTCAGTATAATTCTTATCTCCAAATAAATTAGGTTACAAATTGTTCTCTAGTGGGTTCAGAGAGACTGGTCCCAAGGAAAGTACTTAGAATGAGTTGGCAGTGACACCTGGTGTCAGCAGTGCGTTTATGCAGAGATCTACCCACTGCAGCACGTGACTTACTTTTGTAAATCCTCTTTGAAGAGAAGGAGGGGTTCTAGTATTAACTCTTTGACTGAATATATTCTCTGGGTATGCTAGCCACTTTATGTGATTAATTTGTGTTAAATAATTTTTAAAGTTACTTTTCCGTTTCTGCTATAAACTAAGGATGAAAAGGCACTTCAGATGATAAATCAATGAACGCTGCAATCAAGCAGACTGAAAATACAGCAGATTTCACAAGCCTTAAACTAAACATTGAGTTTTCGTCTGCCACTGTGAGAATTATGAGCAACAAATTAATTTCAGAGTTTATTGACCAGTTCTCTGGCTCATGATTTTCATTGTTTAAAGACATTACTTAGGTTTCATTTGAGAGTCCATGAGAACAAGAAAATATTTTAGTCTGTGCCAGCATGGCCATACAAAATAGAAGATCAGTCTTCTATATTTCTTTGTATGTGTGTGAACATATATAATACATGTGTGCATGCTTGTAGACTTACAGATACACACACATATCGATTTGAATACACACATACATTGTATAGAACAGTGGTTTTTTTCTCTACTTAAGACCCCCTGCAAATTTAATTTGTTGTCAGGGTTCACCAATACTTACCTCAAGATTTAAATAGGTAAATTTAGACTGAAATATTCAAATAATTATTTATTCATTAAAAGCTTCTGGAAATTAGGATTCATATTCTTGTTCAGACACTGGGTGACCCTGGGTAAGTCACATTCTGTCAGCCTCAGAGGAAGGCAAAGACAAACTCCTTATGAACAGGCCTTGCAAACAAACAAAAAAACACCCTGAGAAAGGTTCACCTTAGGGTTTCCATGGTTGAGTGGGGATTCAAACCCTAGTCTCTGTAGTCATAGTTTGGGTGTGCGCAGACACTTTCCACTATGTCTATTTCATCAGGAACACAGCAAGAGGGATGCAGCAGCCAAAATTGTTCTTTTGTTTGCAAATGAGGGAACACTTTGAGCACGTGCACATGCCTGCTGCCACATCCCTCAGCACTCACACCAGCTGCTACCGCATCCCTGATGAAAGGGACATAGCAGCAGAAATGTGGATGTACCCAAACTGCTCCCTCTTTTGCAAATGAGGGAGCAGTTTGGCACCTACCCCACCCCACACTGCTGTGTCCCTATTGCTTCTGCTGCCATTGATGTCAAGCAACAGGGTTTCATGGACCCCCTGTGAAGTTCTGCAGACCTCCAGGGATCCGTGAACCCCAGGTTAAGAATCATTGGTATAGACGAATGATAATAGTTGTATAGGAGAATTTTGACCAGTGCAGTTTACCATGCATCACTGCTTAGAAAGGATGCTGCTGTCAGAGGCCAATTTCCAAAAAGCATGGATATGTATATGAATGTACAAAATACATGTGCATCCCCTAAAGCAGTGGTTCTCAACCTGTGGGTCCCCAGATGTTTTTGGACTTCAGCTCCCAGAAGCCCTGAGCATTGACCATAATGGCTGGGGCTTCTGGGAGCTGAAGTCCACAAACATCTGGGGACCCACAGGTTGAGAACCACTGCCCTAAAGTGTGAAAGGGATGAATTAAAAAAACTTGGAAAATACAGAAGTAGCAACTAGAGAATAATTGAGATGCCATATGTATGACAGTGGTGTAGATCCAGCATTTTACTTCAACATTTGTTGCTTCCATTAAGGGTTTATGCAGATGACATATTTTCAGATATATGAAAGTATTAACTTTCTTCCCAGATTGTATTTGAAACACTTTTCCTTTGCTGTACTGGTTTCATGATCAAACTGGTTTGTTTTTGGCAGAATATTTGCTAAAAATGAAAGCCGCCAGTGACCATCCAGAACTTCCAACCAGTGGCCATGCTAATGCAAAAAGTGTTTTAAGATTATTATCACATTCATTAAAAGCTATGTGCCTTTACCTATTTTTATTTCAAATACTTCCCAGAACAGATTCCTGTGCAGTCCAATCTATCCTTCAGTTCTTGATCGGTCCTGTTGTTTTGGGCCTTCTAGTCAAAAATTTTGCTGTATTTTATCTGGTGTTACATCTTACTGTGCTCAACCCTGGACCGTGCAAATCATGGAGACACTTTGTCCCTCCCTTGTCTCCCCAAAGCTGATGGTAATATTTGGCTTAAACTGGGATTTTTCCATTGCATCTCTCTCTCTCTCTCTCTCTCTCTGTTTTCTGTGCAGCTAGATATATTTTAAGGAAATAGATTAGGATTCACATCAGGCCCAGCCTGACAGTAGAAAAGTTGCAGTCAACTGCAAAGTTACTACCTGTACAAAATAATCCACTTAGGTTTGCAGGAGGGGTAATACTTCCTACAGATCCTTTCTTCTTTTCAACACACCTCACTACTGACGCTAATCTAAATTCACATTGGTACGTGCTGTTTTCATTTATAATCAGATTTAACATTAAGCAGGAAAGGGGGAGCCAGATAAATCCAGCTGAGGGTGAAACCCACATGCAGACACAAAAACCAAGGCTGCACTTTGCCTTTGCACTTTGGAAATTGCTGGACTCCAAGTGAAATTGAAAAAAAAAAAAGTCACAGTAGGAGTCTAAACATATATTGCTGTGCACATCTCTTCAAAAAAAAAAAAAAAAGGCCATTGCTATTCTTTTGGCAAAGACAAAATGTTCAGAGTACATAAACATCACATGCATATGTTACAAAAAGCTTATTCATGGAAATAACTGCTCCTGTTTGGAGCTCAGATCATCCCTTTAAATAGAGCTACTTCACAGCTTTGTACATATATTGTCACCTTCCACAAATACACATTCACAAGTGACTGTGTTACCCTGTGAATTGGGGGTCCCAGGAGGGACACCCAAATAACAAAACAAAACCTAGCAAGATGGGGAAAATTAGCTGGAGCACTCTCTTGGCTAACGAGAGGCAGAGTAACGCAGCAGGATCTTTTACCCTATGTCTACAGCGTCAGGTCAGTGAGGCGGCAAATGGTTCAAACAACAATTAAGATTTATTAAACAGTTATTAAAGAAAAGCACAAACACACTCCTAACTAGAAAAGGAAAATAGTTTCAAGGGGAATGGGTGATACGCCACCTGTCCTGTAGTCCTGGGGAAGAGGAAATCCGGCGTGGCGGCCAAGGGGAATCTGCTGAACCGAGCGGCAGCAAGGCAGAGTAGAAGTCCAAGCGATCCGGCAAGAGTTCCGAAGAGCTCTCAGAGCGGGGGATTTTTATAGGAGAAGGAACGACCGCAGGCTAGTCTGGTCTCGGGTGAAAACAATACGTTTTGGGTTGGAGACAAAGCCTCCGAAAGGTCAGAATTCGCATGATTGAGTTAGAGTCCTAATTGGCAATGGTATGGCCGGTATGCAGATGCGGCTAGCTCGGCAGTTAAGTACCTAGCTCACCAGGGTGTCCTCTCAGAGCAGAGGATCTCTTTGTGGTAGTGTGCATTTGTAATGAAGGTGTTTATTTTGGGAGGTCCCCTAAAGCAGATCTGGCAATATCTGGCTTGGTTTGGTGGGAGCAACAAGTAATAGCCATGCCTAGCTTCGCGCTTGTTCGGCGGGCCTCACAAACACTTGGCTGGTGGCAGAGTAGGGCCGAATTGTGATATCAAAATGGTATCTTTGGTTCACCAAAGGCCAGGCCAGTACACAGTGGTAACAACTGCAAAAGAAATATTTAAGAGATAAAAACCAGGAAAAATGAATAAAAAGAATAATACCTTTCAGCTGTAGGGAAGGGCTGGTTCCTAACTTTCTCCCTTCAGTGAACCTTTTCCACATCTACTTTTGCTGTATCTCTACCATACATAGATACCCCAAACATCCTGCAAAGGCTTTTTGAGCACATTGTCGGGTTCTCTTTTAGTTCACAAGAAGGGAAGGCAGGCATGCTGCATTTTATTACTACCCGGTATGAACAAACAGTATACCCAAGAATGTGCCCAATAATGTACTCAAGTATTGACCTGGGCCTGTACATTGTAGGGGAAGGGCTGTAATAGCTGCTCATGTATTTTCAGAGAACTGTCTTGTTGTTACTGAACTTATCATGATGAATATCCTGATAATAAGAGCAATGGTAAGACATAATTATGGCATTTGTACACACTTTGTACTTGTACTTTCAAGTGTTCAAAGTGTTTCACATACATTGCTAGGTACACTACTTACAAAAATCCAAAAGGAAACACAGTATTATGACCAATATTGCAGATGGCGGGCTGGAGGCTTATCTATACTAACCATGTGGAATCATAGCCAGGGTGAGCCTAAATGATGGTTAGACAGCTGGTCTGGAATTTAAGTTTAGATTATCAGAGATCAGAGTTTAGATCCAATAGGTGATCTCAGGAAAGATACACACAATCTCTCAGCCTGACCTACCTCACAGAGTTGCTGTATAGAATAGTAGAAAAGAAAACTGTTGTTTTCTCATTTTATTTGAACTTAGAATAATTTGGCCTCCACTAAGATTTTGCTGAATCAGTATGCTAATATACATGACTATCATATAATGACCACTGTCAGTCCAACTAGATTCAATGAGATATGTTTGCAAGTACTTTCTGAGGCTCCAAACTGCTCTTGACAGTAAAATTACTGAACTCAACAGTATTGACTTGAGTAGACATTTATAAGGTTGCATGTAATTTTTGCATGTAATTTTTAATAAGTCAATTACACTGAAATAGTACAAGTTACCAAAACTTTCAGCATAGATTGAGATACTGAGCTATAAAAATGCAATTTTTAAAATGAAATCTACTAGTCCTTATTAAAAGAAAAAGGCACTTAATATTTTCTTTCTATAACATTATTGTAATAAATCAGTACACCCTAAAGAAGCATCCTTCATTCAAAGCTTAATCAATAAAAGAGGTCCCTCACTAATTAAAATCTAATCTGCTAAAGCTTTGGTGAATTAGTCTCCCAATTGTGGTACAGAGCTGCAAGAAAAGTGGGGTAGGAAAAGAGATCCTTGACTGAGATTTTAGCGAACCACATCTCATGAAGGGAAATAGCAAGACAAGCCTGATCACACAGCAGAACGAAGTAGTAAAGCTCTGCTGTGTACTCAGTCAGTGCTTGAATTAAAGGGGAGATTGGGTGGGCTATTAATGACATACCCAAGAGTTCTCTGACGTCAAACCACATCATGTTACTTTATAAAGAAGATTGCAAGCTGAGTAGGAATCTGTCTCCCTTCTGAAATTTGAATACTGAGATTTTTAGATAGAGGGTGGGATACAATAGGTTTTAAATTACCAAAGTACCAAAGTTAAAATACCAGAGTAGTACAGATTGGGTTGGCTTACACTTATTCTCACTGGTATGTCAAACTCAGTATTTTGTTTTGCTTGAAGCTTTTTATATACAAAAATAGCAGTCTTCAAACTTAATATTTCTGTAGTTAACACTTGGTTTCTGTGTGTTGTTTTGTTTGATGCAGCAGTGAACTTTCCCCGTAATTTCTCCCCAGAAGTGGTAGAACTGTGCAATTGAGTTTCTTGCTCCAACTGTGTATGTAACTGTTCCACAAAATAGCTAAAAGCAGCTGAGGAGGCAAATCTGGAAGCTGGAAACCAGCCAAGGGAAAAGAATTTAGATGTTCTTTCTGAGCTTGGAATCCTGGTCAACACTGCAGTCTGAGTGGCTGCTCTAAGTAAAGCAAAGAAAATACCTTTGAGGAAAATACTGTACATATGTTTAATGTCATGTGGGATCTGAGTCAGAGCTTGGAAGCTTGACCTAAAATGGCATTCCTCTTTACCTTAATCATTACTTTCAGAAAACATTCATATTTTTAGAACATGTAAATATTAGTAGATTAATAGCATACAGTTCTTGATTCAAGAGCTAGCGTGGTGTAGTGGTTTGAGCATTGGTCTATTACTTTGGAGACCAGGGTTAGAATGACCACTTAACCATGGAAACTCACCGGATGTCCTTGGGCAAATCACACCCTTAATCTCAAAGGAAGGCAAACTCCTTCTGAACAAACCTTGCCAAGAAAACTCTGTGATAGGTTCACCTTAGGGTTGCTTTAAGTGAGAAACTACTTGAAGGCACAAAACAACATTTTTAAATTCATGAACTAAAATCCTTATCCTAAAGTCCAACCCAAGGTAAATCTTAAAAACAGCACTTGGTTCAGGAAGTAGCAAGAACATCTTACTAATTATTCCAGCATGACCCCAGTCAGACCCCAAATGGCATTGCATGATGTGTTTGACATATTCCAATGTTGGTCTGACCTTAACAAAGATGTTTACTCAGTAGTTTCCATTCAACCAGACTTCCTCCTTAGTAACCTTGTTTAGAGGTGCAAGCTTAATCCTTTTTTCCAGAACCTTTTTTTCCCCATCTGTACTCCAAGTCCTTAACGTTACCAGGAAATCATAAACAAGAAAACCTACAGCTCCCATAGTTCCAAGCACCTCCACTGCATTACTACAGAAGCGTAGCATCTCAAGAGCCATCCATAATCTCTTTGCTATATAAAGCAGCAGAGAACTTTTCAGTCCAGTTATCTGCAGACAGTCTTGTCAGATGAAAGGGGGAAATATGTGAGCTACTCAGTTCTTTTCCACAAAAAAAGTGATACATTTATTGATCAACCAACTGGATTTAGAATTTATTTATTTGTATTTTGCTGCATGACCATAGTTACTCTTGAAACCCTCCTCTTCTTTCCACTTTGGGCTGAGATGTGTCTTCATGACCTATTTCTGGGCATAGTAGGAAGCAGGGCACTGGGCTAGAGGGAGTCTTTTAAAAAGTCAAGTCATTATATTTTCACTATCCCATTTATTCCCTTTTTCTGTCCCTGTCTCATTCTAGTCAGAGAGTATATTTTCAAGTATTTCATAAATAACATTCTTGTTTCAGATTGTTTGTTCCTCTCCTGCTTCTTATAATTAATAGATAAAACAGATTACTGAAGAATGAAAACTCCACACTAACCATTCTGTTATTTACTCCAAAGGTGGACAAAGCGTGGCATGCCGGCCATGTGCAGCTGTCAAGCTCTTTTCTGAGCCATGTGGTAGTCCCCAAATTTTTTTTTAAATACAAATGACATTTCAGTTTGCTAAAACAATGAACTTCAGAGTTTGTGCTAATTTTTAAAAAATGTTTTAAATCCACTATAATCTGCCAAGAAAGATATTAAATACACTGTAGCTAATAGGAGTGCCAACTGTTGTGCCTTCAGATCATTTGTGATGTATGGCAACCCTATTTTATTAATGAATTCCAATTATATAAAGAGAGCCAGCGTACTGTGGTAGTTTAAAAGTTGGACTATGACCCTGGATATAAGGATTAGATGCCCCACTCAGCCATGGAAACCTGCTGAGTGACCTTGAGCGTATCATACACTCTCAGTCCCAGAAAACCATATGATGGGAACTGCAGTCCAACAACATCTGCAGGAGCACATCCTCCTCAAGGTCCAACCTTCAAAGAAGGCACAATGAAGTAGTAGAAACCATGCTACTTCCTTATTCTGCCAGACTTTGCCACCCTTGTGTCAGTCACAGCTACACAGCTTATTCTTCCAGAATAGCAAATCCATCCACCATGACCTGGTATACTTCTGACTTATACTGTAATTAGGAAGTATTTCTTTCTCAAACTGCCCCTACATGCAATATGAACAAATTCAAGATACTCTACTCACTGATGCTGGGAATCAATAAATACTACTGACCTTGGAAGACAAAGAGACAGGCTTTGAAGAAGATTTATTTTATTTTATTTTATTTTATTTTATTTGAGTTATATTCGATCTTTCTCCCCAAAGTGGGACTCAAAATAACTTTGTACCTAACACTACAGGCATTGTTCAAGAAGAAAATATCTATTATCTTTTACTCTGGTTACAAATCAGACATATAAAAGAAACTCCAATTATTTTTTAGAAAAACCCTCAAGACATTCCAGCACCACCTTTCCACTTCACAGCCCAGTTAATTAATAAAGAGTCTCAAAATGAATCACTCAGCATGTACAGAACGAGTATAGTAAGCAAAGAGACAGAGAAACAAACATTTCATTTCAACTGTTTTCATAGGGACAATCTGGCAGGAATTGAGTTTTCACAGCAGCAATTCCATGTTAAAATATTTTATTCTAGAACACTCTTATTATATGAAACAATCCTACAGGCATCTAGAGACAAAGGCAAATGCCTGAGGTTTTGTTCCTTAATGCCTGAGGACGTGAACCTGATTCAAGAGAGTTAAATTTCTTTAAGAAAATAAATGATTCTGTAACTGAAACCCAGGCAGAACGTAAGGTAGTAGTGGGGAATTAAACCTGAAAAGGCACCTATGCTTTCAAAGCATCAATAATGGGAACAAAACAAAGAAGTGCCTTTGAGGCAAATCATTTGCCGATGAACCCTGGTGTAACTGAACCAATATCCACAGTAATTTCAGTTTTCTTGCCAGTTTTACATGGCGTGTAGATTTCTCACTCTAGGCCTGGGCTTTTAAAAGCACTGGAACAAAGCAAGAAGCTCCCATTTCTGAGACAGAAGCCCTAGTTTACAGTTAGTTAAATCAGTGCAACTTAATTTTTTAATTTCACTGGTACATTAATTTTAGAAAAATCCAGCAATTAGAATATCAGATACATGGAAACCTTAGAAAAAGGAAAATGGCAATGTCCTCCACCCAGAAAAGGGGCATATGACTACCCTGAATTTAGTGTACTTAATACGAATTATGCTGCATTGAAAAAAGGGGAGGCCCACTCATCCTAAGAACACTTCCTAAGAAGTGTTAAGAAACAAGAACTATTTTTCACTTTAATCAACAGGATTTCATTCCAAGTCAATTAAATGATAGACAGCCTCCAGTTATCACAGAAAAGGCATACACCTGAAAAATGTGTATAAATCATAATAAAACATTGAAAAGCAAGCATTGGCATCTTGAACAGCAACGCACTGCATATTTATTGAATGTTCTATGTGGCACACAAACCACCTTTTTATCATCACAGTTTGGCATTAAATCGACCCATCAGTTTTTCCAACTTGATTGCTAAGGCCATGTCACCCTTGATTGTCAGCTTTCCAGACATGAAAGCCATAGTTGGCTTTAGCTTGCCTGAAATGAGAAGAAAAATGCTTTAAGGAGTCATAAAAACATGCAACCCTTCTTCTCAACACAATTGTAATTAATGACCAAACATATACAAAGTTTTTCCATTAAGAAATTTCACTATTTTAAGAATGAGTACAGTCAGCCCTCCATATTGGTGGGTTTAACATTCACGGATTTGATTATCTACAAGTTTCTCTAGCTCCTACACCCCCAGCACAGGTGCTCCTTTCACAGGGGAACCTTCCCTTTCGGTGAACCCAATCAGGCTGTGCAGCCCTCTAAAAACCTGTTCTAATCCTCCTCTTTTTCTGCCGGCTGCTTCCAGGATGGTTCACACCCCAATTTCTCAGCACCACAAAAGCTCTCCTGAAATCCCTCCACACCTAAGGAAGTAGATCGGTAAGAGAGAAGAAGTTCAGGGCCATTATGTGGACCCACTCATTTTCCCTCTCCTTTCCCAGATCTGGTTTGGACCCTGAACGCCTGCTCTCTCCCCCCTGCCTCAGCCCCCTTCCCACAGACATACACACACACACACACATTTTGATATTTGCAGTTTTTTCCACTTGAGCCCCTAACCCCAGCGAATGTGGAAGGCTGACTGTATTTATTAATTGCATGCACCACTTTTCTACCTGCAAAAATGAGATTTCCCAGGGGAGCGTAACCCCATCTAGCACAGGCAAGGTACTTATTCCCTAATCTGCTTTTCAACTGACCAGGAGCACCTCTGTCTTATCTGGATTAAGCTTCAATTTGTTTGCCCTCATCCAGTCCATTACTGACAACAGACATAGGTTCAGGATCGAGACAGCTTCCTTGGAATCAGATGGAAAGGAGATAAGAGTTGGGTGTCCTCAGCATATTGGTGACACCAAACTCCGAAACTCCAGATGACCTCTCCCAGTGATTCCATGTAGATGTTAAACAGCATGGGGGACAAAACAGAACCCTGAGGGACCGCACAGGCCAATGGCCAGGGAGTCAAACAGGAGACCCCCAACACCACCTTCTCAGTTCATCCCTCCAGGAATGACTGGAACTACTGCATAACAGTGCCCCCGAGACCCACCCCAAGAGTTAGCCCAGAAGGATACCATGGTTGATGGTATTGAAAGCCACTGAGAGGTGCAGCAGAACCAACAGGGACACTCTCTCCCTGTCTAGTTCCCAGCACAGGTTATCCACCAAGGTGACCAAAGCTGTCTCTGTCCCATAACCGCGCCTGAAGCCAGAATGATAATCCATTTCATCCAGAAACCCTTGGAGCTGGTAGGCTACCACACACTCCAGAACCTTGCCTAAAAATGGGATATTGGAGAGTGGCCGATAATGATTCAGGATGGTGGGACGCAGGGGGGCTTTTTTAGTAGTGGCCTCACCACAGCCTCTTTTAGGCATGCTAGAAACTTTCCTTGCTGCAGTGAGGCATTCACCACTCCCCTTACCCAGTCCACCAGTCCCCCTCTGGCTGCTTTCAGAAGCCAGGAAGGGCAAGGCTCCAGTTTATATGTGGTGGCTCTCACCTATCCAAGGATCCTGTCTGCATCCTCAGGCTTCACAAACTGAAACAAATCCATTAATACGCGACAACCAAGTGACAAGATTACATCAGCTTGACCTGTATCAACTACAGCATCCAAGTCAAAGCGAATCTGAGCAATTTTGTCTGCAAAGTGTCTTGCAAATTCATCACAGTGGGCTGTAGAGTGGTCATTATTTCCTTCTTGTGGGCCAGAATGTAAAAGGCCCGACCACTCAGGACAGCTCCACTGGACGGCATTGCACAGATGCAATGGTGGCAGAGAAATATGATTTCTTCACTGCCGTGATTGCCACAGCATAGGTCTTCCAATGGGTTCTAGCCCATGTTCAGTCAGAGTTGCTCCAAGTCTTCTGCCAATGTCGCTCTAGTCTCCATCCTGTTCATTTCACTACCATCAGCTCCCCAGGGAGCTCGCTTGGCTGCACTTCATGGGAAGGGACACTCAGGAGCAATAGTGTCTGCTGCTTTAGTCATTTCTCTGTTCCAGAAATCAGCCAGGGCTTCAACAGAATCACCTGCCAAAGCAACAGGAAACTCCCCAAGAGCCATCAGGAATCCATCTGGATCCATAAGCCTCCTGGAGTGGACCATCTTAATTGGCCCCCCCACCCCTGCAGAGGTTCTGAGTTCCCATGAGTCTAAACTCCACCAGGTTGTGATCAGTCCATAACAATGGAACTATAGAAAGTTCCTCCACACCTAGATCACCATCATCCTGCCTGGAACAGAAAACCAGATCCAAGGTGTGCACTGCAGCATGGGTGGCACTAGCTATTACTTGGAACAGACCCATGGTTGTCATGGCGGACATGAAGTCCTGAGCTGCTCCAAGCAGAGTAGTTTCCACATGATGTTGAAGTCCCCCAGTACAACAAGATGGTACAACACCACTGCTGAGACCAGCTTAGGAAGGGAGACTGTTGAGCAGCGGGGTGGGTGGTACACAAACAGAATGTCCCGGCCACACACCTTCAGAAATACACATTCAAACCCAGAAGATTGTGGGGCAGGACACGTAGTGAGGGAGATGGAATCCCAACAGACCACTGCAACTCCATCTTCCTACCACCGAAGCCTTGCCTGCTGCTGTACAGAGAACCCAGGTGGACAGGGCTGGGAGAGATTAACCCCCTCTGCTTCATCCAGCCATGTCTGTAATACAGGCCAGGTCAGCATGTTCATCCAGGATCAAGTCCTGGATCAAAGATGTTTTTCCATTCACCAACCTGGCATTGAGCAGCAGCATTTTCAACCCAGGGGCGGGGAGTCTCTTGCCAAGACCATCCAGACTATTTGAAGTGGGGGCAACCAACACCCTGTGGTTCTCCCCTTCTATGATTAAGATTGTCTCCCCACACCACAACCACACCATATTCTCCCTCTGCCCATCACTGTCATGATGGCTGCTCCCTGGGCTATTTCCCTCCCTTGCTTTTCATATAACATTTTTCAAGGGGCAGCAGCTTCATTAAAATTGGTGAAGAAGTCCTACCCACTTCTCCCTATCTCAGACAGAGGGACTGGTCCTTGCCCTTGCTCCACTCCCAAAGCAGCTCCTTCAAAGGGGTGACCTCACCACAGCAGGCTCCCAGCTTTTTATCCCCTTCCAACAGGGGACAGATGCTCCTCCTGCTCATCTGCAGACTTAGCTGGGATTCCTGGGCCTGATTCTGTCAGAAGTACAGTCCCCAGTACAGGCAGCAATCTCCCAGTGAAGTTCTAGCCAGCAGCAGCAGACAAGCAGCAGCAAACCTTCTCCTGGGGTATCAGGGATACCGGTGGTCTTCCCCCTCCCTCCCACCCACCCAGCCACATGGCCCTAGCTGATAGGAAGCACATAGCCAATATTCCCTGTGCATACCTTGCTAAACTAATAATGAATATTTTCGGATTTAATTTTATTATATGGACTCTTTCTACAGGTTTAACTAAAAACAAACAAAACAAAACAACATAGTCCTATTCACATTCCAAGCAAATAAATGTAGAGGAATCACAGTCATATTCCCTACAGACATTGTGTACAACTCATGGCCTCAGCTTTTTTTTTTGAAACTATATAGAATAAATGAAGTATAAGGGGACAGATGAATATGGAGGATACATGAATATAAGATTATTCTATATTGGTTAGGAGAACTGTTTTTCTTTTTAATTGGGTTTATAGTATGCAGTAAGTTTTTCTATTTCTGAAGGGGAAGTGATATAAAAGTTCATCCACAGGATTAATGAAGAATATAATGAAGAATATAAATAGAATTTTTGGGTGAATGGAAAAAGAATGAAGGTGACCTGAGGATAGTAGGTTTTTTATTTTATATACTATTAAACTTTAAATTGCAAATCTAACATTTATATTTTCACATGAGATGTGTTAAATTGGGATCAAATTATGTTTATTAGTCATTGCTTTTGAAGGTTATTTTCTATATAAATGATTAGATTATAGACTATATAGATTATTATTACCATTTGATTGTTGGCACTATCTTTTGACAATTGAGAATTACTAAGTAAATATATAATCAAGATGATAAGTGATTATATGAGATGATACAGTCCTCCCTCTTCATCCACAGGTTTGACCTTTGCAAATTTGATTATTCATGAGGCATGTGCTTGCCCCTCCCCTCATTTTTTCCCTCCCATTCCCTTGCATTCCTCACTCCAGGCTTGCGAGGCTTCTGTTTAAAATGAATCTTTTTTCCTTTTGGGTGAGCAAAGCCCCCTCCCACTGCTGGAAGTGCGTCCTCTCTGCCACATAGTTGCATATTCTACTCTGTATTAGCCACTGATTGGTCAGGTGCTCTCTTTGTTCCTACTCTTCCTTTTACAAGATGGCTGTGGGAAGTAATTAGAATTCTAAAACTCCCCTCACTAAGCCTTTTAGGTTGTCGTTTTTCTCCTCCTACCCACAACACCGGGGCTAGGGCAAAGGAGTTGGAGAGGGAAGCTCCAGTCCTGTTTTGTACTACCTCAGTTCAAGGCCTCTAGTCAATTGCACAATATTCACTAACATAGTTTTTTATTATTATTATTTAATCTCATTTTAACTTTTGTATCTTCTGGATTTTTAACATGATTTTTTTTTTTAATTTGTTGTAAGCCACTTTGAGGTGGTAAAAAGGCAGAATGGAAATAAATATGATAACGGTGGTGGTGATGATGACAATGCAAAGTAAACTTCCTCAGATGAAATAACTGGGCCTACATAGAAGGCTGCCCTTTCACCTGTTCTGAGCTTCTCAAAGAGTAGAATAAAGAAACAAATATTTGAACTCAGAATTCTACACCATCTCCAAGAATTAGCACAGTATGCAGCTCTGAAAACTGTCAACGCTGACTAGCAACAGCAACTGTTCACCCAAATGAACAGCTGAACCCAAACACAATACCAGAGAAGAGAAGAGATTTTCCAAAACCTACCTGAAAACATTTTTACAAAGTCACTGCTAGTCATGCTCATGACCACATCCACTTTTCCAGGTGGGTCTCCACTTCCCACACTGCCACCTTTGTTTTTAAGATCAATGTACCATGTTCCTCCTTCTTCACCTAACATAAGAATAGCACAATTAAATTATACCATGCAAATTAGCTACATACATATTCCATTTACAAATCAAACCACTTATGAATCTTTGAAGTTAAAAATAATTTTCACTGAGATTTTTCTCGGGAGAAAGAGAACTCACTACTACAAGACAGTGTGAGATATAGATTCAACTTGACATGTATATGATCCTGGTTTATTTCAGCATTTCCTAAATAACTTCTGAATCACACTTATTCCTCTTTGGATTTTTCCCTGCCACATACATAGCTTAAATTTCGGTCTTGCTCTTTCCCTTAAACACAGGGGAACTTAAAAAGTCTTCTGAAAAGAAAGTATAACAAATAAATTCAGAAGCCAAATCAAAACTGACAAAATATGTGGTTAGTTCCAGATTTATGCAAGCTTAGAGTATACACACTGAAATCAACTGTATTTAATTAGTTATGACTAACTGGAGTTTTATTGGCTAAGCCTGTATCCAGCCTAACTGGTCATGTGAATAAACATTACGAAGTCTGGATCCAAACCATAGCAGTTATTATATTTCCTCAGTGTTTAGAATGCTTGGCATGCATTATTTCTATAATCTTTTCGACACCCTGCAAGACAGGCAAATATTATTACATTTCTGTTACTTATATAGGGAGATGATTATGTGCCCAAGGCTTTCCAGCATGTTTGCAGGTGGAGATAATATTTGAACCCAGGAGTTCCCAATTCACAAGTCATTCTAGGCTCTCCTAGAATCTCTGCTCCCAGACAGCAGAAAGGGACAGGTTGAATTCCAAGAGCAGCGGCTGATGTGCTGCTAAACAGAACCTCTGTCCTCTTTATCTCAAATTGACTTTACTTAACTTTGGGAAAATAGATAGGTGCCTTCTCCTAACTATGTCTCCATTTTTTTCCACAGATACGTAAGAAAATGAGTGATTCTTTGTGCAGCTACATGAAAGCAGATTATTATGCTTATCTATTTATGATGACATGGAAAACCACAGTGAGTGTGCTTTCTTGATAACTGCCACCACTGTGAGGATGTTTTGCATCTTCTTGGAAATCAAAGTGCTAGGCA
Organism: Iguana delicatissima; assembly: GCA_948472985.1. Lineage (NCBI taxonomy): Eukaryota > Metazoa > Chordata > Lepidosauria > Squamata > Iguanidae > Iguana > Iguana delicatissima. The sequence goes on from CAOKZL010000668.1 coordinate 469,335, forward strand.
GCATTGAATATTAACATTGATTACTAATACTAGGCAGAGATCCCAGGCCCGTCCAAATAGTACAGCAAAATGTGTGTAAGTCTCTTACCAGATAACTCAAACTGATAAACTCCTTGGGTTGACTTCACGACTTCTTCACTAATTGCCCCTTTGATAATTTTAAATGTTTCTGCGACAGGCCCACTCGCATTTTCTGCAGCAAAATGCACATGATGCTTAGATCTCTCAGGACCGTCAGGCTTAGTTGTGTCAGGACCTTCATGCTTCATTACATCTTGTCTTTTTCCTTCTCTGAATGTTGGAGAGGCTCCTATAGGACCAACAATGACCGGTGAGATCAATACCTGTTTGGATTCTAGTATTCCAAAGCAGAGCTTGGAAAGCTATCTTTAAGATAAACAATCCGTAACTGAACAGTGGCAGGATGAACCTCTGAGTTCCAGATCACAGTAAGCAATTACTCAAATTCTTGCAGAGCAATCTACTCCCAAATCCACTAGCAACAAAGAGACAGATTTTCTCTTGAAAGTAAAGTCTGTACTCAGAAGTCCATACCGTGCTCAGCATGATCAATCCATGGATCATGAGCAAGGGGGGTGGGGACAGCAACATCAAAAATAAGAGAGACATACTGCATCAAGGTGGCATAATTCACTGCAGAATATGCTTTGGACACACAACCCCAAGTTTAATTCATGACAAAAATCAGCATTCAATGAGCTTTTTCCTCTACATCTGAATGTGAAAGATTTCAAGGAGAAGAGTGTTACCATGCCGTAACCCTCTGCTCCATTATTTGACTGGCAATGAACATTATTTAATTGGCATTAAATATAAATCATATACTGTTATGGCTAAAAAGCCATGCTGGCAAGGAGGATTGGGTGCACACATGCAAAAGTAGGTCAGATGGGACCACAGGGCATAACAAGGTCATATCAGTCAGCAAGCTCCAGTGCTGACGAGCCTGTAATAAACCCTCAATAACTCAACCCCCAAATACAACAGTGTGTGAAGCTGTATCAATAGAGCAACCAATAGTCATCAACCTGTTTCTTCTTCCTGCCACAACTCTCCTTTGTTTCCTCACCTGCCCAGACATTAAGAAGCTATCACGATTTCCATCAATGCTTTGTCACCTAATGCTAAGACCATTAGCCTGCTCTGGACCCCACTGTCTACTCTGCCAGACAGCTATTAACACCTTTTCCCTCAGGGCAGAAAAGGGGTATCTAAATGCTAGCTCTGAGCCAGACAACTGTTCACTGAACATAGGCCATCACTCTGCTACTCAGATTCTCATTCTTGTGTTACTCTTGGACCCTAGTCTGAGCCACACCTCCTCATTTCTTCTTTTCAGGATAATTAAATGTTGCCTACTTCATCCCACATTCTCACTATCCAATTTTATCTTCCTTTCCTTTGGTTAGTCTTGTGTAGTTGTGAGACTGCTTGTATCTTGAGTGTGCTTGTGATTTTCCCCAATAAATATTCTTTGAACCTCCAACTGGTGTCCCTGCGTTAGTACAAGTATATAAAGGTAGAATGATCCTGTAATGTTACCCACAGCCCACAGGACTCCCTTTTTGAGCTATAATTCCCCGCTATTCCACGGAGGCACTGGCACTGGGTGGACCTCTGAGTCACCCACTTTTTGGGGTAACAAGAGAGATTTAATTACACATTTCCATGAATATCAGGGAAGGCCAGAATTAATTTTGCCACTTAAATATGACTATTCAGTTTCTATGTGATTATTAAGGACACTGAAGATAGAAAAAGGGAAGTGGGAGGACATATATTTATGGCCTTTAAGTTACAAATTACTGCCACTCAAAAGTCAACGTCCGTACTTAAAGATAGAGTTACTGCTATAATTTGCACATTACTCAGTTCAAATGGAATATCTAGCTTCTTTAGCTGCTGCATTCCTGACAATTGTCAAATTAGCAATGAGTATATTTTGCCCCTTTGAATAGAAACCTGTGGTAGTGGAAGGCAAGATACTTTCCTCAGATAAACAAAATTGAGAACCATTTTGAGAAGACAACTAAATCATCACCTTGTGCTTCCATTTTCATTGCTAGGGTATCAGGATCCACATCCAAGAAGAAATCTGGTAGCAATGGGTGTCCTAAAGATACAAAGTAAAATAATAAAATGAAAATTCATGCCATTCACATTAGACTATGCATTCAAACTTAAAATCATTCAAGAAGGATTTATCATGGTTGTTGCAGTAAACCTTGATTTTATTGATAGCGAGTACATAATGTGAATATTAGACAGATATGTGCATGTACCTTTAAACATCTGTACATATCCCTTTGAGAAACTGGACTGGTCCTCCAAACACATTAACAATATCTACATTTTATGCTTACAGTGGGAAATGTAAACACAACACAATATTGAGGGGAGCAGATATACAGAGATATATTTCATTGCTTCAAGTGGTTTTCCTTTTCACCTTTTCTCTGGATACAGATGTCATTTCTGTAACTGGAAGAGGATGATATTGGAGAAAAAACTTTGTGAACTGTGGATGGGTACCTAACTTTTGTGGAGCACAGGAGAAATGCAGACAGAAAAGTTTGCATAAAGGCAAACTTGGAAAAGGCACTGGAAGCATTTCTTCCTCACCTTTATTTTAATTTAGTAAAACTAGCTTATTGAAAGAAAATTCACACGCAGTTATATTCCTAAACTTTATGGCACTGCAGATATTGTGGACTACAGCACCCACAATCCCTTACCATTGGCCATGAGGGGTGAGACTGATGAGAGTTGTAAGCCAAAAACAAGAGGAAGGGCAACTGAGTCTCCAACTCTGTGTTAACTAGCTATTTATGTTGTTTTTAAAAGGTAAATAACACTGCAGCTATCCACTACAGGGCACAATGCATGAATACTGCTTCCCTAACTCCTCTCCTTTGCATTTGGCAGTGGATACAGAACAGAGACTGAACAGCCAACCAAGGAAGCTATGGTCCTACTGATGGCTGTCTAAGACAGTGCACTGAAAATGACGGTTCATGTGGAAGTGGCTCCTCCCCAAGCCCTTGGCTGCCACTCCCTGCAGAGTGTCCACAAAAGAAAAAAACAATTGTTGGTAATGGGCAAAAATATGGCACCAGTCCATGGCAATAAAAGGGGGAAAATGCCAGTCCCCCACATGATAGCTTTAAGACACACTGATCTAAGGTATACAACAGACTTGAACTGATTTGCTTAATTAGAGACTTCATCTTAAGACATTAGCTAAACCCTCTTGTCCCATGTCCAGTGGTGGTGTGGGAATAGCTCACAGATTAAGCCATTCCCATCCACACAAATTTCTGGTTGTATAAACCACCAGCAGTACCAGGAGGACAAAACTCAGTGGCAGAACACATGCTCTGCAAGTTCAATCCATGGCATCTCCAAGAAGGGCTCAGAGAGACTCTGGAAAACTGCTGCCAGTCAATGTAGACTATACTGAACTAGAAGGAGCAAGGATCTGATTCAGTATGAAGCAGATTCTAATGTTTCAATAATAAAAGCTTGTCCCTATACAACCTTTCATCCCTATTCACCTGCAGCGTCACATTACAACACAGCTGATCTTAACAAAAAGAAATATATGTTGATGAAGACTGAGGAAAAGCAGAACATTTTCCTAGAAACAATACAATGTATTCTGTTAGGAAAGACATTGCCAGCCACAACAGAATTGCAGCCATGAAAGAATGCAACTTGTGAAATGCAAATAATTTACTGTATCATAAACTGGTGTTCTGGAAAGCCTGATAAGCTTTTACAAATCCTAACACAGACTTGAATCCAGACTTAGACTTAAATGAAAATGACTAAAATCAATGTCCCAGTGACTAGCTGATCTGAATGGATTTATCTGAAGTATGGATTAAGCTCACAGACTACAGCAATATACTTGTTGAACTCCAGATTCTACATAGTATAAACATCATTTGTAAGAAAATTAAATTTAGATTACCTGGGGCAATTGCATATACGTCAAAATCCTTAATTCCTTCTTCTCTCAACAAATCTTCATCAATTACAAAATTTCCAGTGAAACTTTTGGGCTTTGTTAAAATACAATATGCAGCATCTGCTAGAATATCAGTTTTCCTACACTGTTTCTCTATACCAGCTCCTCCCAACATATCCATCGCAGAGGTGTAGATGGCTAAAAATAAAACATACATACAGCATGGAATGAAAAATTAGTCTGCACTGATTTTTCTGCATTAAGTAGAACACTGAAACAGATGGCCTGTGAGCCCCTTCCAACTCTATATCAATATTATCATTCTTGTCATATCAATGGCTTCTAAAAGGAAGTGAAAAAATATATCATGGGGCCTCCTTCACAAATAATATATCTCAAGGTATACCCCCCCAAAAGTGTGAATGCCAGAAACACTGATTTGCAAGCTCATTCTAAGATCAATATGCTTTTGCCTCTATGGTTATCTCTGAAATGGTCCATACAATGAAGGAGGATATAATCTGTGTTTCCAGAATATCAAGAAATGACTTCAAATATGTGTTCATCCAGGGAGAGTAGGGGGTTGAAAAAAATAACACGAATCTATGTTCTGTATTATTTTTAGATTGCAATCAAAGGAATACAGAGCAATCCTTTTTCCTCCTGGGGAAGAGAAAGAATTCTAGGGTCAGGAGATAAACCTGGGTGCTTACCTGGGGAGAAAAAAACAAAGACAGTGGCAGGAAGTGCAGGAAAAATATGTCTGTTTTTTTAAAAAGAGAATCACAAAAAGTCCTTTTCTGAGATGGGGTGAAAGAGTATCAAAGATGGCTTCAGTTATCCTTTCTCTGCCCAAACATAACAAGCTATATCAGTCAGTACACCATCACCAATAGCACCTGTGGAGGTGAGGTGGCTACCTGGTTGATAAAAATTCTGAAAATATGGCAGGCACTCTTTATTTCAGGTGCACTTTTTTTTTCTCCATCAGTTCCACACTGAGGACCACAGTGGAAAGATCTACCGTCACCTATGCAGATATATCACTACATAGTAAAGTATGCATTCTTTGAATTTTAAATTCTAAAAATAAACAATGATATGCTAACAAGCAGAAAAAGATTGACAGCAAGAAACTGAAAGCCCATGTGTACCAGGGTTGGGCAACTGTCAACTCACCGGACGTTGACTAACTACTACTTCCATCATACTTCAGCCACTGGGCTGTTGGGAACTGGAGTTCAACAACATATGAAGGGCCACAGATTCCCCCCCACACACACAAACACACACACAATCTTAAGCAAACCACAAGAGTATTTAATCCCTTCTATGTTAGCTTTAACTATGGCTATTAATGATAGTTTGCTATGAAGACTTCAGTTTATAATATTCATTTAAAGTATTCTGTCAGAAGCTTTAACAAGGACTAGGGGGAGGAATTTGTGCTGCAGAGGAATGAGAGTGCTCAATTCTACAGCCCTCATTGATCCCTTTATCCAGTGACTAAGGTATGGGCAACACTGTCTGCAACAGCCTTCACACATTCGGAAGGGTGCAAGTGATAGTTTAAGGCTGGGGAAGAAACGGCCTTGAAATCTTGCTACTGAAGAAAATGGACCATTGTGTAGTTTGCATAAGGCATCATTTACATACAGACACACACTCTGTATATGTGTATTAAGTGAGCTACAGACTGAATTCTCTTGGTATTAGCAGAGAGAAGCAACATAGCAGCTAAAAAACAAAAAACTAATTACAAAAATTATTTTCCCCCTCTTCCCAGCTTTCTTTGTTGATTACTGGATAATATTCAGAAGATATTTCACCACGGAAAGTTACAAAGAAAGGTCACCATCCTGTGTACTTCTGATTTTCATCCACACCATTCCCTGAGGAAAGCTAGATAAATTAAAACTGAGAGATAAATATGTGCCTGTTCATATGCTCTTATACTGCAATTCCTATGATCCTTCACCGTCAGCTATGCTGGCTGGCTAGGACTGATGAAAATTACAGTCCAAGAACCTCCCAAGCCTTTCCGATCCCTGATTTAGAGAATTAAAAGCTGTAAGAAAATGAAAAGTAGCATAAAGCCCTTCCCCAAAACATTTGCATTGCATGGTCTGTTAAAAGCAGCAGCAGTAGCATCAAAACATTGACATCAGATCTTGGGATCTGTAGTAACCTGATTACATTGAGAAAATTGCATTTAGATGCTGGGTAGTTGTAAAGTGTTCAGTGAATCCTTATACGCCTGGTAAGAAAACTGGGGAAAAATTCCTCCTCACATAGGTGTCCTGTGCACATTAAATCAGCAACTGAAGCACAGGGACATGGATCTAGTACAGGGGTGGGCAATTATTTTTTCCATGGGGCCACATGAGAAACTAAAAATATTGTGGAGGGCCGGGCCAAAAGGCTGAACTCAATTCTGCATAATATTAATTGTATTTCTTTATAAAAAGCAGTAAATAGCATTGTTTTGACAAGTTGTTTAGACCATGCATGAGGTAAAGTTAGGCCATTTCCACACGGGCATATTGCCCACGCTAGAGCGACCTCTCCTGGAGGTCTTCTTCACTGGGGGGTGCGCTAGAGCAGTTAAAAAAAGTGAGGTTCTAGACCTCAAACTGCTCTAGCGCAGCCGTGGGGGTGGCGCTGTGAGTTTTATAAAAACCACCTTCGCAAGTGGTTTTTATAAAACTCACCCGCGCTGCCCCATAGCAGCCCCGGGTGAAGAACTGCAGAGACGCGGTAGCGCATCCCTGCAGATCTGCCCGGGGGCGGGCTTCCGGCTGGCGCGCTGTCCTGATTGGCGGAGCGCCGCCAGAAGCCACCAGCCGCCATTTTGGGCGCCGCTGAGCGCCGCCGAAATTCGGTAGCATTTGGAACGGCGGATCCGCGCTCTCCGCAGGGACGGAGCAACCTGCTCATGGGTAAGTTCTGCCCCTGCGTGCGCGGTCCTGTTCGGCCCCCCCCGTGAGGAAAGGGCCTTAGAAAGTATGTTTATTTTGTAATTTCCAATTAGCCTTACACGGGCCGGTCAGAGCCAATCAAAGGGCCGTATGTGGCCCGGGGGCCGTACAATGCCCAGGTCTGATCTAGTATCACCATATTAATGAACTTGTTAGGCATCTAGAGTGTTATTTATTTAGTAGGAAGGTGGAATAGAAATAAACAATAAATATTAGTAAGTTAAGGTTCTTACTTTATGCACACTTACTTGACAGTAATTTCCCACTAAATTCAATGCACTTGTTCCCCAGGAGATATGTATAAGATTGGAATGTGCATAACAAGTAAGTTACTATTTTGAAAAGAGGGTTATTTTGGCATGACAGCTTTTCAGAGTTAGAGAAAAGCTGATACCTCCAGGAAACTAAGGAAGATCAACAGCAAACTGTACTGAAAACTATAGGGAACCTTGGTTTACAGTTTGAACAAACTTAGAAATCATATTCAAATGTGGAAAACATTTACATCAAAACATGGCAATTTAAAAAACGATAGCAACCAAGTATTAAATTATATAGTCTTTTAAAGAGGTTTTAAAAAAACCAAACCTGTTTGAGGCCATAAGGCATTAACTGCAACTTCGCCTTTAAATTCTTCTGCCATTCCCAGCACACACATTGACATCCCATATTTAGAAATGGTATAAGCTAGGAAAGAGTATGTAGATAGATTGTCACTTAAAATAAAAGGAAATATTTATTTAGTTCCCTCTGTATATCAACACTGTATTTTAGACAATCCTGTCATAGAAAAAGTGAGGGACTGGTTGGTCTGAAAGAGGTAGAGAGGGCAAGTGAATGAGAAATAGACATGACGGACATTCAGCTGGTCATTGAGGAAAACAAGATACTCGACTACAGAGGACTCTGGACTGATACAGCAGAGTCCCCTTCTTATCTGCAGTTTTTCAGAAGAGTTTTATAATCAGAATGTTGTAAACAGTCACAAACTCAGAGTATGACACACTGGCCAACATCCTGTTAGCAATTTACAAAGGCACAAGTCCAATTTTATGTGGTTTTTGTGGAGGTCAGACATCTCTGCAGAACCACCAAATTTCCCCTAATCCACCAAACTTTTAAGCAGCTACAACCCTCCTCCCCAACTTTCAGGATGTGAAGATAAAAGAAGAAGGAAACGGTAGGGGGCTGAGAACCAGTCTACATTCTTTTAAGTATGAGCAGGTCTTAACAGAAGTCACTGTTAAAAGTATACTTACCACAGTGATTTTTGAACCACACTGGGTTTAAATTTATTGGAGGGCTAATATTAAGGATATGACCAATCTTACTCTTTCTCAAGTATGGAAGGCATATCTTTGATCTGGAGAGATAAACAAACACAAGAAGGTAACTAGGCTTGCTTTTATGTTCTCACCAGCAGCTCTGATAGGATATTGCCACATTTCTTCCCTGCTACATCACCTTTACACTTCCTTTTTAGGTACATTCTAGGACTTAAGAGTTTTAAAATTCAATTCTGTTTTAGCTTTAGGAGCTCTGTGGTTTACATGAGGCCCCCAGCTGTTTCTTCTCTTGATCCCAATCAATTCCATACAAGCTTAGCTTGATCAACACTACAGAGGGATCCTAGATCACTCATTAGAGCACTAGCTTAAAGAAATGTATAAGAAATTCATTCCATATCAGCACGTGAATTTCAGGCATGTTACTGGAGAAGATTATGTACCTATCACTGGAGAAGATTATGTAATATGAGCAGGTTTCAAAAGTGTGCAGGCTTTATATATAGGTTGCCTATATTGGCTACAATATAGGCAAATTAGAGAAAGACATAAAATTGATTTAAAAGAAGGTATAGAAATGACCCCTAGTGAGTTTGATACAAAAATCTTACAAGTAAAAGAGTACACACTATCAAGAATATATAAATTACTGACTAATATCGAGTTGGAACAGGAAATTATTAAAAACAATATGATTAGATGGGCTGGAAATATTGGGTGTGGTATTTCGTTAGAAGATTGAGATGAATCCTGGACTAAAAATACAAAGTTTACAAGGTGTTCAACCCTTAAAGAAAACTATTATAAAATACTATTTAGATGGTATTTAACACCATCTAAATTAGCTAAAATATATAAGACAATATCAGAAAAGTGTAGGAAATGCCAGGGGAAAAAAGGGTACGCTCTATCATATGTGGTAGAACTGTAAGAAAGCAAGAGAATTTTGGAGAGGAATACACAGTTCCATCATTAAAATACTGGGTACTAATTTTCCTATGTCCCCAGAATTATACTTACTAAATATATTGAAAGAAATAGATATCACTGTACCAAAGAAATATAGTAGAGTTATACTATATATGATAACTGCAGCGAGAATATAATTTGCTTGGAAATGGAAGAGAGAGAGAATCACGTTGGAAGATTGATATGTATCAAATGGATAAGCTAACTTACATTATCAATAATCAAAACATGGAATTAGTTAATCAGGAATGGGAATGTGTGAAGAACTTATGGAAGGAGAAATGGGGGAAGTTGGTATTAATAGACATGTAGATTTTATTTCTTATTGACTCTTGGGAATAGGTGATAAGCTAAACCAATGGGTCTGATTATGAAAAGTAAAAATATGACATATCATTTCTAAAGTATTCAATCAATGTAAGGTGAATGATATAATTTGTATTACATTAAAAGACAAATATCTCCTTTTAATTCATCTTTTGTAACATCCTTAATATTAAGAACAGCTGTAGTGATTGTCTTGTACTTTAGCTATGAAGCAGACAATATAACATGTGTATATAAAGATTTATTAATTACTTATTTATTTTAGTAAGTGTGATGGAGGGCTAAGATACACACAGTTTTGTTTTTTCTATCTTTTTTACTTGATGGTCTTTTTTGTTATTTTTTGTTTTCTATTTTTTGTTGTTATTTAGATGCGTATATGTATCACTAAAAAGAGAATCAATGGACGTTAATATATATACATATGCACACACACACATATATATAGGTTGTGCTGATAAGATGTACACATAATATCTTCTACAGCAAACAAACGGGAGACAGTCTCAGAATAAGAGCTTCAAAAATGCATTATGCATGCCAGTCACATGTATCTTCTTAACTGGCGTAGTAAGAAATTATGGAAAAGTAGCTAGTGACCAGGTGCACAGAACACTCATCAGAAGTTAATGAACCAATTTTTCCTGATGTCTGTTCTTACCACTCTTCCTCTGTTCCATAATTTCATGGAGGCAGTTTCACAGTTTCATAATACAGTAAAAGCATCTACTGTCTTTTCATAACACGTGAGTATTAGCACAACATTATATTAAGAGCATATTAAATGTTGTATTAAAGTAGGTTATATCCTTTCAAAGAAATATTCCACTCAAAAACTAACCAATATTTTAAAAAAAGAAAAAAAGAAGCTATATATCCTCATGCACAAATAAAAAAGTATAACCCAGCCAAAGTTAGGTTGTGAATTTTTATGTATTTATCAGCCAACTCACATTAAACATCCAAGGACAAAGCAGCTCCTACAATATAATATATTTTTAAAGAAGCCAGACCAGCACATCTGAATACCTCAACTGACTTCAGCACATATTACAGACTTTTTTAAAAAAGCTTTGTTTGTGATTGCAATCATTTGCTTTTCAAAATAACTCTCCAAATTTTGGTTACACTGTTGGTATTTGCTGGTCAAGAGAATTTTACAGGATCTTCATATTAGGTTTTTCTTTTAAAGAAACTTGTGTTTATAACTGCAAATGTTCATTTTAATGCAATATTTAAACATTTGGCATATTTTATAGCTTAAAATATTGTAAAAGTTATAAGCCACTGGCCTTTCTGTTCAAATTTAAACCAAGAACATTCTTAATAATTTAAAGCTTGAGACATAGCTATGGGGTAAAAGAACTCAGAAGAAAGAATTTGCTGGTGGCTATTTTAACTGAGTATTTTCAAAATTCAGAAGATTCTCTGGAGTCATATTAGATTAAAAAAAATCTAAGCAAACCCTCACCAAAGGTAATACTGAAATACATGGGAAAATCTTCAGTTTAGTGGACCAATTACAGAAGCCAATTATAACCATCAGAAAAGGCTTATATACAGTGTGTATTTTGCTAGATTGTCTCCCTCACCAATAGCTAATTTCTTAATGATTTTTACTTTATTCAGAAGAAAGTAAGTTTATTTCAGATCCACTAGAGCACTTTCAGACAGTATTCTAGTAAGTATTACCAATGTTTGTAAATGCTACTAAGCCAGAAAAGTACAAAAGGAGTGCAGAATTTAATAATTAGAAATTAGAAATATAAGATCATAAAACAGTATTTAGTAGCGGGGGGAATCACCACAGTTCAAGATCTATGAGCAGGTACTGAACACTTGAAGGAATAAGTAGTTTGCATTGACTTTCTAAATATCCATGATGGTATTGCCCTCTCCTTGAATGAGTTCAGATTAGTAGCTTGGGGTACTGGCAGATGAAGTGGTGATTCTGGATGGTCAAATGCAGTGGTGACCAGCAGGTTACCTGCCTACACTGGTGTGCCACCTGCGGTCTTTAAAAGGAAAAGGCATGCTCATCTACAGTCATTCATGTTTTGGTCACAGTCAAGTTGCATTCCTATAATGTGTTCTGTGTAAGGCTGCCCTTGAGAATTACAAAAAAACTGCAGTAGGTCCAAAATACAAAACCCAGAATTTTAACAGGGCTCATTATACAGATCATATGATTACAATGCCAGTATAATGTTTACAGGTTTCAGTTCAACGTGCTGGTATTAACCCATAATTTGAACAGTTGGGAAACTGACATCTGAAAATGTGCTTCTTCTCACACTTAGTTATTTGTATTCTTCAGGTAAAACTTGAGAATCCATTCTGAATTCGTTTTGCTTTGCATGTGAGGTAGGTATGCCCAAAAAGCAGGGCCTTTACAAGAGAAGCACCCACAATACAGTAATGGAAAACTCTCCTGAAGGGAAGTCTGCCTGCCCAGTTGCTCCTCAACCTTCAGAAAGAGTGATAATCCGATCCTTCCAGAGGGTGTCTGGATGCTGATGTTGCACTGTTTTGTTTTTCACTGCAATGTTTATAGGTATGAGGGGGGCATATTTCCTGACATTTTTATGTAGTTTACAACTGTGCGTTTTAAAATCCTGTTTTGTTGTACAATGGCTATTTTTAATACAGAGACAAGCACATGTTGAAAGTCAGAGGGCCCTTTTGGGGCCTTACCAATCCCACATAAGCTGATCACTCACTATTTTCTGAAACCAGAAATGCCATACCAGTCACTTCTGATTATCTTTCTCCATACGTCATTTTCAGGCTGTTTTGGGGTGGGTGGGTGGACTTGGAAACCTGGAAACCATTTTTCCTAGCCAAAGTTGAGTTTGTTTATTTATTTGTTGAATGGGGGGGGAATTAATGTGAGCTTTGGGGTGTTGGAATCCAGGGGTCCCAAACTCACACAAATCCCACACCATTTTTAAAAGTGAGTAACCCTATCCATTGAGAATCAAGCCAGATTCCATCTAAAAAGCTGCAATCAAGATTCCATTTTTTTGGTCAGACACAGGATTGAGAGCTTGCTTTTAAACAGCATGATAATACTAAAATGAGAGGGGTAGCTAGATTGGTATAAAGACTGTTTATGTCTCATGCTAGAAGAAACATAAAAAAACCTGTATGGAAGATGGGATGCTACAGTGTGGAGCTGCTGTTTTACTAATAATTTACTTTCTTAGGGCACTTACATACTACACAATTATAGCCCTATGGTTCCACTTTAACTGCCATAGCAACATCCTATCAAATCCTAGGATTCATAGTTTAGGAAAACTTATTTAGAATTCTCAGCCAGAGAGCTCTAATGCCTCACCAAACTACAAATCCCAGGATTCCACAGCATGTTGCCATGATTGTTAAAGTGAAATCATAACATTATAATTCTGCAGTATGAAAGACCTTTAATTAAAATAATCAAACTATTATAAACATCACAGTACATGCCACACTGTTTCATTAACACTAGGTAAATCTAATACATTAACACTCTTTAAGTCATTATTTTTCCACCATTTATCTGCCGATAGGCAAAAATGATACAACCATTTTGACCCAAGCACAAGGAAAGGAAAACAGTCAAAAGGAAAATGCTCTTTGTTATGAAATCATGTATGCCACATGAATATTACTTTCATGACACTTCCAACAGTCCAAAGTCTATATATTACTGGTTTTAGGCCAGTTATAAAAGGAAAAATGGACCCAGCTTATCCCAGATTCTGTTTTGAGGCACAAGCCCCTCTATGGGCTGCTCTAGCTGAAGTAAGGAGACAGGGTTAGGCTGGAAATATATTTTCAGCAGAAGCTGAAAGAAATAGTCAGACACTAGGAAGATCAGCAAATGAAGCAAGATAAACATAATCTCTTTGGTATGGGAGTGGAGCTCTTAAAAGCAAGGGATCTGGGGATGTACATGGCTAAGTTTAGCCAGACATGGAATGTGGCCTCTGTATTAGAAAGTGACAACTCCCACAATATTCTCAAGGACTCAGCTGAATTTTTAAAGACTGCAGCCTTCAAGGTTGCTGGAAAAGCACGTGGACTGTGTCAGCAAAAGACCTAAAAACAGACTCAATCTGAGAATGGCTTTTTGACTCCTAACACTTCCAGCTCACCCGTGATTCCTCTAATTCTACTCATGATGCCTCTAATTTTAGCCTAATGGATAAAAAAAGTATCTCATCGTTTCAAAAAAAAAATTGTACTTACAATTTTACAATTGTACTTACAAAAAAGTACTTACGTGAGGTAAGTTCCTCTTACGTTGGCACTCATCATAAGGTCCAATTTCTTTGTAGGCATTTCCAGTGTGCCAGTCAGAGAAATAGCACTCGCATTATTCACAAGAACATCTATTCCTGTTTTTTCAAAGAAAGTCATTTTAATGTTGTAAAATTATCCTTAAAAAAACTAGCAACTTGCCTGTTGTGCTAATTGTTTTGAAATGTTTTAAAAAACAGACTTTAAAGCCATTCACCTCAGGATAGCCGTTAAGTCAGAAACAACCTGAAGGCACACAACAAATTAAAGATTAATACACTCAATGTATGTTTTATATTTTAATTTAGGTCATTACCTCCAAATTTCTGAATGGCCTGATTCACTGCATCAATAATTTGATTTTCCTCTCTCACGTCAACAACACATGGCAAAGCTTTTCCGCCAGCTGCTTCAACTGGGAGAGAAAAGGGAAAATAGGCAAAATGTGGTTTGTTCAGAATTTAAATATTAAAAATAGAGCATATATGACACAATGGCAAGTTGTTTACATCCTAAACAAAATGACCACAGACCTCTCTTCATTTTATGGCAACCACTGTCTTGGCTCAGCACTAGTTTGACAGAGCAATGTCGTCAGGGAGAGACTGGCAAAAAGTGGCTCCTCAGATGTTGTTGGGATGTTACTCTCTTCATCTTACTAGCCAACACAACCAGTGCTGAGGGATAATGGGAAATGGAAGTCCAACACTAATGGGGAGGGGGGCACATCCTTGCTGTAAAATTTAGCACCAGAATAAAACCTGGAGACGAATCTCATTGTTCTTGACAATGTATCAGCGTGAACCCTACGATAAACTATATTCCCCATCCTCTGCAGTTGCCTGGGGCCAAGATCATGCTCAGTTTTGGCAAAGTGGAACACTCTACCAGTAGTATTATGCCAGCTTTATCAGGAGACACTTTAATGCTTGGCTCTGATCAGCCATCACAACCACAGCACTACGGTGGTGTTGAGAGAGTAGCCTTAGAAAATCACCTGTGATATTTCATCAGGAAATCTTCCATGCCATTCCGCCTATAATGCCTTCCCACCAAGGAAGGGTCAGAGTAAAGGAATTTAAAAAGCAAAGGTTGCTCTCAACAAAGCCAGCTTCTGTTGTAAGTTGTGTGCCAGTTAACCATTACCACCTCCTCTATCAGTGCTGGCAAGTGCAGCAGGTGGCCGAAGATCTGCCTGCTATTCACTGCTGCTACTGCTTGCGTAGGGAAGTCTTGGAGACTACCCTATGTAAATAGCAAGAATATCAGTGAGATTATCAATTATGAGAGTGGCTTGACTCTACAACAGTGCTATTCAAAGTGACAGTCCCTGAACCGGTGCTGGTCTGCAAGTTGTCAGCTTGCAGAGGTTCCAGGAAAGAAAGAAAGAAATAGTTTTAGCTAATGGACACAAAAGATGGTACAGGTCGCTGGCACATCAGAAAACCAAACTGCCAGTCCCAAACATCAGATTACCTAAGAAGCACTGCTATAGAAAACTCCAGGCTGCATCCTCTGAAAATCTTGAGAACTGGGATCTTTCCTGCATTCATCTTCAGTGGAGGACTCTGGGTCATCTGCTAGGCCAATGTTCCCCAACATGGTATCATCCAAATATTTAGACAGCCTCATCGGCTCAGGCCAGCATGCCCAGTGTGGAAAATACAGAGAATAATAGTCCAAAACATCTGGAGTGCACCAAGTTGGATAAGGCATTGAATAGAGTACGTTTAAGAGTAATTTCAGACTGTGAGAGTACACTTTAAAGCAGGAGTGGGAAATGTGTTGCCCTCCAGATGTTGGATTGCAGCTTCCCTTACAGCCACTGATGAGGAATGATGGGAATTCCAGTCCAACAACATTCCATAACTTGATCTAAAGTTTATGACAATTTAAGGAGAAGGATGTGGCTGGCCATGAAAAGACTCTAGCCCAGGAAAAATTTGTTCATTTTCCTTTCCATCTCAACAGTATACCATAGCATACAGAAATCCAGATTCTTAAATTGGTTAAGAATTCTGTGCATGTCAAGAGAAACCCTTAGATAGAACAGAGTACAAATGACCCAGCTCAATGAGATGTCTCTGAGATAGTCCCTTTGATTCATATCGTTATGGGCTAAAACCCTGAATGATCTGGAGGTTAAAGCAAGCAGTGGAGCTCAGTTCCTGCGTGGGTGCCTCCCTCTGAACTTACGTTCTTCTGCAGCAGTGTAGATAGTTCCTGGGAGTGTACGATGTGGCACTCCTGTCTTAGCGGCTATCACAATATTTGCCCCATCCTTTGCCGCTTTCAAGGCAATCGCTTTTCCAATACCACGGCTGGCACCTGTGATAAAGAGTGTGCATCCTGCCAACTTCCTAAAAAAAAAAAAGAGTGAAAATTAGGAAAAAGAGAAGTAAATTTGGCATTAGGAATCCACTAAAACGGAAGTTGAAATTTGGTAAGTAGAAACCAGAAAGCCAGTGACTACCAAGGTTTTGGGTTATTTACCCACTGGATTCTCATTTCCCTGAACTGCCTGGAATAATTTGTTTTGTACAGATTTTCTTGATCTGTTTTGACTGCTGCATGGGAAAGAAAACAACAACAAAGGGTACCATACAAGCTGGCCCCAGGGCTGTCTCAGCCTTGCTCCTCTCTATTCTTTCCTCTAGGCAACCAACCTAAAACTTTTGCCATAGGAACATGATGAGACATGACCTTCCAGGGTTACGGACCCTTATCATAACTGAAACATTCAAAGCAGCTTTATGAAGCATCAAACACTGACCCACATAATTCTGTATTGTTTACACCAAGGGTAAGGAGCCACTTTCAGCTCATGAAAGTTCTCAGGAACTGCATTCCAGTGTAGGAGGGGAAAAGGAACCAAAAATATCACCATATTTCATATTGTGACTCAGGTCATTTCCACATTACACTGTCATAGTGCTATTATTCCACTTTCCACATCCTGTGGAATTCTGGGGTTTGTAGTTTACTGAGGCCAAAGAGCTCTCTGGCTGAGAATTCTAAATGCCCCTCCCTAAACTGCAAGCCCCAGGATTCCACAGGATGTTGAAAGTGGAATAATAGCACTATAATGGTGTAGTGTGGAAATGGCCTAAGCCGAGGAACTGCAAACTTTCAGAATGACAACAACAAGATTTTGACAACAAAATTACATGTGCTTGGACATAACTAAGTAGTTTCTCAGGAAGAAGACACAGCCATTTGGAGAAACCCAGAGAAGGAGATTCCGTCCCTGGGCAAGAGGTGTCCTATCTCTAGACTACATGGACTTGAAGCAGCTCTCTTAGACATTGGACAGGTAATTCCTGTCGGTTGAAGCCAACATGCCCTCTACTGTTCTGACATGGCCTTTCCCAAACAGATGGCACCAGAAAGATCAAGTATCAGCTTCAGGCAAGTGGATTCTTTCTCCTCTAAACTTGTTGGATCATTGTGTTAACACAGTGGTTCTCAACCTGTTGGTCCCCAGATGTTCGTGGACTTCAGCTCCCAGAAGCCCCAGCCACTATGATCAATGCTCAGGGCTTCTGGAAGCTGAAGTCCACGAACATCTGGGGACCCACAGGTTGAGAACCACTGTGTTAACAGAAGAAGCCTTCCATTACTATTCACAAGTCAAGGGGGGGGAAGTAGTGTACGGAAATAATAACTGAATCAGAAACTAGAAATTAAAGTAAGGCTGAAATCCCAAGTTTGCTTCCTTGAAAGATAATTTCATCAAAAGCAACACACTTTTAGGTAAAACTACATGTAAAGTGAAAACAATAATACTTCTATTGTTCTTTCAATAATTCTACACTTACAACTCAAAAATCTACTCGGTCTCCCCTCTGCATCCTGAATATTTTCTTCTGGTACCACCATCAGCACACCATGTTGTGGTTCTTCACACCCCGAATCTTGTTTCCTAACTGAAACCATCCTGCATGCACTACCCAGAATCCTCCATTCATTTCAATCTCAGCAATATTCTAAATTCAGAAGGCTTAGTCTGAATTAATTTTAGGATAGGTGACAGATCCATTAATTGATGTTTCATTACTGATTTTGATTTACGGCCACAAATGTCACTGAGCTGGGCTAATTCTACAGTAAGTAGTACTGATCAATCCATGCCTATAAATGCCAAACACTTTACTAATGTAATATCAGGATCAAATCAAGCCATTATCTACTACATTTCTTTTTTTTAAAAAAAATATTGAACATAAAATATGAAGTGTTCTTAAGTATCATTGCTTACAGCAGGGACAGACTCAGTTTTACCTTTTTTAAGAAGAAAAAGCAGAACATTCTAAAAAATACGCCAACAACCAATATAAATAATACAAACTGTGTTTTAACTTTACATAGCAGATCCCAAGGGATTTTACTAATGTACCTTTACCTTCAACTCAAAGCCTCCCATCTTGTGGGCTTCCCATTCAAAACTACTGGGCCACCACGTCAATAAAACATGGGACCAGATAGGCCAGAACTGGAGACTGTGCAGCTCTCCAGATGTTATTGGAACGCAACTGCCAACAGACCTAGGTAGTATAACAAATGAAGACGAATGCTGAGAGTTGTAGTTCAATAACTTCAGAAAGACACTATACACATTCCTGAGACAGGTCTTTGGTCTGATTCAGCCCAGCTCTTCTTAGATATGCATCTAAAAACCCAATACTAAATGGATAGCTGTGTTATAGTTGTTATAGTTAAATTACAGTTGCCGCCATATTGTAGTAATTTTGCTCTCATTGGCTTGGATGTGCAGTAATTCACCCCTCACCTTCATTTCAATTGGGGTCTAATTAACCCCAATGACCTTTTAGTGAACACATTCAATTTTCAAACACAGACAAACAGGGGTGGGGAGGTACAGTTGAAACACTACAGAGCAATCATTATTACAGAAGAAAAATTAGAATATGAAGCAGCAAGTATATGGGAAGGAGGCTTCCAATTCACAATGGAATGACAGATGTGAGAGGTAACTGACCTTTCAAATAAGTAATGACATTCTTACATATTCATTTGTCAGAACAGAACTATGCTCACAACATTCTTTTTTAATTAGGGGATGGTGTGAGAAAATTAGATCCTTCTTTATTGCACCTCTCTCAAATGAGGTCATTTTTATCTTGGCCATCAATATGTAGCAATTCATAACTCCAACAATGAGAAGCAATGAGCTAATATTTTCTATTTAGCCTGGTAAATTCTTATCAGTAGCTCGGTTTGGATTTTGCAATCACAAAAGGGACAAATGCTAGCTCTAACACAGTTAAATCCAAAGCAAGCTACAACATGATTCAACTTACATTATACTTACTGACTTGAATTTTACTCTTAGTCTTTCCTTCATAAACACAGATCATTCCAGCAGAATGACTGCTTTTGTTTTCAACAATTAGGTCTATCCAGGGAGCTGTCCAAGGCAAAAAGGCCAAATCTCTTCCCTGATTGTTCTGTTTCCTTTTGACATAAGGCAGGAACTCTGACATACAGAGATTACGGAAACCAGACTCCTCCCAGTGCACTGCTTGCTTTCTAACTGGGAAGGCCACTCTTATGTGAGGGAATTCAGGTAAGGGTCTGGAACAACCACTCCTTGAATAAAGCTTGCAACTTTGGTGCTGCTGGGAGATATGACAAAAGTGTATGAAACTACACAGTGTGGAGAAAGCAGGCAGGAAAAGCTTTCCTCTCTTTTGTTTTGTTTTTTTGTTTTTTTCAACATATTATCAATCTTTATATACTGAAATTCAGTATAAAAAATTCACAGAAACGCATCTACCCTGCCAAAGTCTGAAGCTTTTTGCATTAGTAATGCTTTTCAACACACAAACTAATGCATATTCTAGAAGGCCACATAGATCAAACTAGACAAAACTTTAAAGACTTAATTTGCCTCTTTCCCTAATTTAGAATAACAGCAGTAGACTCAGTCCTGACTGGGACTCAAGTGAGGAACCAACCCATGGATCCCAATATGTGGTACTAGTCTGGATCTGTTCTCTGTATCTGCAGGTTTTATTTCCTGAAAGTGATTTATTAAAATAAATGGATCACTATCGGGCAATTAAACTATAGGCAGATGGGACAATGGATTTATCCCTCCCCACTGCCCCAGCTAGGAGTGTAATCACTTTTCTTACTCTTGATAGAGTAACAAAAAGATGTAGCTGCAATGACACTGAATGGGCCAAACTTGATTATATTTACTTGGTAGATAAGTTCACTTAGGCCATTTCAGCACTACATTGTTCTAGTGCTGCTATTCCACTTACTTTTTTTTTTAAGTTTATTTTTATTAAAGTTATAACAAACAATATTTACAAATAATCATGCTTTCTTTTTATAAATGTATAAGAAACAGAAAGCAAAGAAATATATACAAACAAATTTATATACCTATATACTTATAAATTTATATACCTATCCAACATCTAATTCTATTTCTATTTCTTTTTCTTCTATTGATCTTCTACCTTAATCTACATAAATAGATAAATAGATCATTTTCCTTTTTATGTGACTTGCCATATAATTTTGAAAATATATTTTTCAATTCCCTTTTCCCATATCTTTGCTTGTTTTCATTCTTTTCATGTTTCTTTCTGAATCATCTATTTTCTTTGTATGTATTCAATTCTTTGTATGGTTTCAATTCTTCCCTATTTTTCCCTCTTGTTTCACCCTTAAGTGCCATTGTCAAATCATCCATCATTATCATTTCTGATAGTTTAGTATCCCATTCCTCAATATCAAGTATATGTTTACACTTCCAGTACTTTGCATAAGTAATCCTTGCATTTGATACCATATATAGTATTATTCTCCAGTATCTAATATGCTCTTTTTCTATTTGATGTAACATATTTAAAAGAAATATTTCAGGGTGCAAAGGAATATTAATTTGTAATATTTCCAATATTTTCTTTTGAATGCTTTTCCAATATCTTTTAGCTTCAGGGCATGACTACCACATATGAAAAAATGTTCCTTCCTCTGTCTTAAATTTCCAACATTTACTGGAAATCTTGTACATTTTTCTTAATTTTGCTGGATCTAAGTACCATTCTATAGAGCATCTTAAAGTAATTTTCTTTCAGCTTTTGGGCTAATGTAAATTTTTGTGTGTTCTTCCAGCTTTTCTCCCAATGTTCCAAGCTAATTTCATGTCCTATATTTCTTGCCCATTGTATCATTGAATCTTTAATTATTTCTGTCTCTAATTCTCTGTTTAATAATATTTTGTAAAATTGAGCCACTATATGGTCTTTTTTTCAAGAATGACATTTTCAAATTCATTTCTTTTCCTTATACTTTCACATCCTTCCAATTTGTTATCCATTTTAAATCTTTCTTTCAATTTATTATATAAGAACCATTTACATTTGAAACCTTCCATCTCTAGCTCCTCTCTTGTTTTTATTCTTAGACTTGTCTTTTCTTCTACTAAAATATCTTCATATCTGATCCTTTCCTCTCTTTTGAATAATACTAGAAACTGGAATCATGCATAGAAGCTAAATAGTGGGGCAAGCAGGACAGACAAAAGGAAGTCTTCTCTACACAGTACATAGCCAAACTCTGAAATTCACTGTTACAACATGCAGTCACAGCTGCTAACTTGGATGACTTTTAAAAAAGATTAGTATGAGGCCAGAAATGGTACCTGCCAGGATAGTTTTATGCCACCTCCAGATATACAGCACACCTCTGTATAGCAACTCCTGGAGAACATGAGATTGAGGGTGCAGTTGTACTATTGTCCTACAAATGCGCTTCCCATAGGCAATTGATTGGCCGATTAATGAACGGATAATGGATTAGATAGGCCTTTGGTGTTGAAATGTCAAATTTCCAGAAATGCTGTAGTCATGATGCCAGAGGAAAACAATTCTCCCTTTTTTTTCAGAAAAAAGGAAATTTTCAAAAATGTTTTTAAAAACGCAGTATTAATGCCCTTTATGGAATAAACGTCCTACTTTAGGGTCATAAAATTATGCATAAACTGTTTGGGCATAAAATGATCAGGTCTGATATATCAAAAGTACAGTTTATTCAGAATATAATTACAAACTGAATTTACTTTTTATAATTTTATTTTATTACAAATGAGCTGCAAACAGAACCTCTTTGGTCTATCTGTTTGAGGAGCAGGAAAAAAACAACAGTTCTGCACTCATGTTGTAGGAAATGAGACATAAATACAGTCACAGACGGTGGAGGTGAGGACAGAAAGGCAAACACAGCCACAGAGGCAGATACAATTCCCAATTCTCATTTCAAGGAAACTCTTTATCAAGAAAAGGAAAGGAGGGAAGAAAAAAAAGCGATGCGGCAGCACCATTACAGCTAACTGGTCTTTATATTAGCATGAGTTTTCATGGATACAAACCCACTGCTTCAGAAGCAGTACAGAGTGATATTAAAGCCTTGAGTATAAAGCATGTTTATAATGTCCCCTCCACTTTTGCGAGGGTTTAGGGCACAGAACCCTTGCGAAAGTGGAAAAACTGTGAATAATCCCTCCACACACACAATCCCCCTCACATTCCCTTCCAGGAGTCCCCCACATTCCCTTGCCTTATTGCCTCAGTGCATGTTCTCAGCACCAGTGCCAGAGGTGAGAGAATGGGAAAGGGGAGCTCCAGAGGGGAGAACCGCCTTACCCCAAACCCCTTGCCTTTTGCCCAGACATGCTTGCCTTCTTTCTCCATGCCTGGTAAAACACAAGGGTATGGGAGGAAGAGACTGGAGAAGGGAGCCATGCACACAGCTTGCTAATAATCAAATTCATGAAGGTCAAACCGAGAAATGTAGTTGGAAGACTGTACCCAGTTGTGGGAGTTGGATAAAATGTAATAGGATCCAAAAAGATGCAAATCATATCCCTTCCCCTAAATTTTCAAAGGGCCGACTGGGCAAGGTGCTACAGGTTTTTCAGATCTTTACAATAGTCAGTTAGTGTTGATGTGTGAAAGCAATAAATTTACTTACCAAAAGTCAGTTTTCCTAGATTCTAAACTCCCTCTGAGAAGATTCCTTTTGTTATATGTGCAGTAGTGAGGCTTCTTAAATCAATATATGTATATTAATATATGAGCCAAGAAGACATTGTCATTGTTCATAACTCTGCTAATGGATTGGAATTCGTGAACATAATTCAATTCAATTGTATCTCTTTCTAGTCTTCCTTTGTTCCTTCTGTTCAAGGACCATAACCTGTAAATCCCTTACTGTACAGCCAGTAAGGCTGAAATGTTCTGCAATTGGTTTTGGATATTGCCATTTCTAATGTCACATTTGTGTAATATTGATTCCAGGGTAGATGTGGCAATGGAATTGGCATCTGGGTTTATGGCAGTCTTGTCCCTGTATTACCATCCACATTATGAAACCTGTTGTGAGTAGCTGCTTAAAATGTGGAGGCTGTCTTACAGGCCAACATCAAAAGGAAGTAATTATACTTTAAAGTAAAAATAGTCAGAACAATTTTTCTCCTTAAGTGTGCTGCAGCATAAAAATATGTCCCAAGCAGATTTAAAATATGTTCCGAGCAGGTTTGGAAAAAAAAAAAGGTTTGAGTTACGAAACTCAAATATTTTCCTCTGGTAAAGAGTTTTTCCTAAAATGCATGCTTGCTATATCCATCCATTCTTTCTCAACAGATAAACCCCCCTCAAACTGGCTCAGCCCAATGCTCTGCTGTAACTGGCAGCAACAGTCCAAGATCTTGGGCAGAACCTTCCCATTATCCTCTTGAACAGTGGGATAAATGAGGCTGCGTCCCTAAGGTTTTGTGCCTGTCTGGGCGCTACTATACCATAAAATTTTCATGGAAAAATAACAGAAGGGTCTTTAAAACAAGCAGGGAGGTTGCTTGCAATATGCCTAGGAAGCCCCCCAAAGTCGCTCACTCCTGTTCTACACGACTCTTTTAACCAGAACTTGGTAATATTACTTTTGGCTGCAATTCTCAGAATCCTCCAGCCAGTAGTGATGCTGACTAGGAAAATCTGGGTGCTATAGCCAAAGAAGTAACTTTTCAAACTCTGCTTTTAACTACAGACTTCACAGATGAAACAAGAGTCCATCCAAAGACACAATTCCAGGAGTTGTGATCCAAAGAAACTTTCCAACCCCTGGCTTTTCTGTTCAACCTGGAAAGTCTCAGGAGTTTTTCCTCGTTCTCAAGAAATAACACCCAATCCTTCAATCAAACCAGTTCCCCTTGGAGCACACCAGGTTGGCCACTTAGCGGAGCTAACTTTCACATTCTCAAGCTTCCTTTCAGGTATCTTTATGTCTATAAGTAGGTAAAGAACTTCTGCCTCTCAAAGTCCAACGCTTTACATTAAAATAAAACTCATCTGACATCTTGCTGCCCATTCCCCAGGCCTGAAGAGTTCCTTCCAAAACTTTCCATACTTCGCTTGGCACGTCACCATTCTGAATAATTTTTGTGTCTTCTGCAGACCGGGTTCACTATTAAAGGTTCCCGCTCTTGTATTTTGCAGGGCAGCAACGGGCCTGCTGGGCCACTACAGAAAGGTCGAGCGTAGCCTGGGGTGTCTGCCACCTCATGAGCCCTATGAGAGCCTATGAATGTCTCCTCTTCTTTACGTCTCAGGACAATACGCCAGAAACTTGATTTTGTCGTTTTCAGAACAAGTTATTCTCCCTTCTCCAGCTGCTTTGTGTAGGAATTTGCCTAAGGAAATATCAGGCGCTTTGAAAAGCTTGTAAGCAGTTTTGCCTCTTTCTGGCTGGGCAAATAAAGTTATCATTACAAGCTTGCTTTTGAATTTTTTCTTCTGGCCAAACAGGCAACTGGTAATTTTTGCAAATATATCTATATCTATATATTCACATCCCAAGAAGTAATCCCAAGAACAACTGATGCCCCAAGGTTTCCACTAGCCGCTAAAGAAGCGCGTGTAACCTGCAGCAGTCAGCATTAACCTAAGGCCACTTCCACACTACCCTGTTACGGTGTTATTATTCCACTTTCGACATCCTATGGAATTTACAGTCTAGGGAGGGGCATTTAGAATCCTCGACCAGAAGGCTCTTTGGCCTCAGTGAACTACAAATCCCATAATCCCACAGGATGCTGAAAGTGGAAAGGGCCCTCCTGTAGCCATCACGGTTCCCCGCGGGCGGGGGAGCAGCATCAGCGGACTACCCTGCAGTTCCAGCTGCCCTCCGTCGCACTTTATCGAGCCAAGCGGAAAGTCCCCTAAAGCCAAGTCCACGTGGCGCCCCAGTGCCGCCCCCTCTCTCCCCCTCCCCGGCCAAGAGCAGAGCCTGCGCGGGCGGGCGGGGGGCGGGCGGGGGCGGGCGGGAGCGAAGTAACTTCAAACCGAGCGCGCCGCTTACCCCGTGTTGGGCAGCATGTCTGGGTTCGAAGGAGACAAGGGGCAGGGACCGCCGGGCAGATAGCGGGGCCGAGGCCCAGGCGGGACGATACGGCGGCGCCTCGGCTGCCTCCGCAAGGCCGCTCGGGTTCCAGCGCCGGCCTCTGAACGTTCAACTAGGGCAAAGGGCGCAACAATCGGCCGGGTCAGCCGGGCTCCCCCTCCTCCTCCTCCTCCTCCTCGGGCCCTCGCCCCGCCCACTCCACGCACAAGAGCCACGCCCACGTTGGCTTTCCTAGGTGCGAAGGGAAACTACACCCCCGCTAAGCCCCGCCCCATTCAGCCAATCCAATCACTATCCGTTCCAACCCTGTGGAAAGCCGCGTCGCGTCATAGACTCCGCCCCTGGCTCTGCGCGTCCGTAGCAACCGCCCGGAGCTGGCGTGAGGGGAGAGCTCCGCCTTTCCTGGCCACGTGACCAGAGGAAGCCCTCCGTTCTTTTCTGGCCGCCCTTCGCGCCTGCCCGGGTTTTCCTCCTCGTTTTTACCTTCGCGCCTGGGATGCTGAAAGTCAGTGTGAGGGGTCAGGCGGCGGGGAGGAAGCGAGTGGTTTTGCGGCCGCGCGCTCTTCCCTTTGGCCGTTTCCGCACGAGGCCGTTGTGGCGCTATTATTCCACTTTCAACATCCGGCCCCTCCCTAAACTGCCAACCCCAGGATTCCATAGGATGTTGAAAGTGGAACAGTAGCGCTGTAACGGTCTCGTGCGGAAATGGCCTGGGTCTCTGCGTCATATTTATTTCCGTTTCTTTTTTTCCTGTACATAACATTTTTTTAAAAAAAATGAACATGGAACAAGTTATTCATTTGGAGTCCTCTTATTTCAGAGTCTTTATGATTTCCTGGAAACGCGATGATTCTTTGGGCACTCCCGTCGTCCAAAATAATAACAAGAATGATAATACGATGACAACAAAATAATGATGATAACAATAAAAATATAATAATAAATATAAATAATGATAAATAATGATAACAAAATAATAACAATAATGGCGTGTTGATACCTCCCACCAAGAATGAATCTTGTCCTTGCTAGGTGATTTAGTCTTAAGGAGTAATTTGGAAATTCTCTTCCCCTGAGAAGAATTCTAGTTCTAAATCTAACATCAGATTACCCTCCTGTGCACAGGCTGTTTGGGGTGAAAATAGAGTCTCCTTGAGTTCAGTGATATTTAGCGTGGGAATGAACAAACATATATGGAATAAGATGGGCTGAAAGTCTGATTCAGTCAAGGAAAATCCTTCATAGTTAAATATATGCTGTGAACTCTTCTAGGTAACATGCTGACCCAGTAATAAGCTGGTGAGTGACATGGCTAAAAATTGCAGGCGTAAGCAAAATAAAACAAGTTTGAAATTGTATAGATCACAGGTGGCCTTTGGAGCCGAGGTCTCGCTTGCATTCTCAGCCTGGCTCTGCTACTGCCGGTGTGGCTGGGTGTTTGCTTGCTTGCTTGCTTTTGGTTTGGTTTGGTTTGGTTTGGTTTGGTTTGGGGGTTTTTTTGTGCCGGTCTGCTGAGCTGCTCATATATTAACTTTTGTTTTGCCACCTCAGACCCCCGTTTGGAACTAATCCATTCATGAAAAAGAGCTTACAGTGAAAAACTGCAATTAGCTATACCAGTGAGATTTTTCTTTTTTTTTTAATGTGGCAGCTTCTCTGTTTTTTCCCCTCATGAAGCGGTTTTTCCCTTTTTTTTACCCCTGTGGTAGGAAGTAGAGTGGCAAAATCACTATCTGTGCTGTAGATGGTCTCAAAAACAATCCCTTCCTCGCAAAATTTCAGTCTCATACAGCCCCCAAGTTTTATATATTTTAGTAGAAGTAGCATCCATAGAAAGGTAACACAGTTGCAGGAAATAGCATATATTTAAAGTTAATTAAAATGCTGTGCAACAGAAGCACTGGAAATCTTAGAATTTCATTTGCAAAACAAATAAATAAGAAGGGCAGACCTGAACATTCTCAAGCACTTTCACCCTTTAGGCCATGGATCACAGACACAAATGCCATTTACATATATTTGAAAACAAAATAGAGTGTACTGAGAATGGACTTGTCCCACAAGCTGGAACTTGTTGACATTGTACCCACAAAACTTTATTTTTGATTTAGAGTTCTCCTAACATACTTTTCTTCCTTCAGCATTTGAACAAAATTTCTCATGTACTCTTGCAAAAAAAACAGTTTTCATGGTGAGCAGCTGGGAGATACAGCAATACGTTGGCAGAGAATGGTGGCATGGTGAAATTTGAAAGATACATGACTTCTACATAACTCCCACGGGCTTCTCAGAGAGCTGTACATATTCAGGGTGTTGGAAAATATAATGAATAATTAGCAGCTCCAAATTACACCAGTGAATCACTCTCAGAGCTGGGATGTAGAACATTTGGCATCTACATCTATTTCCATGCCACCAAAGTACCAATCTCAAGGGAAGGGAAGGGAAGTACAGCAGAAACCTAGTGGCATTCACCTTCAATAATCATTTCATCTATATCTGTTAAAGCTAGCATAATATACAAAAGTTCTCTGCAATAGCTTGAAAGTTAAGGTCAAGGCCCTCCTGAATTGTTGAGACTGATAAAAGGAAGACGTTGGAATAGACACTGTTGAGTCGAGTCTATTGTTATGCTTAGGTGACAAAATTAACTTTCTAGGGGTGGGAGTGATACAACGTTATGCCCCTGGAATCTGGAAAAGTGGATAGCATTCTGGAACATAACCAGTGTTTTGGCTAAACTTTCAAGGGAAATGAGCAACAATTGATACATTGCTTGGAGACAGGTGGGGGAAATTAAAGGCTGTTGTCTTTTAAGCTATGTTATGTGGTTTGGAAGGACTCCCTGTTGCCAGAGCCAACTGTCCTTGCAATTCTTAGCCTCTCTATGTAACACTATTTATTACTGAAAAGCATTAGCAGCCAGTGTGTTAATAAAGTTTCCAGAAAGAAGGCTCCTAACACAAGAACTGAGAAGGCACTATGTAGTTTTCCTGACTTTTGCCCCTTCAAAAGATTTTCCGAGGTAAGGAAAGGGGTAGAACAAGTAGCAGAGAAAAAGGAAGAGTTACAAGTAGAAGACAATAATATCGAAGCCCGCATAAAATTCACTAAATTGAGAGAAAGGCATGGTATGATAAAAGTCACAGACTCATATAATCTTAAGAGTTGGAAGAGGCAGTAAGGGCCATCTAGTCCAACACCAGCCCCCTGCCATGCTTGAACACACAAGTACAGTACTCCTAAAAGATGGCCATCCAACTTCTGTTAAAAGACTTGCAAAGAAGGAGACTTTTCTACCTTCCAAGGTGCTGAAAAGTTCTTACAACAAAGAAGTTCTTCCGAATGTTTAGGTGGAATCTCTTTTCTTGTAATTTGAATCCAATCTGAATCTTGTAATTTGAATCCATGAGCCAGCATGCTGTAGTGGTTTGAATATTTGACCACAACCCTGGAGACCAGGGTTCAGTTCTTCACTCGGCCTTGGGAACCCACTGGGTGACCTTGGGTGAGTCACACATTCTCAGCCCCAGGAAACCTCATGGTAAGTTCACCTTAGGGTCACCATAAGGCAGCAATGGCTTGAAGGCACATAGCAACAACAGCAAATTTGAATCCAAAGTTTTGCCTGAAGCAGCTCATAGACCTGGATTCATACCTATACATATTGAATGAACTTGAACTGGCTTCTAGTCTTCAGTTTGATCTATTTCATAGGCCTGACAACATAGGATAATGAGAATGAAGATAACACATGATAGTTTCCAAGCATAGTATCATTAACGCTTTGAAAGAAGGGTAGGATAGAAATAAATAAATTGTTCAGGCTATGAAACAAAGTTCGTACTCAGCTAATGCGTGAACATGCAATTCAACTACATATTTTCTTTGCATGATAAACCCACGTGGGCCCAGTAAGATACAATATCTGGTCTGCATGGGATAAATCATTTCTATGGAGTAATAGCCACACTGTTGTTCTCAAAATCAAGATTTATATGCATTCCTGTGATGAAAAGAGGCTCCAAATAAATTTGAAAACAAAAAGCTCTGAAAATGGCAACATCTAAGAACAAAACAGCAGGAACAGCTATTCACTTCTGGAGAACAGGGGTTTCACTCATATGTTCCTCTCGCAGTAATTGGATACAAGCAGGTTCTTTGCAAGGCAGAAAGGAGACAAAAAGAAAAACATGACAGACTTTATATGGAAACTGCTGCCACAGTTATATTCCCAAAAGGAAAATGGTCATTTTTTCCTTAATATTCTCTGGAGCAGCCAGTGATGTTCAGTGAGTATAGATCGAGCTGAAACAAAAGGCCTTCCTAAACCGCCATTTTAATATATTTTGCAAACAGCTCCTAAAATGGAATTTATCTGGGAAATCTTTTCTCCCTTTTTGTTACTGTGTGCCTTTATGTCGCTTCTGACTTATGATGACCCTAAGAAGAAGCTATCGTGAGTTTTTTGAGGCTGTATGTGTAAGACATACCCAAGGTCACCCGATGGGTTTCTGTGACTGAGCAGGGAATCACACCCTGGTCCAATGTTCATATCACTATACCACATTGGCTCTCCTTTCCCTCCTTATTGCACCCTTCTTTTCCCACCCTCAAGTCTGAGGAAAAGTTCCAGGCCATTTCAAAGCTAGTGCCTTACAAACTTACACTATTCCTCCTCTTTGGATTTCTTTTTCTAATGGTCCCACATGGCACCTTGCATTTTAGTATCTGTTAACCTCCCTTTCCCTTCTTCAGAGACACTGGGAATAATAAATTAGGTAATATTGATAGAAATTGGATATTAATTGAATATTGATATAACAGAAAGATGTCATGCAGTACTCAAATGGCAATTCAAGCTAAAACAAACTTTCATTTAAATGCCTGAGAATAAAAAAGTGTGCCATGTAAACAAATAGTCATCCCTTTACATGTGCTAGGGCTAGGAGCATAGGACCCCCCCGAAAGTGAAAAAACTATGACTAACTCTAGGCCCTCCCAACCCGTATTTAACACACACAAAAAGTATGATCACCATATTCATCCCACTGTGGATTCCTTTGAGGCATCAGTGTTTTTTCATAAGGCAGAAGTGGGTGGATTGTGGGGCTTACTGCCACCTCCACTGTTGCCCCACACCATTTTTAATTTTGTTCACAGTTTCTCAGTTCACGAGGCTCACAGTCCCTATTAAAAATGGCATAGGGAGGCAGCAGAGGTGACAGCAAATAATCCATGAATAATCAAATCCGCAAAAGTGAAACCCGCAGATGTGGAGGGTTGACTGTACCTAAAACTGATACCATGAGACATTTAGTCATTTTAAGTATCACAAGCTTCTTTGCTGTTTTTCTTGGAACACAGATTAAAACAGCTATTGTTGTTGTGTGCCTTCAAGTTGCCTCTGACATGGTGACTCTAAGGTGAACCTATCACAGGATCTTTTTGGAAAGATTTGTTCAGAAGACTTTGCCTTCATTTGAGGCTGAGAGAGTGTGACTTGTCCAAGGTCTCCAAGTGGGTTTGCATGGCCAAACTGGAAATATTGTCCCCTTTACCTCACTCTTAATTTTTGTGTGAACTCTGCTCATCCAGTGTGCGAGAAGAACTGTGCTGTGCTTAGCTAAGAATGAGACATGTCATGTCTGTTTCCACAAGCAGAGACAAGCCTGCATTTGCATTAACAAACTCCTCTTCCTTGCTCGACCTCTAAGGGCTATGTTACACTGACATCAATTAAAAAAAATCTACTGCACACTGGGTACAAAACTATATTTTAAAAGCTTATAGCAGGGAGGAGAGAGATGTTGGCCCTCCCAATGTTCTTAGGCAACAATTCCCATTGCATTTGCCAGCATAGCCAGTGGTAGGGCTTGATGGGATTTCTAGGCCAATAACATCTGCAGGGCCACAGATTATCCACCTCCTGGCCAACAGGGATCTAGATGTTCCAGTTTTCTAATAAAAAAACAGAAAGCTTATCTGCAATGCTGATGGGGGCAGGCAGAGACTGAAGTACGTGCACAGAAGATAAAATGTGCTGATTAACAGGTTTCTGTTGTGAATCAGAGTAAGCAAAGAAATGTCAAGCATGCAACCTTCACAGCAATAAATTCTAGATAAGTGTCATTTGCATAGGGAATCGTATCCACTCAAAAGATAATTTAAACATTGTCCTGGCCTAGCAAAGGCCCAACTTTTGAGCAATTTGTAAACATACCCTCTTCCCTTCTGTTTGGACCCTTCCTCTATTGTATCTTCTGGAGACTTAGATTTCTTAAATGAACTCCTGCAGCCATTCTCTTTCTCTTCAGAGATCAGATTTCTTAAAAGAACAATGCATATGCAAATCTGTGACAAACAAGAAGTTTCAGTCCATTGCATGCAACATCCATGCAGCAAAACACAAATGGAAATGTAGTTAAAGTACATGAACATGCATCTAGAACTGTGTTTCTGACATTTACTCTTCTGAGTAACATATACATGCAAACACTAAACATCTAATTGCGCAAAAGAGTGGGCATGCCCCTTCTTGTGTTTTGAAATGAAAAATAATATGACTGCAGCTTTTTGGCTAGTTATGGTCACACCTTAATTGGATCAACTGTTAATTGGATCAACTGAAATGGAGCAGAAACAAATCTGTCTGTCCCTTAGCATTACCTGGATGGCTTGAGGCAGGGCCAGTTAAGTTTTCCTATCTGCTCCGTCTGCATCCAATGTTCAGCATACCGCTGTCTCTTTTGATGTAAGAATTATTAACCACACACTTAGGTGTGTGGATATTAAAGAATACATTAAGTATTGTGGACTCAGGGACCATTAAATTTGATCTGAGTAACAAAAAGGGTAGGGAAACTGGTTATCCGATGATCACTTTAAAAAGAAAAAAGAAATTGTGTGCTTCAGCAGCAACTGATGGCCTCCATTTCAGTGGGACATTGAATTTATTTCAGGTTTTAGTCTGAACTTTAAAGGAACTATTCCAATGTGCTGAACCCACTGGAAAATTTCAGAACCTTGGGTAGCTCTTTTAAGCCAGAACTTCTTCAAGTAGCTGATGTGCAGGATCAACAATTTATTTTTCCCCCAATGTGCTGGGGAGCAGTACTATATTTCTGTCCACTGGTTACGACTCTTTATTTCCTTCCTGGAAGCTTTCAAAGGACCAGTACCTGATGGCTCATGGACTGCCACAGGACTCCACAGGCCACTATTTGAGTAGCACTGCTTTAAACTTCAGACTATAACCTGGAGCAGATTCAGTGCCTTGCGGACATGGAAGCCATCAGGCATCAATGCTTGGGAGTGGATGTGTACTTTCAACCTCAAATGCATAAAATGGAGGAGGGGGGAGAGATGCTTCCTAATAATTAATAAAATGCCAGCAGGGAAGCCATTATTCTTTCCAGCTTGCTGCTATACACAATTGATTTTATCAGTATGCCTCAGCAGGATATGCATTAGAAAGCTATTGGTGCATACTCTGCATATTTTAGAAACAGCCTGAAGACAGTACTTGCTACCTAACAAATGCTCCAGCTTTCTTTAATTATTAGCAGAAGTACTCAGCTTCCCATGGATTAAAAACCACTTTGTCCTCAGCCCAATGCTATTTCTCTCGCACTCTTTCTCCTTACCACCAACCAACCTCCTCACCTACCTACCCATCCTGGTGCTCTCCCTTTCCCACAGAGCTGAGAGCTCTTTTCTCTTCTCACCCACTCAGCTACTCTTTCTTCTCCTTCACCCAGACTCTCTGGTGTCCTTTCTCTTCCTCCACCCCAATGCAGTTTCTTCTTCTCTGTGTTCTTTTCCTTCTCTTCTCTTCTCTCTTCCCTCCTCTCCCTGCTCTTCCCCTCTTTCTTTTTCTTGCAGATCATGTCTTTCTTTCATCTCAATTCTTATGTGGTCTTTCCCACTTTACATTTCCCCGCACTTCACCTCCAAGAAAAGAAACTCTTCTTTCTCTCTCTCAGCCTTTTGAACGGGGCCCTGCAGAAGGAAGCAGCACTCACACCCAGCATATTTCCTTACTATAGCTCTGGCCCCTGTGGAGCTGCCGTGAGGCCCTGTAGCAACCTGGATATGCCTGGCCTGGCCACAGGGTACCCCTTGCTAGTCAAGGAAGTCTGACACCCCATGACTGAAGATGGTACTGCAGACTATAGACTGATTTAAAATAACTAAAAAAAGAGATTTTTCTATGATGAATCCACTGTTCAGGGCTGGATAAAATAATAGTTGGACAGAGAGATATGACTAAAGTATTTTGGTGGATTCTCCTTGTCATAAACAAGCAGTTTGTAACTTGCCAATGAACATCTTCCTCTAACCAGTTCTCATATATGAATTTTATAATCAATACTGTTTTTAATAATGCTACTTCTAATATACTATATCTAACTTACTACAGTATTTAGAACATTCCCACTTAGAGTAGGGCTGGGCAACTTATAGAGGTGGAGGGGAAAAACTTACTCCTTGGGACCTTGGGGGCTCCGCATCTTTAGCATTTTTGGTGCACTTTAACACCTGTCCGTTACGAAAACAACTGTCCAAAAATTGGCCAATTATGTTCCTAGAACCTTCCAGAAAGTTTAATTTGCCAAGTGGAGCCTTTTTTGTGACCGTGCTTAGGCCTGTAATGGGCCCAGAAGGGACTCCCCAACCTCAAAAAAATATAGAAATGAATTCCAGTCAGTTTCAACTTTGAAAAAACCTTCTGGGCCTAAAACAGGCCTGCCACCCTCCATCCAGAATCACCATACAGATTCCCAAGAGGCGTCTGGCAATACAATCTTCCAGTTTTAGGCCAATTTGGGTAGAACAGGAAAGATCTGAAGGGGCAAAAAAAGTTTTAGGAGCTGTATATGACTTGTGGGCCACATTTTGCTAATCCCTATATTATACAATGATACCAAAAGGCCGTAATTTGAATTCATTCCCTTGCCTTATATAATTTTACCACACTCAGAATTTTACATGTTGCTATGATAATTTGCTGCCAAGGTTTGATTGCACTTAATGTGTTGACAGTTTCACCTGTTTTAGCTTCAAATTACCCTGTTACTAGAATATTTATCTTCTGTTGCCTGGGGCTAATGTTGATCATTTTGTGATTTGAATGAAACAAATGCCTGACTGGTAGTACCTGCGGTCCTTTAAAATCATTCATACCAAATTTCATGTGAAATAGGCCTAAGCCAGAAATTTTGTAGAAAAAGCTGACACTTGCTAGTTGGGCCAAACTTACACAAAAATGTTCAGGATGTTGTCCTAAGTCTGGTTAAAAAAATGATTCAACAAGGTGCCTTCTAGAGCAATCATCATCATTACCACCACCACAAACATAAGCACAAAAGAAATTAGAAGTATTTGTACTGGGGTTCCCAAAGGAATTGATGGTTCTGGTGCAAAATCTTATTATGGACTGAGATGCTACTTCACAGTTTCTGTTTTGTAACTTTATGAATGTGTAGCTATGTTGCAGAAATGCCACAAAAAGCTGTTAGTGAATTATGAAGATGGATATCCAGGCAAGAGTGTTCCAATGAGCATAGAGCATTCCTGATTCACATTTGGCACTCCTATTGTGCTCTGGCAGTTCCTACTCAATATCTAGATGTGGATTGGGGAGTGTCCCAATGCTCCTTGGTGTCCATGATACATTGGGCCATGGTGCATCAGTCTTTCCACTCCTATGCAGCAGTTGGATTTGCATATCACAGCAGATAGACAAGTACTTTAAATTAGGGTATGTATTTTGTGTCGATCAATTTGCTAGCCTTTGTGAAAACAGGCTCCCAAGTTATTTTATTCTCTTGCCTTTGAATTAAGAGAACTATACAGTACAAAGCCAACATCTGATTCCTAATGCAAACATCTGCAAACCATGTGCAAACTGGTGGAGAGAAAAACAGTGCTGAAGTCTTCTCATGTTGTTGTATGCTCTCAAGTCATTTCCAACTTATGGCATGCATAAGGTTGAATCTATCATGAGATTTTCTTGGATAGGTTGTATGGAGGGAGTTGCTATTGCCTTTTTCTAAGGCTGGAGAATGTGACTCACCTGAGGCCACCCAGTGGGTTTTCATAGCTGAGTGGGAATTCAAATCCTGGTTTCCCAGAGTCCTAGTCTGAAGCTCAGACCACTATACCAAGCCATCCCATAGCCATTGATTTTCACTGGCCAGTTGTCACATGAAGATTTCCCTCCCCTCCAATTAGACTTATTTCTAATCTTAAAGCCCAGCTTGGGGACTGTTTTAGCCTTCTCTTCCTCCTGGGTCAAGCAGGATTTTGAAACTGGGAGAAAGGCAGTGGGGGTGGGTAGGCTATTCAGTGAGGTATTTGCTGCAGAAAATTCGGTGGGTGCAGAAAAGGGTCAAGCAACTCCCCTCTTGCCTGCCTGCCTCTCAGTTCTTCCCCATCTCCTCTTCTATGTGATTCTCAGTACCTGTAAATTTGGGAACATACATTTGCCAAGGTAACCTGTAGTTCTGGCCTGAATTGTTTACACACCCCATGAAATATTCATTTAATCAAGCTCTAAATGATAACTGCTCATATCAGTCTAGGAGTTTATAGTCAATTTCAAATGACTAAAACAGCTGCAAATTAGCCATTACCAGCAGATGGTTTTAGGTTTGTTTGTTTTTCCTCCAGCTAAATACGATAATCCGGTACAGCAGGAACTCAGCTCAGGATTTGCTTTTATGCTGCTTTACTTCATTTTGAATACTGTAGTCCAACCCCTCTCTGTCAATATAATGAAGATAACTCCTAAATTAGTATCAAGAGTTAAACCTTTAATTCTTTCTATCTCATTTTAAACACACTTAAGGGGGTGGGAAGAAATCATTCATATGTTGGCAGATTAACATGTGTTAAAGAACTCAGAAATGGCATTCACAATGACAGCCAAAGGATCATGTATACATGGTTAAGAAGGTGAAATAATATTAAGTGTCTGCCATATGTTCTTCCTCTTGAATTGCAGAAATTAAAGCAGTCCATCTGCTAAACTACGTTGCTCCGATTTGCGAAAAAACGATGCTGTATTTTGTTCACAGGCACTACATTGACGTGTTACCATCTCCTGGATATATTTTACAGTCCAAAGCACATGATCTCACTGAGTTCAGTTGTGGCAAGATGCACATCAAGTACATAGAATTTTTATGCCTCTCCTCCAAAAGAAGGGGTTAGGAAGAAGATTAGGAGTCTCAGCACAGCCTGGGTTCAGTTTGGGCTCCAGGGAACTCCATGCTTTCTTCAAAATGTATAAGGGCAGGGGCCTTCACAGAGAAGATAAATCAATGGCAGACAAGCTTTTCTTAATAAAAGCTTATTTCACATGGGACAACTATGAAGACCATCAGGTCTGGCATTTGCTTAATATGAACTGATTGTACACCTAGACAAAAGTAGCAAAATTTGGATGTCCAAATGTGGTTGGAATACAATTCCCATAAATTCCTGTGATCAGTTATGCTGTCTTCAGCTGCTGGGACTTGCAGCCCAACAAAAGAGGTAGTGGTAGCTGTCAGTGGGGCAGTAAAGGCATCCTAGATTTTAATCCAGACTTTAAGAGGAATAATCCAAGAAGTTGAACCTTACCCCACAAATAGGTTCTTGTTCAGATTAAAATGTGGAGCAGATCCACTGCCTCATTGACATGGGAAACACCAGTTGCCAATGTCTGGATGGTTACATGTACTTCATTCTTGTCCTAGATGTGCCAGAATCTTTAACAACATATAGGGTTCTGTCACAACAGTTGCTTGACAAGCAAGTCAATATAAAAGAGTCTCCTGAAAACAGAAATCTTCAAACTCACACTATTCATTCCACAAAATGATGCAATTAGTGCCACATAAAGCATCCTGCTTTCTTTTGCTAAATATTCACTGTTCTCTAGTTTGGTTTTCCAGATGCTGTTGAAGACCAATGCCTGTGCTGACTGAGGTATTTGGGAGTTGAAGTCCACCATCATACGGGAACTCAGCTTTGGAAACTACTATAACATATCATACACTAGAGTTCCCAGAGTGAAAACTGGAGACAGTCCTTCCCCTTGTTACCTGGTTGCATGACAAGCAACATCTGCTGAAATTCTCTCTCCTACACAACCATGAAAGATACAGAAACTCTTTCAAGTTTTCAATCTGGCAACTCTATCCCCATGGCTCCTAGCAGGCATTTTGGGGGAAAATATTTTTTGACCCCTGAGGGCCACAAAAATGGCCTTCAGGCTGCACTTTGTTCACCTCTGGCTTAAAGCCTAGAAGATTAAGCCTTAATAGTTGCTAAGGCCACAGACCAACTGTCCTTGCCTTCCCAGACCTAACTAGGAAATCTAGGGTGGACTTTTTATATTTCATTCAGGACATTCTGCATGTAATCAGGTAGAGTTGGTTGTCAGTTCAGAACAGCCTTTCTGTTCAGAAGCACTTTTGGCTTTAACTATTTGCTGGTGACTTTCATGAACCAAATCAATTGTCTGGCTCAACAGAGAAGAAAGTTTTACCAAATCAGAACCTCAAAGGAAAGGGTCATTTCTGTGATGGTAAGATGGTGAACAAACTATTTGCATTAATATCATTGGGTTCGTGAATCTGTTCTGGTTTATATCCAAGATGTTGTGTACTATACCCAAATAAGGTTCAACACCTTGGAAACTTCATTTAAGCTATGAAATAAAAGCCAGAATGGATTCACCAAGTCACTGACATGGGAGTCAACAGCTGCTGCTGGTTCACCCTATATGTAAAAAACAATCAGATGACTGGCTTAAAGTTCAGAGGTCACAGGTCCAGACTGTTCAGGAGATCTCTCCATCAGCCAGTGCAGAGAGCCTTGGTTTTTTGGAGGCAAGAATCAGCTTCTTGAGCAATCTCTGTATCCTGTACAGAAAGAGGTTTAGGAACAGCATGTGAGAAAAGGAACTTGACCTCTGCCTCTTCTTTGTTTGTAGCTGCATGATCTCTGGATATTCTAAGAGATAGGATGGCTAGAAAAATAAACAGCAAGATTGTTTTTGTCTGGTTGACAAATCACTCTGTAGTCACATCCCTGAAATTATTCAATATGAACCAATGAATGACATGTTAATTGGGGCTCAAAAAGCTTATGACCAGCTATGATTACAGATGGGTCTTGCTATGTGTACAAGGAGAATGTAACTGAAGAGTATTGGAGCTATCCCACCCCTTAGCTTGTCATGAGATCAGTTGTGGAATCAAAACTTCAGAGAAAACTGCAGTCAACAGTGAAATGTGCTCAAGGAATGGCTCTGGGGAAGTAAGCTACTGGCAGGTGGAGAGTTTAACACCGTTCACCTATATACCTCTTTTATTCTGTGTACTATGAATTGGCCCTGTAATTAAGGAAGTCCCTGCTTCAAATGGCACCTTCCTCATGAGTTTTTTGGGAGCAGCAAGGCAAAGTAGTGTTTTGTATTGTATTGTATTGATCAAATTTTCAAATTTTAGTAACAATAAAAAGGCTATGCATCAAGACATATGCAGGTAAATTCGTAATACACAAAACTATAAATAGTATTGCTCTTCAGTACATTTTCTTACATTTTTTCTTATGTTTTTTCTTTTATCTCCTAATGTCTTTGCTTCTGAATTAACACTTTGATTTCTCTTGGCATAGTATTAACTAGGCACAGTTGTGTAGTGCTAGATTTTTAAGTGTGCATCCTAGAGCAGCACCCAAAAAAGGAGTCCAAAAATTCAAACAGCTATATTGATTGGTACAAGAAAAAATTTCTGGCAGTTTTGATCTCCATCAGGAACTGATTCTTTGTGAAGCTAATAAAATTTTACAAAAAGTTTAATGGCTGTACTGTAAACTCAAGGAGGAAGTGAAAAAGAAAGAACATATATAAAAAATGAAAAGAAGGATGAATCACCAAGGAAGAATACAGATGTGTAGCCCAGGCTTATAGGTATAGTATAAGGCAAACTAAAGCTCCAAATTGAGCTGTGACTGGCTAAGACAGCAAGGAGCAACAAAAAGGGTTTTGTCAAATATGTTTGAAAAATTAGAATGATGAAGGAAATTGTGTGCCCCGGCTCAGCAAGCAAAATGCTAACAGATAGCAATGGAAAGGGAGAACTTTTCAATACCTATTTTGCTTCAGTTTTTTCCCCCCAAAA
This sequence comes from Iguana delicatissima, assembly GCA_948472985.1. Lineage (NCBI taxonomy): Eukaryota > Metazoa > Chordata > Lepidosauria > Squamata > Iguanidae > Iguana > Iguana delicatissima. The sequence goes on from CAOKZL010000668.1 coordinate 508,783, forward strand.
AGAGGAGTGTGTGCTTCTATAGATCAGCAAAGACCTTCGCAAGGAATCCAAGGTGCAAATCAAGATTGATAAAAAGTTAGTCAGGAACCACTTGGTTACCCAAAGTGAGTTCAAATCTGCAGGGCCAGTTGATCTGCATCCCAGAGTATTTTGAAGGAACTTGCTGACACATTCACAGAACTACTCACCATCATTCTTGAGAAGTCCTGGAGAACAGTTGAGGTGTCAGCAGATTGAGCAAACACTGTCCTTCTCTTCAAAAAGAGACAAAAGAGAAGATCCAGGAAACTGTATACCAGTCAGCCTAATCTCAATACAAAGAAAAATGTTAGAACAGATTAAAAAGGAATCCATCTGTAGTATTTTGATGACAATGTAGTGATTAGTAGCAGCCAGCATGGTTTGTCAAGAACAAATTCTACCAACTAACCTTATATCTTTTTTTAAAAAAACAGGTCACTAACTTAGTAGATGATAGGAACACTGTGTATGTCATTTATCTGGGTTTCAACAAAGTATTTGATATGCGCTCTCATGATCTTTTGATTAGCAAACAGACTAAATATAGAATATATGGAAACAAAGTCAGATGGGTCCATAATTGGTTGGAAAACCATGGCTGTACTTCAAGCTAGAAGTATTGAGTGGAATGCTGCAGGATTCTTTCCAGGAGGTAATATTCTTCAATATTTTTTTGTCAATGATTTAAATCAATGGTTCTTAACCTGGGGTCTGTTACCCTGTTAACTGGGGGTCCCGGGAGGGGCACCCAAATAACCAAAACACAATAACGCAAGATGGAGAAATTAACTGGAGCACTCACTTAAGCTAACGAGAGGCAGGGTAACTTTGCGGGGATCTCGTAACCCTATGTATACGGGGTCAGGTCAGTCAAGCAGTCAGACAGTTTTAAAATAGCAAAAATGATGTTTTATTAACTAACAAACAAACAGAAAAGACACCACATTCATGCAGCTAATGGAAGAATTAGAAATAAGGATTTTCAGGGGAAGTGGGTGATACGACACTTTTCTCATAGTCCTGAAGAAGCTGAAGATGGTAATGAAGAAACTCAGCGTGGTGGCCGAGGGGAGTTCACCTGACAAAGTGGCAGCAAGGCTGGATGGAAGTCCGGAGCGATCTGAGGAAGCTCTCGGAGCTTGGGGTTTTTATGGGGGAAAATATGACCGTGGGCTAGTCTGTACTTGGGAGAGAACAATGAGGTTTGGGTGCAAGACAATGTCTCCGAAAGGTCAGAATTTAACATGATTGAGTTAAGTTCGAATTGACAAAGGAACGGCCGGTATGCAGATGTAGCTCGCTTGGGCAATTGGGGTTCTAGCTCGTCAGGGTGCCTGCTCGGAACAGGGGGCTCTTTGTGTCAGCGTGCATCTGTAATGAAGTGTTTGTCTAGGGAGGTCTCCTAAAGCAAGATCTGGCTGAGTCTGGCTTGCCTAGGTGGAGAAAGGAATGTTTCAGCATTTAATAGCCATGCCTAGCTCCGTGCTTGCTCGGGGGCCTCACAAACACTTGGCTGAGGGTGGCAAAATAAGACTGAATTGTGATATCAAAAATGATATCTAATGTCTACTGAAGCCAGGCCAGTTCACGGTGATAACAGGTCCATGGACCCCCAGGGGTCGAGAATGTCCTCACAGGGTGTCTGCAAAGGCTTGAAGAAATTTTATGAGTTTTTACAGTTAAAATGAAAGAAAGAAAGAAAGAAAGAAAGAAAGAAAGAAAGAAAGAAGAAGAAAGAAAGAAAGAAAGATTGATTTGTACAGAATCATTCAAATAAAAATATTATAATAGGACTGTGTGCATTACTTATTTTTCCCTTCTCTCCAAATCTATAGACCCTTGATGAGCAACTTTAAATAAATATTTAATTAAGTCTTAGTGATCCGTGGCAACAAAGGATTTTTTAAAAAGGGATCTGTGGTGAAGAAAAAGTTAAGAACTACTTATTTAGATGATGGGGTGGAGGGAATCTTTATCAAATTTGTACATTATACAGAACTGGGAAGCAGCTAACACATTAGAAGATAGGAACAGAACTTAAAAGGACCTTGGGAGACTTGAAAACTGGGCTAAAATTAATAAAATGAAATTCAAGAGAGAGAAATGCAAAAATTCTACATTTAGGCCATAAAAACCAAATGCGCAGATATAGGATGAAGGATACTTGGCTATGAATCTTGTTGTCTCACAACCAAGCCATCCCCAAACACTACGTGCTGCTGGAGGACAGAGGTACTGTTTGCCCTCCATTTACTGTGGGGATTGCAGCTAAACTCAGGAGGAAAAGGGGTATTCAAGGCAGATGGTGCCATAGTCCCTGCAAAGTCCAGAGACTTTGACTCTGTGAGCCCCGCCGGCACTGCAAGCTGAGGTCCCCCCTACCCCAGCCCCAGCTGGCAATATGCGGGTAGCAATTATTTACAGTGATGTCAGGTTTAGTTGAGAAGAAACATGTGAAATAATATGTAAATACTAAATATTATTGTTAATAGTTTGCCATGTTGAGTGCATATGGCAGTCAGTTTTTGCAGGAAAAATGCATGCATTGTTTCATTAAGAAGGAGAGAAATGCAAGGAAAAATCTGATAAGAGAAAGAAGGAAGAGAAAAAGGCTTACTCATTCTTTGTAAAATAATGAACAGGAACTGGATCGTGGCCTGTTCTACCAAATAATTGCTCAGAATTCACTAAACAAATATGTGAGGTGAGATAGGACAAAGCTGAATAAGCAGACAAAAATTAAATTATATTTCCCCTTCTAACATAAAATTTCATTTTCTCAAGACAGGAATGTAATATAGCATGATTTCAGGCTTTTGAGTGTAGCCTAGAGTAAAATTAAGTATGGGGAAAAGATTAAGCAATTCAAATAAGGAGGAATAGTTTGAGGTTGAGTAGGAGGTTTTGGGCCTGGCAGGAGCACTTAGAGCAGTGGTTCTCAACCTGTGGGTCCCCAGATATTCATGGACTTCAGCTCCCAGAAGCCCACTATGGTCAATGCTCAGAGCTTCTGGGAGCTGAAGTCCACAAACATCTGGGGACCCACAGGTTGAGAACCACTGACTTAGAGAAAGAGTGTAAGAACAGCAGGGTCAAAACACAACCAACAATAATTTTAGTACAACACTAGTTTGGGCAGAAACTTCTTGTCCATACAAGGGAAGGGAATATTAATGTTTTCTATTACAAGTCCCACATTCCTAGAGAGCCGCTAAGGAGTATTAGTTGCTGTTGATATAAGATTGCAGATGCAGGCAAAAAGTCAACAGGAAATGCTCACTTTTCAAAATTGGCCATCTGCCTCAACTTCACGTGTTTTATTTGTTCTTGAACTGTTTGCATCTGTATTGTTCTGCCTCTCAATCTGGAAATATTAATTTATTGAACTACAGCTCCCAGAATCCCTGGGGAATTTGTGGGAGTTCTGTTTCCATGCTAGCTGGGGGATTCTGGGAGCTGTTATCCAAAAAAGTAACTTTTCCAAGCTCTGTTTTAGCTCCAGCACAGAATTAGCTAAAAGAAGAGTACCTATCTCTTGTATGTTCTCTCTTTACAACCAAGTGACAGTAATGTGAATTTTCCAAAAACTGCCATCTTGCCATTCTGACAGACTATTTTTGAGAACAGTGAAATGGTTATGAAAAATATGTGACAGCATTTTGTGTGCACATTTTTCACCCAATAATTGTCAGAAATTCCTTTTGTGTTGAGTTGGCAAAGAGACATAGGAAAGAAATATGGAGTACATTTTTCTTTTATCACACCACCTTTAACTTTCAAGAAAACCAAAAGCCTGTTGTCTGTACCTAGCCTTGAAAATGTTACTCTTGTCTTATCACCTATCCTAAGAAAAGATTACATTCTCACTAACGTTGAATGAGCCTGGTAAATAATTTATCTATTGTGCATATGTGGGAACTGAAGGGTGCCATTTCAAATTACAGCAGAATGGAATTTAGAAAATTCTGGGTTAGATCCTAGTTTAGTGGTATTTACAGTAGACTACTAAAATCAATGGGACTTTACAAAGCCCTGTAAAACCTTACGTGGCATAGATCCAAATTAGGTGAAGGACTATATTCTGCGTATAATAAAAGAATGACTAAATAACAGTTCAGATGGTGAATGAAGCATAAGAAATGCAGGAATCATTGACTAAATCTCCTCCCCATTGGAATTTTTCCAGACATATCAAATCTTAGAATGATCAAAACTTAGTTATTATGTTCCTTTGCTGCCTTAACTTTTTAATGAAAAGAGAATACAATAAGGGGTTTTACTCCAAACATCATTTGAGCAAATCATCCAGTCAAAGGTGAAGGAAGTAGCAATTTTTTTACTCAAGGTAAACCAGACCTTGTACTTTTATCATGAGATAACCAGCTAGCCTTCCCCTTGTTTATGTTGTATCTCATTCACTCAGTGTGTTCACTTTATTAACTTCTTGCAGCTCATAACTATCCAAGCAATTCCCCTCTATGTGCTCATTCTACCTTTTCAAAAAGCTCTAAAATGAAGTCAAATGCATGATTTGCATCTGATGTATGCAGAAAAATCAAATAATTGCTAATACCAATTAATACAACATAAGACAGAAAGAAGGTTAAAAGAGCTGTGGTTTTTTAATTGTAGCACAAGATGCTTCTCTGTGCGTGGAAAGAAGATGTACCCTACCCTCCGTCCACCATTTCTCCAATGACCTAGGCATTGAAGATAATTGGTTCCTAATGGTCACATGCAGTGTCCTCTATGAAAGGTGGAGTTTCAGGAATGAGTGAGGATTCTGCCATTACTTCATGGCCCACAGATGGACCCAACGCTTTGCCATCACTGATGTATGTAAAAGGGGAAAAAAATGGACAGAAACCTGACATTAAAAAAAATACCTCTTGAACAGAAGCACTTACAATGGAGCTCCAGCATGAATCTCTTGAACTGCAACTTATTAAGATGTTAAATTTTATCTTCTGTGCTTGAATTAGGATAGCAGAGTTTAAAAAAAATTCTACAAGTGCTAATTAGATTACTATGTAAGGATGTTTACTTTGCCATCTGCTTTGAAAATGGGTGCTGTAATTATTTTACATATTTAAGCTTTAATGTAATTGTAACAATTTATACTTTCTGCCTTTGCTGTATTTTCCCTCTGACCTCACTGCTCTGTCTTTCTCTATCTAACCTACTACATATATAATACTTGGTACTTCTGATGAAGTTACTTCTGGTTCATGATAGGTTGTGTGTGTGCTTCCAAGTCACTCAACAACTTATGGCAAACCCATGAATTTCACAGAGTTTTCTTCAGCAAGGAATATTTAGAGGCATTTTTGCCAGTTCTTTCCTCTGAAATATAGCTACACCACCTGAGCTGATGCTGCTTAGCTTCCAAGACCGGACAGGATCTGATGACTTTTATACCACAATGTGTGTATATGTGTGTGTGGACATACCTTTAGTCTTTAAAATGTCACAAGATTCATTATCATTCTCTCAAGTTTCACTTTCTCTCTCTGTTTGTATTTTTCCAAGGGATTGTCAAAACAAGATTTTGAAATTGTGAAACTCTTTAGAACAGTGCAGCCAAAAGGCACTGTAGCATTCTGAAATAGCTGATGTTCACACAAATAAACGTTTTCTGCTAACCTACACTGAGACAAGAGTGATTTCCCCACCTAATTTTTCTTACTTGTGACTGTTTATTGCAGGTTTCAACATACAAGGTCTCTAAGCCTATGGAATTTCTAAAACTGCAATCCTGTAAATAGATATAATGGAGTAAGACCCATTGAACTCAGTGGGATTTAATTTTTTGAACTGGGATTCAAAAATTGGATTGGGCTGTGAGTGTTTCCATGTCTTTCCTTGCAGCTCACAGACTCTGAATAGCAAGAGGAACCAGCATGAGGAAATGGAAGTCAATTTGACTTCCGAGCAGTATATCATGGACTACGGTACAACTGGCCTACTTTTTTTTATATACCAAATATAGAAATATTCTCCATAGTATTTTAAGTCAGACTTTAAATTTAGCTTTTAATAAGAAACATCTGTGCCCTACCATAAAAATGTGGGGTCTTACTTCGCTAAACCTCCAAGGAATTAATTTTAAGGATACAGAAGTGAATTACTTTTCTTTTACTCTTGTGCTTATTTTTTTTTAAAAAAAGCCTAGATTTTGAGAGAAGGGGCCCAATTGAGGGGCAATGACATAATGATACCAGTGATTCATGTGCCTCAGTAACTATAGGACTTTCAGATTAAGAAATAGAAACACAGTACCACAAATTCTAGTGGGAAATTGTAAAGGAGTATGTCATTGTCAATTTACCAGAAATTCTGGAGCTTGCTCCAAGAGCCTGATGTTGCATGTTAGTTGCCAACTAAGCAAAATAAGTTGGTGTCTGCTGGCTTCTATGTCAGAGTTTTACCCCAAACTAAAACAGAGGTTAATGGAGCTATCCAAGATGCTGAAACATATCTTCAGTGTAGGTTCAGCACTTTGGATAGCTCCTTTAAATTTTAGATCTGTGGTTCTCAAACTTTGATCCTCAAGGAGTTTTGGATTTCAACTCCCAGAAACCTCAGTCAGCTTAATCAAGGGTCAGGAATTGTTGCAGATGGAGTCCAAAACATTTAAAGGGCCAAAGTTTGAGAGCCACTGTTTCCAACTAAATGCTAGAGTGACTTCACTGCCACACTAACATGGAAGCTTCCAGATACCACTGGCGAGATTTCTACTGCGTTTCCAGTCCTTGACCTTCTTCTAGCTGTGAGACTCTTGAAAGAGTATCTGCTAGGAAAGGTGGAGGGGGTGGACAGGCTGAAATTTCATCCAAGCAAGACTGAAATGTTTAAGAAGGGAAGCAAGCTGATCTGGGTAGAGGAGCATGGCCAGTTTTGGAAGAGGTTGTATTCCTCCAATGGACCATGTTTCCAATTTCAGGTCAATACAGACTTGGCACTTGTGGGCCTGCTATTGTAGCAACATAGCTGGCAGCTGGGGCCAGGAGTACCTGTTACCAACTCAAGCCACTGGGCCAGCTGTGACCTTACCTGGAGAAAACAGACAGAACCTTTTCATATGTGCTAGCTACATCCAGACTAGAATACTATAAAGTATTCTACGTGGGACTGTCTTTGAAGACAACCAAAGCACTCCAGAATGAGGCTACTCATGTGCTTGCTGGGACCAGATGGTCAGATTGTAGCACACTCATTCTGCGTCCGTTGCACCAGATGATGGCATATTGCCAGTGTACTATGTGAAGTGTAGGGTGTTGTTTGTTTTTTACTTTAGAAGCATTAAACCGTGTACCCATACTAAACTGCTTGTGTATTAAGATTGCCCTGCCACCAGTAAGACTGGTGGGAACAAGGGAGCAGTGGTCTATCTAATGGAACTCATTCTCAAGGAATGCATATTTGACCTCATCAACTGTATTCGAAATGGATGTACAAACCCATCTGTTTCCTAGCATTAGGACTTGCAAACAAGGATGTGGATTGTATTACGACATGCTGTTGTTCATTGTTTTTGTGTTCTGGTTTTGGACTTTTTAAAAAAACTCATCAAATTATATTTTAATGCACATGCAAGGAACCTTGGTTAGAAGACAATCCCTCCTTGAGCAGGATGTTTTTAGAGGGCAGGGCCACAACACTTGATAGCACTGGCCACAATGCCATCTGGAGTTGCTTTGCCTACCCAACATGGGGCAGCAGACACAGCATGGATTAATCCACATGACTGGAGGACCGACTTCCAGGCCATTAGGTTCATTTAGCACCTTGCCTATCCCAAATCTTTCCCAACAGACGGAATCTCTACTCTGATCACTGATCAGAACTAACAGTGGTGATAACCATCGTTATTGCAGTAAACAAGGGATGGGTAAGCCTGGGAGGATTCTATTTTTCTAATTGCAAATGTTTTATTATGATGTCATATGCTGCTACAATATATTGTGTATGTTATATATTGTATGTATGGTCATATGGCCTCCTTGGGTGCATGTGGTCCAGACTGGTGGTTAACAACATAAATAAATGAATAAATAAATAAATAGGGCTAATTAGGTCACTTAGATTTCAGAACTTTCTTCAGGTACAGAAGAGAGGAGCAAAATGCAAGATGGAGCCCTGCAATTTGCTGACAGTATAAAGTTGCTAGATCAACCAGGCCTGTTTTATGCAACTAAGGCCTTGGCCCATGTTCCAAACATAGGCCATTTCTGCCTTACACTGTTATAGTGCTATTATTTCACTTTCAACATCCTGTGAAATTCTGGGGTGTGTAGTTTACGGGGGCCAAAGAGTTCTCTGGCTGAGAATTCTTAAAGGTCCCTCTGCAAATTGCAAACCCCAGGATTCCCTAGGACATTGAAAGTGGAATAACAGCACTATAACAGTGTAGGACGGAAACAGCATAGAAGCGTTGCAGACTGCAACTGGTATATTTTGTGGTCCAAGTTCTCAGCCTCCCACCATGAAAAAGTTCACCCTCTGGGAGCCTGAACAGGAGTCCAGGCATCCAGTTCTGGATTCAAGATCAGCCACCCCAAACCTAGATCTATCACTATTGCTCCAAATGGTCCCAATTAATTCAGAGCAGGTATGTCTTCGTATATCAGAACTGACAGATTTCCCCATCCCTATTTAATGGGTTAACTGCAGGAAATGTGCCAGCTGAGTGGTTTGAGTAACAGAGCTTGACTGGACTCAAGAAGCAAAATGAAAAATTAGGAAAAGAATAGCTGATTTGTGTTTTAGAATACTTGTGGCCACCAACACTAAGAGCTAAACAACCTTGTGAGAAACAGTGCAATACTGATGTACTAAGAGAGCAGAAAAAATTCAAGGTCCAATTCCTCCAGCCCTTACATAAAAGCTCAGGCATTTGCTATCAAAACAAATTGAACTGGCTGATTGGATGACTAAAACATACAGAGTGAAACAGGCTTTGAATTTCAGAGGCTCCTGTGTCCCTTGGATATTCTTGCCCCAATGAAGACATCTCTGTCCTCAGCTGTTCGTTCACAAATCTCTCTTGTACATGCAATGGCCCCCATCAGCTTCCCTCTCTGTTTCAGAAGCCCTGTGTGCACCTCTGATTACAGTTGTGTATACCTCTGATTACCATTTGCTGCAGGCTAAGAACAGGGGTTGTCCTCATGTTGTCCTTGTGAGCGTTCCTGAGGCATCTAGCTGGATATGGAAAGCCTAACTAGATAAGCCTTTGGTTTCACAAAGCAAGGCAATATTCCTTTTGGCGTGGTGGACAAAATACAGCTCATCCTAATGTTGCTGAACTGCAACTCTCACCATCCCTTTCCATTGGCTCTACTGGCTAGGGCTGATATGAACTGCAATCTCACAAAATCTGGAAGGGCCCATTTTGTCTACCCATGTTACAACCTGGGTGGGGAAACAGTGTGAAGATAGACTGAATGTTAAAATGATTTGGAAGGCTATTTTGGATAGCATAGCCAGTATTTACTTTCAACAACCACTGAGTGTGTGGGAAGCATCCAGGCTCAATGATGGCTTACAGGGGCTACAAAGTGAATTGCGAACCCAGTTCAATTAGGAGGATCCTTAATTCCGTAATGTTCTCTCAAATTATAACCTTACGAATTTGTGATTTCCACAGGAACAAGATTTATGGAATTTCATGGGATTTACCCTTGAATAAGCATGCATTGGACTGTGCTGCTTAGGTCAGCAGGCAGGGCAGAAAAAATTATGTGTGATCCTGCTAGAGGAACTCTGTTTTGGAGTACACCTTCTGTTGTGTTTCACTTATTTCATTTACTTATTTACATCATCTTTCTGCTAATAAACATGATCAATGCAGTCAGTAATAAAACACAGATTAAAAATATGGTCTTAACAAAAACATAATTAAATATACACAAAAAAATTAAAAACACAGTAATCAGCAATAGAACTACAGACACCCAACCAACTAAAGAGCAAGGGCACACTTCAAAGGCCGGTGGGTGCACTTCAGTTAAAATCTCAGTGATTTCTAGGGAAAAAGGTATGGAGGGACTGATAATTTGAATTCCTTCTGCCAAAGGTAGAGAATTGTCTCTGTTCTTAGGTTGCAAAATGGAAAGAAGAGAGGAAGTCCAAGCAAAACAGTGGAAAATTAACCTTGTTTCCTTTCAGTTCTGTAACACCAACTACCTCCTGTCTCTCACGGCTGGAGCAAATCCAAATACCAGCTACACTAAACTTTGGTTTATTGAACCAATAATGCTGAAATCTAAAATAGGCATATAGCACACAGTGCTTCAATGCTATGCTTTTTTTTTGTCCAGTGAAGATCAGGAGCTCACATGCTATGCCTGTGTATGAATTCTTCTTGCTGTGTGCCTTCAAGTCATTTCCGACTTACGGTGACCCTAAGGTGAACCTATCACAGGATTTTCTGGGGCTGAGAGTGTGATGTGCCCAAAGTCATTCAATGGGTTTCCTTGGTTGAGCGGGGAATCAAATATTGGTCTCCAGGGTCATAGTCCAACTCTCAAATAACAACATGCTGGCGTTATGAATCCTTGTACTGTACATATTTTCAGATTAGAAAGAGGCATGGCGAAGATGAAAGGTATCTCTTCGCAAGCCCAAAAGTTAGAATTACAGAAGCATAGAGTTGAAAGAGACCACAAGGGCCATCGAGTCAACCCCTTGCCATACAGGAATATATCATCAAAGTTCTGGCATATCTTCCTTTTGGGTGTGAGTGAATCATTTAATCTCTCCCAAGCAATGCAGAGACAACTGCAGAATGGCTTCCTTTCAGAAGAGGCAGGCTGAAAAGACACTACCAGCAGTCTTTAATTATATCTATTTCTTGCAGCATGCCAGTATTTCTGTTCAGACTTATGTGGTCCTGCCCACGGATGATTATGCAACCCCCCTCCCCATATCTCCTGGTGCATTCAGAATAGTAAATAGACCATTTCCATGGAGATGGGATTAGAAGAGTAAGCATAAATATAGAGTGTATTTTTGGCAATATGTGATCCCTCAAATTATCCCTGTGAAAGTCAATTTGGGGTGTGAAGTGTCACAGGAAACTAGGTATGCCTGAAAGTAACGGCCCCTTGGCTATTTGGAAGATAGCCACAACTCAAGAATTTATCTATAGAAGTTATTTGTGACCAAACACATATATCACAGTGGTGAGATCCACTACAATCAATGGATTTAAGCACCTCCAACTCTCTGCTGGCCCACTTATTCCTGATAGTCATTTGAAAGGAATGCGTTTTCCAATAAATTGCCAGACCTTCACTAAACAGTTTGGAAACACTCACTCAGTTATAGCATACGCCTCTTCCTTGCCTCTACTTCTAAGTCAATTTCCGCATGACACTGCTGTAGTACTATTATTCCTCTTTCAGCATCCTGTGGAATTCTGGAGTTTGTAGTTTATGAGGCCAAAGAGCTCTATGGCTGGGAATTTTAAGGGCCCCTCCCTAAACTCCAAACCCCAGGATTTCACAGGATGTTGAAAGTGGAATAATAGCACTGTATCAGTGTGGTGTGGAAATGGCCTAAGATCAGAATCCTTCATAGCTGGATAGCCTCTACCTACCTGAAGGACCAACAAATATTTTTTTCCATCTTTGTGTCTATCCGCTACAACTGTTTCTCTTTTCCTGAAAACTGTCCAAGGTACAGTAGCCAATGACTCTGAGACCAACACCACTCCAGGTAGTAGGCTGGAGGTTTCATGTTGTGCAGAAAAAAAATAGGTGTTTCGGCTTAATATTATTCTTTTTACATCTTTTGAGAAAAGTTGAAAGGTGCACCTTTCACCCTTCCCTCGTTCTCAAGAGGGAGACAAGTGCAACAGAATAACTGGAAAACTCTGAGCTCAATCTGAAAACACAACTGGAACGGGCATACGTGATATTAACATTTTCCCCTGCACTTCTTTGCTGTAAGTGATGACGACGACGCTTCCTCTCCTCTCCTCGATCTGCTGACTCGTTAATCTTCCACCACCGCTTGCTCCAGCTCCTGATGTTCACTCTCACACACACTTACACACCCCCGACGTGAGGAAAGTCGGTCGACACGCGTCCCGCCTCGGCCCCGCCCGCAGGAGAAAGAAGCAACTGCCTCGCTCAACCGCAGGTTACAGCCGCCGAGGCTCGCGCGCCAAGCCTCTCGTCGCACGCGCGTGCCCGCGGTACCTCGCCGGGGAGGGCCAATCAAGAGACGCCGGTTTGAGGGGGGAGGGAAAAAACCCAACATCGATGCACGCGCACCTAGCCTGCTTCCTTCCCCACCCCAACTGACGCCTGGGTGTGTCTCCAAAGCCCTCGGCTGGGAGGCAGGGAGAGAGGGAGGAAGAGGGCGGCCAGGCAGGACGGGCATGCAACAGCTGCGGCGCATGCGCACGCGCCGGCAGCCCCGCCCCCCTCCCCGCCGCCCATCCTTTCTCGTTCTCTCTTCGGTCGGTGTGCGAGGCGGCCGCTCGGCTCCCTTTCCCTTCCCCCTCGCCCCGTCCCGTCCCTCGCCTCTGCTTCCTTCCTTCCTCCTGTCTGTGCCATGGATGGGTAAGTAGTACCTGCCTCGCCTGGGCATTTGGAGAGAGCGGGGGGAGGAGGAGGAGGAGGAGGAGGGGGGTGCACGAGGCGCCTCTCTCTCTCTCTCTCTCCCTCCCCACCCGCCTGTTGAGAGAGGAGGCGGAAAGAAAAGAAAAGAGACATCTCCTTCTGCCTCCTTCCTCCCCGCCAGCCACTCTCCCGTCGTCTCCCTCCTCGCTTCGCACCTCATGGGGGCCCCCTGCTGCTGTTGCCTGCCGGCGGCGGCGACGGCTTTCCCAGCCACAGGATCTGTGGGGCGGGTGGAGGGGGAGGAGGGCCGTGGGCGCTGGGGGAGGGAGCCCAAAGCTGGGGCTCAAAACTGGCGTAGGTGAGGCGAGGGGCAGATAAATAGCGTAGGTGCGGCGGGAGGGCTCCTGGCTTGAGGGAGGATGAGAGTTGGGGGGCTGTGGGGGGCCTCCCCTCCCCCATGCATTCCCCACCCCTTCTCCCAAGTCTTGATTCCTTTTAAAAAAAAACCCTCCGCACACATTCCCTCTTCTCCCTTCTTTCTTCCCACCCCTCTCTTCCTGTGTGTGTGGGGGGGAAGGGGGGTCATGTGGAGTTTACAGGAGGAGCCGGGCATGGGAAGGGGACAGAAAAAACACAAGCCTCCTCGGCCGCCTTCGTCTCCCTCTCCCTCCCGCCCTCCTTCCTTCGATGGGTAGGTGGGCTTGTCTTAAGTTTTCCCTCAGGTACGGTCGGCCCACCGTCTTGAGCCGGCCTGGAAAAAACTTCCGCGCGTTTTAGGGTTTGACGAAAGTCACGCCGCCCTGTTGGATAATTTATTATTCGCTCTTTTCCTCTCTGCTGGCCTTTGTGTCTTTAAGAAAAGGGAAAGAAAGAAGGGAGGAAAGAGGTGGGGAATAATGGGGAAGGAGAGGAGGACACCCGAAAGAGCGACGCATTTCTCTTCCTCCCCACCCTGTTTCTCTCTTCCTCTTTGGGTTACGACACTGCAAGAGGAAGGCTGCCTCGAAAACGGCCGGACGCGGTGCCCCCCCCACCCCACTCCACCCCACCCTCCCCTCAAACCGGTGTTGCTGCCACTTGTCAGGTGTGGCCGCTGCGAGTTTTTGTGTCTTGCAGGGAGTTGCTGCGCGGGTTGGGAGGGGGGCATGTTAGGGAATAAAAGCGGAGGGATTTCCGGGACGATGGGCGAAGAGATGAAAATCAGTGTGGAGGGGCGGGGTAAAGGGAAATGTGTTTTGTGAAAGCCGCCGAAACCAAGCTGGTTCTTGGCAAGGGAAGGGGTAGAAAATAAGAAGGCCGGGCCACTAGAGAGCCCCTCCTCTTTGAGGCCGTGGGGCGGGGTGGGGGGCAATTGGTGACCTCGAGGTTGGGAGACTCCCACACGGGATATTGTGTGTGTGTGTGTGTGTGTGTGTGTGTGTGTGTGTGTCGGGGGGGTGTTGTTGTTGGAGCGCATCGTGGCTTTCGAGCGCCGCCGGGGAACAGAACCAGGAAGTGAGAGAGCGCCGCCTTAAGTTAAAGGTTCCAGGCGCGTCCAAGAAAATACTTCTGAAATCATCGCGTAGCTCGGGTGTTGTTTTTTTAAAGTGTTCTTTTTTTCCTGTTTAAGGGAGTTACTACCTCCACTCTTGTACAGCCCTATCGCAAGCAGCAATAGGAGAAGCTTCTACTTTAATCTTGACTTGGAACTGGCGGAGTCCATTAACAAATTAATTGGGGCTCTTGTCTTGCATCACCATGAAACCGGACCCTGGGTTTCTCTGTTAGCAGCGTTGGTTCTTAATATGTTTAAATCGGCCACTGAAAAATACTTCATTATTCTTATATTGCCTTTTGAAGCTATCTTGACAGTTTAGTGTTATAAATTAGAGAACTTTCTCCCTGTGTTAAGTGTAGTTCAGTAATTTGAATGTTCTAAGTGCCATGATTTTTTATGAGCTGTGAATTTAAGCTCTAATCAGTATGGTTATTACTTTTTGTACCATTATGTCAAACCAAAATCCAGGGCATGGATGAAGTTTTGGCAGGATTTATTTGGTGATAAAAGTCAAGATGCCATTATATATGATTTTCTGGAATGATAGTTGTGTTTTCTCTATTACAAATATGATTTCAGACTTAAGAGTGAGTACAATGCGAGGCTCTTCCATGTCATTGATTGGCCTTTTTTTAGTATAATTTGTTGCTACACAAAATTTCATGTAAAATGTTGTATTGTTCATTTAAACTTGAAAGATGGTTTCCTAAAATACTGTTTAAAGTAGCTTGGTATTGTTTAAATAACTTGCTTTCTTCGTTGACTTTAATGTGTTACTCCTTTAATCAAAGTACTGTAAAAGAATTAAAATGAAGGTTTGTATCTTCTAAAAGAGTTGATTCAATATAGTGAAGAAATGAAACTAGAGTTGGCAGCACTGATAGTTCAAAGAATCCTATAATTCAGAAGCCTACATGCTGTTTCTTGAAATATGAATTTAATTAAATTTCTGTTGACCTTTGATTTTAAATAAATAAATGTCTCAGCTTAATTTACAGCACAATCTTAAACATGTCTGCTCATTCAGTGGGGCTTGCTCCCAAGAATTTAGGTACCAAATTGCAACTTTACAGGAGAAAGTCAGAATTATTGAGTTAATCTAACCTTTATTTCATCTGCAGTTTATTTCATTATAAAGTTGTCTTCAAAATGTAGAAAAAATGTGCTCCATATTATTCCATGAGTGGCTGAACACAAAAGTTCTTCTTAGAAATTTAGTGTTTTTGCATGTATTGTGGATGTGTCATTCACAACATGCTTAGAGCATTCATTATATATCATTTCCAAGAAAATCCCAGTATCTTGTGTAAAATAGCACTGGCTCTTGCCAGCTGAATATTCTGCCTGTTAAACTATGAAAAGCAAAATGGTAACATAACTAGCCTAGATTTCTTTGATGCTTTTATTTTATGCCTTTGGGGTTTACTTCTATAAATATGCAACACATTTCATGCAAGTAAAGCTGAAGTTCTCAGGATTCTAACGGCTGTTTGAAGGCAGAAGTGTATTGATCTTTTTGGATATGTTGTACTTTTTGATACAAATTCTACACTACACTTACCTGTGTGAAGAACAGGAAGGAAGACAAAGTTCAAATGCCTCTAGGCGTAAAGTTTGTCCTACCAGTTTTGCTTAAAGTATCGACCTATAAATTTCAGATAAAAGTAAATTATTTCAGACAATGATTTTCAGTGAAATTAAAAATTAGATATGGCATGCAATGTATTTCACTTACATGACATTTAATTTTCTCTTTTGCATGTATGTAGTAATAAATGGGAGGTAACACTCTCAGTCTTAGAAGTCCTGATGTGTTGAGTTTGAATTTCTGCTTAGCCATAAATGGGGAGGGGGGAATCTTAAGCAAAGTATGCTCAGTTGCAGCTCTGTGTTTGCAGAATGGAGTTATAGTGACCTCAGGAATCATGAAGATGAACTAAATCAAAGGCTGCAATCCAGAGGGTCCATAATCTTTCTCAGAACTTTCGTTTGCAGATATCCCTCTCCCAAGTAGCTCTTTAAAGCATCTTTTCAGCTTGAGTATGTACTTCTCAAGTAAACTAAGCACTGTCTGATAGATTCTGTATGAATGGAGAAAAAAGGAATGTCATGGGGTGAGGGAAGCAAATAGAGTCAAGGATTCTTAAAGGTAACTGATAGCAGTGTGACCAGTTGGAATGGCTGCTGAGGTGACACTCTTGAGAGAGGAGGAGTCAAAATGGCTCCTGGTAGACTAGATCTGGCAAACACAGCCAGGTGAAAGTACGCATCTGAATTAACATCTATCATTACATTTGTCATCCAGTTTTATGCATCTTGGTTTGCAGATACATTCCATTGAGGCAATTGCAGTTTGCCCCCAAATAATTGTGTGTACAGTGCAGTTTAGGCCATATTATACCAGATGTTATAACTAGTTTCTGCTCTCCCTTCATTATAATCCGCTTAGATCTAATGGATGAATATATAAAAACTGGCTTTTGCAGTTTGAAGGCTAATGAAGCTGAAATAATAAAAGTGTAGGAAATATGTTCAGAGGTTCTGGGATCAGAAAAATGATGCATAATCTCGCTGCTAAAAGTTTTAGTTTAAGGATCTGTGCTTAGTTCATTGATTTCAACTATTGATAAATTTCTTTAAGTATATTCTAACTACAATTGTGTGAGTGAAGTGGAGTCAGTTGCATAATGAAACATCTAGACTCCATAAGGATACAAGGGTTAGGATTCCTTTATAATGATCTGAACCCTAAATACAGTAATTAGTCCAATCACAGAAGACCCACTGAGTTTATGGGAACTTGTTAATAAGCATATGTAAGTTCTTTTTATTTAGTGGGTCTTCTCTGATTTTGAGTTTGCCTTGTGGACGCAATAGTTCTAAATAGTACTAATTTACTCTATATAGTATAGTTGAAAAGTTACATAATATATGGTCATGAAATCATGTGAACAAATGATCATAAGTAATTTAAGTGCCTGAGAATCTTCATAAAATTCAGTAACATCTGGAATGAAAATGGACCCAGAACTGTGCTTTACGTTAAGGCTTACAGTTTAAAATGGCTCCCCTGAATAATTAAAGCTTTAGATGAACTGTCTAATTAAAAGGTCCAGTCTTATTAACACATTTCATTTAAGTGCATGGAAATGTCACTCAAGAACCCTCACTGATACTAATTCCTAAAATAAACAGTTTGAAAGCCAAAAATACCAGTATTTCTATTTATAGATTAATGTCTATGTGCTAATATCAGAGATGAGGCAGATTATTCATAGAATCATAGAAATGTAGAGTTGGAAGAGACCACATGGGCCATCCAGTCGAACCCCCTGCCATGCAGGAACACCTTCAAAGCACTCCCAACAGATGGCCATCTAGCCTCTGCTTAAAAATCTCCAAGGAGGGAGACTCCACTACACTCCGAGGCAGCATATTCCATTGCCAGACAGCCGTGACTGGCAGGAAGTTCTTCCTGAGGTTCAGGCGGAATCTCCTTTCCTGCAGTTTGAATCCATTGCTCCTTGTCCTGGTCTCTGGAGCAGCAGAAAACAAGCAGTATTGTGTCTGTTCATATGATTTTTGTGGTTATTTCTCATCTATGAATAAGAAAATGCTTACCAGCAAGTTTTTAAAAAATGGACCACCTGTCATGGTAATTTGGTATACTTTGAATTATAGAAATGATTTCTCTGCTATGATTTGCTCTATAGATACTTCCATTTCTAAACAAATAGTGACCAATGAACAGGATGGATGTAAGCCAATTTAAAGTATTTTTACTAGTTGCAAGCTAGAGAAGGAGATTGGATTTTAGGGTATCTTAAAATTGCAGTTTTCCACACTTTCAAAATTTGGTTTTGTGAAAACTAAAGGCTGTAAAATGTGTTCTAATGTATGAAGAAAGGAGACCAAGGCTAAATATTAAAGCATTGCTAGGAGATAGTGCTGTACTCAGTTTTTTGCCTGCTCAAAGGTAAATCTCAAAGTCATATATGGAATCAAGGGAGATGCATTGTGCTTGGGCTGGCATGTGCAAGGAGATCTTACTGGGACTCAGACAAGTTGTTGAATAATGTTATTGCTACTAAGAACCTACTAGGCTACTTTTTTTCTTAATGGCGTTGAAGCTGCTTCAGTTGAAACCACACTCTTAAATGTGGATGTCACCAAACAAGTGTGTGTGTATGTACCTTTCATTGTGGCAAAGAGTGTTGCCTGACATTGAATGGTATTCTTGCTGTGTGAATACCTGCTGCTTTTTTGTCTTCCTTCCACCCCATCTATTGTATAAGCATTGTATTTCAAAGGAGGAGGAAAAGTTTGCAGCTGTTTCCCAACACCTGTTCAGTTTCAGTCTTGTTACAGACTAAAATATTTTAATATTGTCATTTGTTTGACTTTTTTCTCCTCCTCCCAGTTTTTCTGGAATAAAAGTAATGAAATAGCTATATGTATATTTATACTTAAGTTGGCCTATTTGTACCAGAAGTAGAAGATGAACCAAGAGAATGCTGTGGAAGTCTGTATTGCTTTGTTTCAATGTAAAATTGAGTCTCCCAGTTTATATTTGATTTCATACAGTGTGGAACAATTAAAATCGTTGTAGTTCCAGAAGTGTATTACTTGAACCCATAGACCAAAATGTATGTTTAAAAAGTTTTCAGTGAATTGTCAGTGAACATTGGCATAAGCAAATGTAGGGAAATGGATGAATGACATAACATGATGCATTAGGTAATATGATAAAATGCCTAAGCAGAGAGTGTATAACATTGATTTTATTGTAATTTTGCTTTTCCTTACAAGGGTGTTCATTTTATCCTTACACCAAGTTTCTCAGGGAGTGTGGCCTGTCCCAGTGTTCTCCAGGAAATGGGATCTGTGGTTCCTCATGGCCACACTTCCCAGAATGTCTTGGAGAAGCAGTGCAATTTCACATTGCATCATTCAGAAGCCATTCAGAAAGTGCAGGAGGAAGGAACTGGCAGAGAGGGTCTTGTACCACTGTGAATACCATAAGGTCTTTAGCGGGAAAAAATTAAGGCCACTCAGCAGTCCTACGCCCTGAGAAAAATTCTGATAAATATCTTTTCCCCTTCCATGATTTGGGAGGTGCTTGGTCTATAGAAAACACTTCTGCGAATGATTGTAGGGAAAACCTAAAAATTTTCAGCCCAACATGAATTTTAACTTAAGTGTTTTCTCCACCAATGTAATAGCGACATTTTGTTTGCTTTTATGGCTATTAGACAGATTGCTCTCTAATATGGGTAGAAAATATTAGGAGCCTATAGAAGGGAGATGTAACATTTTTGGAAATCTCTGGAAATTTTGAAGCCTTAGAGGAAAATTCTTTTGTATTTTTTTCAGGGAAAAACTGAAATGGTGTACACATGGGTGTTGAGGAATTTAACTATATGTAACTCCTTTTTTACCAGACCTAATCTTACGTTACCACTTTGTTATAAAATGTCTCAGTTGTAACTTAGATAGCATATATGATTTTACTTTTCATGAAGTTGTGAAATCTAGAAAGCAATCTATTTATTCAGACATGAATAAGCGTCTGGACTGGGTCCAGACTTAACCATACTTAGAAGTTACAGGGACTATAAGTTACGGATTGTAAGATCCTTTCACAAGTATCCTGACTGTAAGTTATTAACAGTAGCTGTGTAAGGGTGTAGTTTAATGTGTGCAAGCAAGATTGTAAATGTACCCAGTGCAAAAGGAATGGTAGTTCACTCCAGTGTTTCTTGCATTTTGAGTTTTTCCTGTGAGTATATTGAAAATTCTATGTGAATGACTGTGTTGGTGATTTCGAATTAGACAAAAAACCTATGTATTTGAACAATTCTGTATCCTGGCTGAATAAACAAACACATGTGAGTTTTGTGCACCGACTCCTAGCCTCTATGCTCCTTTGCTTCTTCCTGTTGTACTGGGAAGCTGCAGTTATTCATAGCTTCCCATTACATTCAGATGGGGAACTGTAGTTAATAGCTTTAAAAGAAAACAGATTTTAGAACCAACTTTAAATAATGATTAAGAGCTGAGGAGAGATGGCTGCAGGATGCTTCTGAACCATGGGCTTAGAGTTCTGTACGTTCTCTCATCCTAAATATACTGTCAAAAAAATAGGTTCTATTTGATATTTGGATCGGTGATGGTGACTTGATGCTGCTATAACCATTGGCTTCTGAGGGCAATCAAATAGATCTAAATAAGCAATTTTCAGGAAGTACCTGAATGAATCTGAAAGTTCCTGATGAATGTTTGGTACTGTGAATGCTTATGAGACATGTGATTTTGTTTCTGTAGTTCAACAAGGTGAACAGTGATATCATCCTGGTATCCCTCTTGTAATAGTGACTTGATATAGGTTAGTCCTGACCAGTCTCTGGCCATTGAGAGCTCTCATTTCATAAGCAAACTTTGTACTTTAACTCTGAAGCAAACTATGGTTACTGTAGGTTGTACTTGTGTGTTTTTGCTAACTGTAGCACACAATTTTTAAGTAATTGTGCAGTGTTAAGCCTGATCTCGTACACTGTTCATGTCATATGTTAATTTCTTCCATTCTTCCATGACCCTGGGTTTGTTTATTTTTTTGACACATTTATAGCTGAGTGTTTTGGTAAGTAGCTATACCTCAATCAACAAGGAGGTATGTTCTTAGGAATTGCTACTTTAAAGGAAAACTTGAGACCAGAGGAAAAAATAATATGGAAAGAATTGGAATAAGTTCCTACACTGAAAAAGAAGAGCAGTTCAACCTGTTTCAGCCAGCTTTTTATTTGAAACTAACAGTGCGCTTATAGGAAATGAAACAACAAGGTCAGGTAACCTTTGCATAAGAAAACAAAAATATTCTGAAGCTTCAAGAGACCACCTAAAGATTTCTTCCAAAGTGCATCCAAGCATAACTTTTTTTTTCTATCATCCTCCACCCTTTTTTTTTAAATTTCCATGGAGGGGCATACTTATAAACCTATTTTTTTTTTAACATGCTGTGGTTAGCTAGTGAGACAGGCTTATTATCTTCTCTTCCCCTTTTTCTCTGTTCTACTTTTCTAACATATTCTGTAAGGGATTTTGGAGGTAGATGCTGTTTAGCTTGCCTGTTGTAGACAAGCACACATGGCTAAAATAGATAATCTAGATCAGCATTTCTTAGTCTGTGGCCTGTGGACCCCTGGGGACCCAGAGTGTCCTCAAGGGGATCTTGAAGAAATGTTATGAGTGTTCACAGTTAAAATAGAAAGAAAAAATGGGCAGACAATCATACATTGATCTCAAAGAGCAGGAATCTTTTGCCAGTGATCAACATCATTTGTAAATACTGGTAGTTTCATTACGATAACTGAAAATGTTCAAAAATGATGAAAATATCTGATGTCAAAAATGTACTTGGCACTTGCTATTTCTGCACACAATGAGAACACGCAAGTGAATAACACTAAGCAGCAGAGAAAAGCACGTGGTATTTCTTGCAACTGCACATGCAGCCAGAAGCCACCTTCTTAATTGCATTGAATTCTAGTGTTGTTCATGTTGTGGCACCACATTCTTGGATGATCTATTGCTTACCAGAATTCTGTAGCTGTGTTGAGAATGTTCTTGGAGAAATTCTTATGTAAAAAGAAGACCATGTTTGTGGGAAGAGAGAGTAGATGTCAGTCAGTGATTGTTTGGATGGACTTCAGAATGCTGAATGTGGATTGTTGAAAATGATTGTGTTTCTTTGATTTCTGCAAATAGAATTTGGTTATTGTTGGATAAAGTGAATTTTCAATGTTATGATGGTGAAGTCATAATAATACATTTTGGCTGAGTCTTAGGATGAATTGCTGGCTGAATTTTAATGTAGAAGTATTGATAATGTTGAAAACAAAATTCAAAGAAAAAAAGACTTCTGCTGGTCATTTTTAGAAGCGCCATGATTATAGCAAGGAATATTTGTTGGTTGGCTTCAAATGTACAGGCCCAGAAGACAAGCAACTGCCACAGTGTATGTTAAGTTATGATATGTTGTCCAACAAGACCATGAAACTATCAAAACTGCAAAGACATCTCTGTATGAAACATAAAGAACGTGCCACAAAGAGCATCGTTTTGTTTTTTTCAAAAGTAAGGAAAAAGAGCTTTGGGAAATTACGAAAATGCTTTTTAAAAGACTGATTATAAACAAGTTTCTCTATTAATAGCAAAAACCGGAAAACTGCAGAACTTAAAGCTGAAGAACTTGTATTACCTAGTGCAAAAATTATGGTTCTTCCTTGATCAACAAGAAAGCTGCCAAGGACATTGCCTCAGATGACACAGTTAAGAAGTGAGGAAGCATTTTTTCAGACAGGATCTAGGATCAGTAACAGTGGGCCCTCCTTTTGTGCAACCTCTGCATGCGTGGATGCAGGCACATGCACATTGCGTACATTGACTATAATGGATTTTTTTGTTTTACACAGTTCCTGGAATGGAACCCCTGCATATATGGTGGGAGCACTATATTAGAAAGAATTCTCATGTCCCCCCTTGTTCTGCTCTGCAGCTGGATAAAAGCGCAGATATAATAAAACAAAGCAAATGTATCGTGCTATGTTAGATACCAGCAGGAGATAAATACTTTCAAAGACCTATTTTTTATCTCTTCCTTGGTACAAACTATGGCTGAAGAAGTATTTAATAGTTTAAACAAGTTTATAAAATCTCATGACTTGGACTCATTGAAAAGTATTGGAATTAGCATAGACATGGCGTGAGCAATGTCTGTAAAGGTTACTGGACTTGTAGCTCAGATTAAGGATATCATACTGTGGGTTACTTGGTACCATTGCTGCATGCATACGGAAGCTCTAGTTGGTAAGAAAATACCGGAAAAACTAAAACAGACCCTCAGTGAATCTGTCAATTTTATAAAAAGCAAGTCACTTTTTGAGCAGCTTTGCAAAGATGTAGACAATGAACACAATCAACCTTTGCTACACTGTGAAGTTTGTTGGCTAACACAGGGTGAAGATTTACCTTGTTTTAAGAAACTGAGAGATAAGAGAAGATTATTCCTCATGGAGCAGCAATTTCATCTCAGTGATGGTTTGACAGATTTTTCCTCATTAGTAAAATTGTGAATGTCAGATACTTTCATCCACTTAAATACGCTTAACTAAAATCTTCAAGGAGAAAAAGTTAGTTTTTCAGGTTGAAGAGAAGATTGAAGATAGCAGTGATGAAAAAGTTGGAATTGTGGTATCATTGCCTATTGAACCAAAACTGAAACATTTCCAAACTATGGAAATTTTCCTGATTCTACCAATGAAGAGTTACGTGAGGAAGACACATCATTTGTCTCACAGCATTTGAAGGATTTGCAGCATAGTTTCCTTGAGTATTTTTCTGTATCTGATGCAAGCAAAAACTAGATTAGAGATCCAGTTTAAGTTAATGTGTATGAGTTAGAGGGACTCACAACAGCAGAGGAGGACATTCATAGAAATGTCCACGAACGGTGGTTTGAAACTGCAGTTCAAGGAACAGTTCCTTCCAAATTTCTGGGCTCACTTACGAGCAGATTTTTTGGAGCTATCAAAGAGGTCTATGAGACTATTGTTGCTTTCATAACAACATACTTGTGTGAAAAATCATTCCCTGCTCTCATTTATCTTGAGTACAAAAACCATTTGAAAAACAGAACTCAGAATACAGGTTTCAGCCATTAAGGCTAATATAACAAGGCTTATAAAAGAGGTGCAGCACCAGCTTTCTCATTAATTAGTGAATTAAAATTAACAAGTAATGTTGGGCCATGGTTTGGTGTTCAGGTGTTATTATAACTATTTTAAATTTCTATGGAATCATTCCAATCAAAACATTGAAAGAAGTGAGTGCATTTACTTATTTCTCCCTTCTCCCTGAATTTAAAAAGCTACTTTAAATAAATATTTGGTGTACTTAAGGGTTTTAAATCTTAGTTAAGCCTTGGTGGTCCATGGCAACAAAATATGTTTAAAAGGGGTCCATGGTAAAGAAAAGATTAAAAACTGCTGTTTTAGAGTGAAATCCTACTATTTCCCAGCTCAAGCTTTGTTTGTTGCTTTGTTTACTGTAGACATGATGTTGCAACCCAACACAGAATATCTGTGTTTCTCCAGCTCTGCTTCACCATCTTACTAATGCTGATGCTACTGAAAAAATTTTCCAGCTAGAGAAAAAGAAAAGGGTCTGTGGGCATATAAACCCTAGTAAAAAAGAGCTTTGTTGTCTGAGGCTTTGTTAACTGAGGCACACCTATATTTTGTCAATTCTTTTTCGTTATATTCCTTCAGCCAAAGAGGCTAAAAGAGAAAAATAATATATATTATCTCTGGAAACACATCTGATATTATTTTGCTCAGGTGATGAACGCTTTATTTTTGGAACAGATGTTGTTCTTCGTTAAAATATCCTGCCTAATAACTTTCCTAGTGTTGCAGTGCAATGGTCTTTGTTAGTTTTAAATGTGTATCTGCTTCAGTTTGAGGTGTGTTCTTCTGACACAGTCATCAAAGATTTTGGCTTACTTGTGTGTATTGTACATAGATAGTTACAATCTTATTTTGTCATTTTGTGTTCTAGGCTTACTATTTGTTTATCTACACAGCTGATAAAACAAGTAGCTCAGTGCTACTTAAGTACATGTTTCTTGGTGCTGTGTGCCTTCAAGTCATTTGTAACTTATGGCGACCCTAAGGTGAACCTGTCATGAGGTTGTCTTTGCATAACTTGCTCAGAGAGGGCTTGCCCTTGCCCAAGTTATTTACCTAAGTTCATGCAGTGGGTTTCAATAGCTGAGCTGGGATTCAAACCCTGGTCTTCTGGTGTCCTAGTCTGACACTCAATTACATCACGCTGGCTCTCTAAACACATGTAGTAGGTATGGAATTGAACACTGAAGGGAAGTTGTGGCAGTGGAAAAGAGAAAAGAAGCCCTTGGTGTTCAGGTACTATGAATCTTTTTAAAATCTACTGTGAGTGTATAAATTTAATAGACTTAGAAAGGTAATGCCAACTGATAACTGTTGCATCACTTTTCAACAACACAAATATAGTTCAGTGTACCATAGATTTTCTTTCATTAAAAAGTGAATCAGTCCAGGTATCATACAAGAATGAGTATTGTGGCAAATATGTGCTTTCCTGCTATGTTCACATGTATAGTTTACATGCATCTGTAGAGTATCTTTCTGTGTTAAGTCTATATTATGTTTCTTTGACTGATCTTTGTTAGGTTTTTAGTTTCTCACATTTCTCTTCCTCTCCCAAAGTCCTGTTTGCAGGACTCAGTTGCTGATTGGTATTCATTAGCAGCAAGAGCCATTGCTTTTAGCTTGTAGTTGATCATTGTAAAGGCATGATGTAGTGCTATTTTTGGAGGAAATCTGGAACGTATTCTATTTAGGTGGTTAATTATGACACAATAAACAGGCTTCTAAATTGGGTGCCATACAAAGTACTAATCTACTATGTACGTTATATATAGCTTCTTGATTATTTGAGGCAGATTTATGGGGAAAAAGTTGTTCTCTTCATTTGTCTTTGCTGTCTTTGCTCTGAAATACACTTTGGTATAAGAAAGGCAGAAGTATTGATTAGTTGCTAGATTTGCCATGAACTAGATTCAATTTAACTCTTTCAGAAGCAATCATACTTTATTATGACAGTTCTTTTAATTATACAGCTGGGTTAGTTTAATGTCGTCTTCCTGAAATGTATTTCTATAGGTGAGTTTGGAGGTTGTTCAGGTATGTGTGTGTATATAGATATAGATATAGTACCTTAGGGAAAGCTATGGTCCTGCTCTTGATTTGATGAGATCATTTTCCCTGAAAGTTTCACTGTTTTTGATTCTATATATGCAGCCATTGTTTTGTTTTGATTGTTTCTAAAGCAGTAGAAATATAATCCAAATATAATGTGGCAAGTGAAAGAAAAAGCTACTTTTCTCATGCTTCTTTGTGGAGACGTATGTCTAAGAGCCAAAATCTTTTCATGAGTTTTGTGTGGATTTCTATGCTATTTGTTCTAATGAAACTTCTTTTTTTCGTTACTGTGTGTTACCGAACTGTCTCATTTATTTTGCAAAACACTCCATAACTCATTTCATTCTTCTGATATTTTTTCTTCCATTAGCTTTATTTACCACTACCTGTGCAATAACTACTTTTCTAACTTTTCCATTTTCTCCCATTTTTTTCACACAGTGTTGTTACAGATCTTATAGCAGTCGGTTTAAAGGTAGGCATCTCTTTCTGTCCTTTCATATGCGTTGGTTACCCTCATTTTTTATTATTTTTGGATAACATTGTTTGTATGCATCTTTTTTTCTTGTGGCTTTGCTCTGTTTCAGTCTTGTTTTATTTTTCTGAGTGAAGTGAATCTTTAGTTCATATGGATTCACAGTTGGATTCCTTCCAGTTCAACATTATGTCATTAATAAACTAGAGACTTAAGAATCTTAATGACTCATGTGCTGGGTCTGAGTATCCAGTTTTTTAAAAATAAAAGTTAGGCCCTATCCTTGTTTGAGCTATATAAATAAAAACAAAGTAAAAAAGTGCTCTTTAAAGGTCAAATAACTAAGATGTCATAGTAGCCGTTGCATTTCAGTGTTGTTGAATATCTCCAGTTGGTTTGTGCTCTTCAGAATTTTAAGAATAGCAATTGGGTATTCATGCATCTTCTAAAATAAATAGTACTTTGCAAGCAGCGGTCTAATAAATACTGTGTTCTCACATCAATGATGAGCAATAAGTTGTTGAACTAATGTTGAAAGCTACAGAGCTAGGATAAGCAGTGTACAAACTTCAGAAGAGAAATTTCTTTTATATCTTGCCAACATTGCAAGTGGGAGTTCTAGTTCAAACCATCAGTAAGGTACCAAATGCCTACTCCCATAAACAGTAAACAGTGGTTGAGTATAACCCAGTGGTGCAATTTCAGTGAAAGATGGTGTCTGCTGTTTACTGTACATCTCAGCTATGATAATTCTGTACATCTCAACTAAGAAGTAAGCCTCACCAGGCTAAATGGGGCTTACTCTCTGATAAAATGGAACTGAACAGAATTGTAGACATAGAAAGAATGTAGCTTTGGATGGTGGGAATATACAAAATATTTAAACTTTTTGTACCGGTTATTGAAAATAGCTAAGAAGTACAAAATGGGGGGAGCTAAAATTTGGAAAACCCAAAAGACTGGAGTGAGTCTGGTAAGATACAATTCAGAAGGAAGGTGATACAATAGATACATGGGAAGCTGATAAGATTTAAGTGTTTTTTAAGCTGAACCACTGGTTGAATGTTACTTCAAATAGATATCTTGAATACTCAAGCAACATATTTTCAATCATCTGAGTTGTAGTCATAGTAAAATAGGAGATATTCACATACAAACGGAAACGTGATTTTTGAGTGATATAAGGATTTAAATAACTAAGTTGTATGTTCTACTATATAATTGTTACAGTTGCAAACTGTACATGTTTAAAAAAACAAAACAAAAACTAAAGCGGAATGTTGTACCTGATTAGCCCAGATTGTAACATCTGAATAATGCCAGTACAGGGCTTGGAATACATATTTCTTTTTCTTATGAATTTGAATTATCTCAACATTGTTTGCCCAACGTTATCTTTTAGGTAAGGAGCCTCCTCCAACATACAAAATACCAATATTTTCCTTGCTTCCAGTCAGAGCAGACAGATACAGGGAGGCCCAGTGACATGCTCAGAAAATCTTTCTAGTGTTTTTCTGATTTTTCCCCCTAGCAGTTTACTTCTGGTCTGGTCTATGTGCCTTGCTCAGCCTGCCTTCACTTTGGAAACAATCCGCAACTATGGCATAGATTCCTCATTGGAAATTTTACATTCAGTCTTTCTTCCCAAGTGGAAAATTGACATTCTTTCTTCTTTGGATTACTGATGAGAAAATGTTATGCGATCATGTAGGTGCTGGTTCTGGATCATATTAAGGAGCAGGAAGATTTGGAGATGATGATGAGAGCATTGGTTGGAAGCCTGTTTGAGATCTTTCTAGATTCAAGAGATGAGGGAAACCTGAGCTCACTTTAGAAGTTTTCAGAATATAGCTGTTAATGAAATGAAGATTAAAATACTTTGGGAGGAGTAAGGGCCATATTTCTTCCCTATAGTTCTGTTAGAGGAAGAATCTACCTGGGAATCTTGTCCCCCTCTCAGCCTGCTTTCCTTTGAGGAATGCATAATAGCTTCCAAGGAGTTCCAGTGCAGGTAGAGACAAAAAATAGATCAGGGTCTACTGGTAGATTTCTAAGTGATATGCAATAGGTTAGCAAGTGCTTCCAACTCCCAGTGGGTTTAAAATAGGTTCAGCAGCAAAACACCTTTGTTTTTCCCAAATTAGGCAAGAAAGCTTTGGGAGAAGCAGGTACATATTTGTATATGACATAACTTGTGGGCAAGCTTAAATTCTGGCTTTGAAAAATGTCTGGGCTGAGTTTATGTTTAGAAGAGGTACCTTGCTCTGCAAATTTGTATTTGCAAGCAGTTATTATACGCCTCGCTCTTGTAGGTGGCCTCTGGGTCTAAGCGAAAAGTAGATCCTGCAAGTCTAAAGTCTACCCACCATTGTCATAATCTGTCGTTTTCATCTAAGAGCAATATGCTTCTGTCAGTACAATGATGAATAAGTCCTCTGCCTATCTTGGGAACTTCTTTTTGCAATTCTAATTAGAAACATGATCAGTAGTTCTATATCAGTATAGCATGATACGTACACACTTTATACTTTTTCCTGCATGTTCTTGAACTTCATGCAAATATATTTTGAATTTTGTTCTCTATGTAGTGGAGAGTCAAGCTTGCTCAAGATGAGAACAATGCCGTCCTCTCAGCACCGAAATGTTTCTTAAATTTTTCAATAATAAATAGTAGAGTTGTATGTCATTGCCAAACAGCATTTTTCTTGAGTTAGTGTGAGGTCATGCCTTACTCTCCCATTATAAAATGAAGAAAATACACTCCTAAATTTTCTTTGTATCACTTCTCCAACATTTTTTCCATAAATTTTTCTGATGTAAGACATAATCCTGAACCTTGTGTTTTGTCCTATAGGATCACATTTGTTTGTTCTCATTTGTAAGGCAGGTTGTAATTTTGGAGTAGCATTGTAATTTCCATATCTGTGAGTGATCAGACTGGTTTCCTAGTTATGACTGACTTAATTGCTAGTTGAAGGAGATGCTTTGTTGTGGATGTTTTTAACTTCATTGTTCTATAGTCACAGATTAAAACCTGAATACAACTATAAATTGAAAATTCATATACAAGTATACCTGAGTTAGCAAAGTATATGTGTTCCTGGGCATTACTTCTTTAACAGAAAATTTGATAACAGAAGTAGAAATAACATGGAAAGAAAAGTGTAGGTTCCTGCTCCACAAAAAAAAAGGGGGGGTCAACAGACCTTTTACCCAAAACTAACAGTATGCTTGTGTAAAATGAAATAACCAGGTCAAGTAAACCTGCAGAAGTAAACAAATGTAAATGTAAACCTGCAGAAGTAAACAAATTTAAAACCTTCTAGAAACCACTCGAAGACTTCTTCCAAAATGCATGTGATGATATCTTTTGTCTTTCACCAACCAGTACTTTGGTTATGATTTCAACTCAGGTTTCCAAACTTGTATAGATCTGTGTTTTTATGCCGGGATTAGCTAATGAGGCAGCCTTATCTGCATTCCACTCTTCTCTACGTTTTCCTTTTCATGTATGCTCAGTAAAGGATGCAGTTTACCTTGCCTGTTGGAGGAAGGCACATGCTAAAAGCAGGACTGGCTAGAGCAGACTCCAATTTTTTCCCAGCTTAACCTTTACTGCATTGTGTACTGCAGGCATGGTGCTGTAGCCTGACACTAGAAGTGTGTATTTTTCCAGCCCTCCTTTACCATTCTCCCAGTGCTGATGTTGGCTAAAATCGTCAGCTTGACAAAGGATAAGGGGGACAGAAGGCAAGGGGAGGCATAAAAAGACTTTGTAAAAAAAAAAAAGGGGGAGGTTCTTTGTCAGAAGATTTGTTAATGGAGGTATGCCCGTACAAGAAATAAGTAGCTTACTTGGAAATGGAGTAGATCGTCTTGTAGGACAGAACTTTCCAGACTTTTCATGTTGGTGTCACAGACATGCATCATTTCGCTACACAGTAATTCAATAAGTGGAGGCAGCCCGTCCACCCAAGCCTGGCCCGCCACCGCCCTCGCTGGAGTCTTCCTCTATCCAAGGTGACTGCGGTAGCGGCGGGAGAGGCAGCCCCTCCACCTGCACTTGACCCACTACTGCTCTCACTGGGGTCTTCGTCAGCCTGGGGTGGTGGGAGGAGAGGCAGCCCCTTCATGCAACTCACCTACACACTGCAGCTGACACACTAACGTGTCGCGACACACAGTTTGGAAAGCTCTGTTGTAGGATGTCTTCTTATTATGTACTGTTTGCTTTATTATGGGAATTGGTGTTGCTATCAGATTTAGATTTCACATTCTGTTTGCTTCACTCTGGCACTTTGTTTATTTGATGTTTAGATTATAATGTTTAGTTTGAGTTGAATGATAACTTTACTGGCAGTATTTTCACTGAAATGGCTTGTGAATTAAAAACATACTTCATTTTTTTTTTAATGGAAGCTAGTTGGCTCTGTTATGTGTTCCCCCCAAACCCTCAAAATATGTTCATTTCTAATAAATGTTACAAGTGATCGTCAAACTTCATTAGTTGGCCTCTCTTTTAGTATGTGAATGCTGTTTGTATTGAATCAGCGGTAGGATCAAAATCAGTTACTTTTGATCATTTGAAGTACGCATAGTGAGCCTTATTGAGAATGTATTTTAATAAATGCTGAAAGCAATACAAAATCCTAGGTTCATATTGAATTGTTTAACACAAATACAAGGATTTATGTGGCCACTCATTCTACAGATAAACTTTTAAAAGTTGGTCAGGATATTCTTGAGTTGCAGATTCTCTGCTGCTTTTGCCGGCTGAAATATGAGACTTTTACATTGTTTGCATTATTTGCGGCCAAGAGAATTCAGGTAGACTGGCAGAAGGCTACAGTGCTAATGGAAACAGACAGGTAATGCAGATGTGGGAGAGGAACATGAAATATGTAGTAAAAACGCGTGACATAACATTCTTATTTTTCATTCAGAAGAAACTTTTGAAATTGTTAAGAGCTGAAAAGCTTAACTTAATTGCTGAATATTATAGTTCAACACCTTCCTCATTTAGCTTGCTATCAAATACTGTTCTGTAGTCAACCATAGTTTATTTTTTGAGGTAAAATTCCTGAATTTTGAATTCCTTAAATTCAAAACATTTCTTGTATCCCTTCTTTGATTCTTTTCAGGGGTCTGCTGTATTTTAAGTTCATGCAGATGATATACAGAGTAAATACATTAATATAGTGTGCATTGCCAGTCCCTTGTCTTCCTCTTCCTTGTTTTACCACCAGGATAAAAACAGTAGGGCTGGACTTGCAGCTACTGTAGCCCAAAGCTAGGGTTTTTCTTGTCAGAGGAGCAAAGTACTGCAGTATAAGATATGTGACACCCCCCCCCCGAGGAAAAACATATATTTGTGAGGTTCTCAAATCATGCATTACCTACACAATTGGTTATTTTTGTGCACATTATATAAAACCTATTTTAAGTCAAATCATGCTACCAGTTTCTGAAAGCATATTGTCCCCACTCCTTCAACTTGATGTAAAGAGAGTTCTAAGGAAATTTTAAGGTCTTTGATGTTTTGGTAAGAGACTCTTGAGTTTTCAACTATCTTGATTTTATTATTGCACTTAGTTCTGTACAGAGGCTGAATCCTTTCTTTCAGTTATAGATGTCCTTTTTCACTGGCTCTTTAATTACAGTCTTACATGCTTTTCCTTAGGCCCAGAGTATCTTGATACAGATCTAGCAATGAGCTTCAATAATTGATATATTAGACAATGGAACTGGCTGCCTGTTAACCTTGCCAGAGCAAGAGGAAGACTGAAACAGCTGCTGCCTCTATTAAACTAACAACCCTGTTTCTAGGGAGATTGCTGCTCAACTTGTTGAACCAGTAATGAAATGGGATGGTTTTGTTGGTGGTGAAGCTTGTTGCTGTCTCCTTTAGGTAATTTGTATTATGAAATGTATTCTTTGTGTATAGGCCTAACTCAGGGCTCTTCCAGATGGGGCATAAGTGTTGAGAAGCTGCAGTGTTTGTTGCTGTAGTTCTTAGCTTGGTTTAAAATAACAAACTATGCTTTTGTTGTCACAGAGTATTTTCTGACAGTTTCCAGCACTAGCTGCAATACTTAATTCACAGTTTTGAGTGGGTTTCTTTTTAATTCCAAGATGTAATGAAGCAAAAAAAAAGTCTCCTCTTTTCTCCTTTTTAATTTTTTCCTTTAGACCTTTCGTGCTTCAGTGAAATGGCAGATTTGCACTATAAGACTCTAACCATAAGAAAATATTTTTTAAAAAGAAAGGATAAGAAAATTTGCCTTTCAAACCATAGGATCATCTCAGTATATCATGCCTCTGTTTTTTAAAAAAATACCCTTTGGAAAAGTTCTAGTGTAAATCTAAGAATTCATACAAACTACTAAAAAAAAGAATGGAATGAGTATGTGCAGAGGAGACAAGAAATGTCAGAACCCAAGGGGTTACATTGCAAGAACTCAGATGTCTTCAGACCTGTCTAGAAGAACTTTCTCACAATACTTAATCACAGAAGGTAAAAACTACAAATCTGTCTTGCCATTTTAAAAGTTTCATTTCACAGTGAATCTACATTTAGATTTTTATTTTGCCCTTCTTGCAAAGTGCTTAGAACAGTGTTCTATCTTCACAATATTGCTGTATGAGCTGGGCTGAGAATGAGTCGGCCAGGTTCTGAACAGGACATTTGTGTGTGAGTTTCCCACACTGAAACCCACACCTCCGACTTTGGCACCACACCTGCTTTGTTTATGCTGGAGGACTAGAAGTCTATGTAAGTGATCTTGGAAGCTGTTTGCAAGTATCAAATTATTCTACTCAAAACAAGTTAACATTTGTACTTAATACAGAACCTAGGAATTCTTTCCCTGGGACTTTGGGAACAGTGGTGCTTTTGCCTAGCTGTTTACCTTGTAAAATTTCATGAGGCTCCTACAGTAACAAGA
Source organism: Iguana delicatissima (assembly GCA_948472985.1). Lineage (NCBI taxonomy): Eukaryota > Metazoa > Chordata > Lepidosauria > Squamata > Iguanidae > Iguana > Iguana delicatissima. The sequence continues at coordinate 542,130 of CAOKZL010000668.1, forward strand.
ATAGAACTGATGCTCCTTGAAGGAATTGGTAAACCAGGAGTTCCCAGCAGGACCAGGAAACTAGCAAAGGAACATAGAGTGTACACCTCCTTCAGCACCTTTTTTTGTTTTGTTTTTTACCATTATAAGGCAATATAGAAATTTTCTAAGTGATTTTAGAGAAGCAAATATGGTGCTTATACTGGTTCTGACTTCTTTGGAGGCAAGTTATTATAGGGATAATGAAGAATGATTTGTGTTACAAATATTTTTAAGCTGTGTAGATGAGATACCTGATATGTTGATAGTTATTAGGTTTGTTTGTTTTTTACATAGCAGATGTTTAAATTTGTAGAGAAGCAGTATAAAAATGATATTTTCCATATACTTGTAAAGTATTTATGAAGGAAACTTTCACATTTATGTGTTCTTAGAAGCTGGTGAAAATACAGGGCTAAATCTGAAGTTGCACAAGGATATTTCTGCTGTTACAGTGGGTGTCTTGGGGCATTCGCACTCCTTTTGACCATCTGTTCAGATAAACTGTGGGTCAAACTGTAGAGAATTTCTTTGGAATAATATAGCAGAACCTAAGTATTAAAAAACTTGATATGTTTTATGCATTATTGACGAGAGAAGATAACATTGTCTAATAAAAAATGTCCTGTTTGCTTATATTTGACCTCACTGATTTTATGGTTGGTGATTGTAAGATAGACCCTCTACAGGAATATTCTAAAAGACATTTCTTCCACATGTAATGCAGAGTATGCCAAATTTATGAAGAATATGAGACTTGTAAAAGAGTATAAATAATATTCTAGTTGTAAATTAAAATTGTTTACTTGTGAGATTTGTACTGTTTAGGAAATACATGAAGAATTATCAGTGGGAAATTGAGTTTAAATTACTGTTTCTTTTTGCCTATTTCAATCTACTCTGCTCACATAAACAAATTGACTTCACTTGGAAACCCATCTTGTCTTCACTTGTAACTTCTGGATGAAACAATATAGTACTGCCTCAGAGCATGAGCCCTGTCTAGCAGATTAGACAAGCGTTCCCTCTTTTAAAGGCAGTTTAACTGAGGGTTTCCTATATGCCAGTCTGGGGGCAGTTTTCCACCAGCAGGACCTACCATGTGCTGCACCACTCCAAAAATGCAACAGAGACAAAATGGAAATGGCTGGGGGTGGGGAGTACAAAGTGTGGAGAGAACTACATTTTGTTTTTGTTCAAAACTGCTGTCCTTGAAAACTCACTTTTTAAATCTTTCGAGGGAGAGAATCGCAAGTACAGAGGAGCCTAGGGATTTTCCATTGTGAGGCAGAAAATGAGGCTGGCAGCAATACCTGGAGATTGGCTTCTATTTACACCGTAATGCAGGTTTTAACTATTACTTTGCAGCCGTGACCCAGAGGAAAAAAGGCAGTGAAACCCTCAGGCAGAGAGGCAAGATGAGCTAGTTTAGCTGAAATTTGGTCACTTTGCCCTATAGAATGAGACATCCTGAGTTAGGAAGAACAGATAACTATATTTCAGCGGACATTTAGCCCTTTTCTTCCTTGATGCAAAGGAGAGTGCATGCCAACTGTTAGCTGGCATTTGAACTGTTCACCCCACATATTGAGAGACCTGAGGCAGAGAGATGGCTTCTACAAGTTCTCGCTTTGTAACTTTGTTTTCTATTCAGATAGCATGAAACACACAGGCATTGTATTCTCTCAGACATCACCCAAGCTACCTTTCAGGCAGCTTGGACAAAAAGCTGGAGAGAAGAAAAAGAAAACAACCATACTACATCTGCTACTCACATTTCTTTTTGGTTTTATATTCATTTTACATCAACAGAAAAAAAAAATAAAATGAAAGTGTGAGCATACTATGCAACTTATAATTCATCTCAACACACCTTTATCAAATGCATCTTGCATCCCCCAAATTAGCATGTCATGACAACAAATCTCATTATCTTGTTACAAAAGTTCATAGCCCCATCAACTCACTCTGCATTTTAATGTAACTTTGGTAACTTGTTTATGCTTTATTGCCTGTGTAGCTGTCTTGGGTCCCATGTGAGGAGAAATATGGGATATAAATTAAATATTTTTTTAAAAAAAAATCACCTGCCTTTTCACCAAGAACCTTTATCAAGGCAGCTTACAAGTAAGTGGGACAAATACAGTGAAAATGTGAACAAAAGCATAAAAATTTAAAGCACAGTTTAAAAACACTAATAAAAGAGCACCCACACAATTAAAAACTTCCTAGCAAACAATGTTGGCTGCCAAAGACCCACCTCAATAAAAGAAATGCCTGCCTTTGGGCAGAAAGGTCCTAGGAAGGAAAACAGCCTGATCTCCTTACTAAGGCGTTCCAGAGCTAGGCAGCATCCATCAGGAAAGCCGTTCTTTCACTGCTAGATGTGCCTCAGCAGGTACAGGACCAAGAGAAAGGCTTCCCCTGAAGTTCTCAAAAGTGGTGAGGCTTTAATAGGAGAGCATATGCTTTCAGAGAGTGTAAACCCATTATACAGGGGATTATGAGTCATAGCTAGTGCTTCGAATTGTGCATGAAACAGACTGGAAATCATTGAAGTTGCCCATAACAAGGGAGTTGTTTGCTCCCTGTAATCAAACAGCATTACTTACTTTGTCATCTGAAGTTGCCAAACCCTTTTAAAATGCACCCCAGTGTAAACTATGTGTCACCATGACCATTGGTGATGAGACTTCTCCAAGAATAGCCACAACTTGTGTGCTACTTTTAACAATATAAACAGACTTTCAGTTGTTGAAATCTGAGCATTTAAGATAAAGCCCGTAGTACACAAAAGTGAGTTTTCAGGATGACCCCATCAGGTGCAGGTTGAATCCCTCTCCCTCTCCCTTTATTTTTACTTTTTGTATTGAATTTATATCACACTTTCAGGATGCCTTTCAACTGATGAGGTCCTTGTTATAACTATATACTTATTGACCATCCATATCTGTTTTAAATTTCAGTGTTGTAAATGCTCAAATTTATCTGTTAATTGGAATTGCATTGAAAATACAAATTGTAATACAAATCAAGCTGTCATTGCTACGGTCTTACTTTGTAAACACATACACTTAACATAAAGCTCATTTAATTTTTTATGGAGGTCTAGTGTATGCTTAACGAATGTTTTAGTGTACGAATATGCTATTGCTAACATATGATCAGGAATGATGACTCTAGGCTTCTCCTCTTATTCCACTGTCATTTCATTGCCCTTGAAGCTGAACTTGAAGGATCTGCCTATTCCTTTTTTCTTTAGCCAGGCTAGAGTCTGGTTTTTCAAGTTCAGCAGCATCCTCCAAGAACATGGTTGATGATGACCCTCAATTTCACTCAATTTGTTCTTAAACTTGGCCCATTTGTTATCTTTTATTTCATTTCATTTTGCCTACTGGACCAAGAATCTTTCTAACGCAGATTTTGTATTACACTACACTGTGTATTTGTGGAATGCAAGAAAGAACTATAAAATGTTAAGGTGTTTTCAGGAGGGGTTGATATTGCAGATGGTTGGAGAGAAGAGATTACTTTTCATATCAAAATGAACAAAAACAAAAGTATCGTTCTTGGAGACCATCTTACCTTACAGCATTGAAAGTGGGAACAGAATCATGCTGAGTCTTCTGCTCTCTGTTGTTCTCAGACTATTTATTGATGATGCTATCTTAGAAATATTGAACATGGCAAGTTTGTTACTGTGAATAGCTACAACAGCAGTGGGGTCGCAGAGCAAATAAAGCACACATTCAGTAGTTCTTATTCTGCTGAAATTGAATATGGACATACAGTACTGTAGACACTTAGATGTGGGAATACATTACTGGTACTAATCCCCTCCACACCAGTGTTGTACTGTACTTTTAAACCTGTTCAATTATAATTTATTGTAAAGGGTTTTTTTTAGCCATATTGAAAGGAGAGGGATGTGTGTGTGGTGATGAGTTTAAAGCAAACCCTCCTCTTCCTACATTGTTGTTGCTGCATGCCTTCAAGTCATTTCTGACTTGCAGTGATTCTAAGACGAACCTGTCACAGGATTTTCTTGGCAAGATTTGTTCAATGAGACTTTTGCCTTTACCTTCCTCTGAGGCTGAGAGGGGATTTAGACCTTGGCCTCTAGAGTTGTAGTCCACACTTAAACTGCTATACTGTGCTGGCTCTCTAACTACATTGTTTCCCCGAATATGCTTGAGAGAAGCTTTTTCGGATAGCTGCTGAACTGAAATCTTGTATAAGTTCTGACTGCCATATAACTGATGGATTATAAAAAGTCAACAATCTTGTTACTACCCCCTCCTTTTTTTTTTTTTTTGATGAAGAAAAAATTTATAGGTCTTACTAAAACTTTTTACCTTTGTCAAGTTTTATGTCCGTGTATCACATTTTAGCTCACACGTGAGCTTGCCTAAAATTAAAAAGATCCCTGAACTTTGGTTCAATGCATTGAACCAAAGTCCAGGATCTTTTTAATTTTAGGCAAGCTAACAAAATTTTACATGTTTCTCTTTAGAGGATATTAAATAATTTTTTCAACCTTGGAGAAATGAGAAGGAGCTGAGCATCGTAGAATGATGTAGTACTGTGAAATAATAATTTGCAGGGATAACTCTGCATTGACCCATATCCTATGTGCATCGTACTATATTTTTTTGTTTTACTACATAGGGGCTATTAAGACTGAGTCACTCTGATTATTTTTTGCTAAAAAGCCCTGCCACCATTACCAGACACCCATATAGATAGCTGCTGCTGGCATGCTTCCATCACCTGATACATGAGTCAGCTTGCTTGAATGCAGGGAAAGGAAGCTAGCGAAGTGAATGTGAGTGGTTAGTACCATCCTTCAATATATTTGCAGAAGACATTGTATTTTTGTCATGTTCCTTGACCCATAATCCTCCCCCCTTTATCTTCTCTCTTGTTTGAAACTACTAGTGAAAGAAGTAGATTGATAATTACTAAGAAAATTAATTTTGAATGCAATGTGCTCTTAGCAGATTGGTCCCACAAAGTTGTGTTAGTGGTTTTGCATTGTGCAGAATGTCAGCACTTTTATGAAGAAAGTGTATATAGCTTCTCAGAGACACTATACATGAAGATAGAAGGAAGTTCTTAACCAACATGATGATTTGCATAGCTGTCATTGATGATAAAAAAAAATGAAAAAGTAACTTCAAATGGTTAGTTTAAATGGGAGTGCATAGTAATGGCAAGTTATTTATAACCAATGAATAGGTATGATCATTGTGTAGATCCCTTTTACTGAAGATTTGTTCTTGAAGCTTTAGGTTTCAAGTGCTGTTGCAATTAATTTCTTACTTATATAATCTTTTGATAATGCATTGTACAATTGGATAAAATGGATTTTCAAGTGAAATAAAATGTTTATTGTACCTCTTGTAAAATCTTGAGACCTTTGACAAAAAGTTATTAAAAATAAATATTCTTGGGTGTCAGAAGGAGGCACAGATATATTTACATTTCACTGTTTCATTTTGCCTCCAGCGTGGATCCGATGAGCTTCTTCCTTCTGGTATCGCTTACGGGCCTCTTACCATGAGCAGTTCTACTCCTGCTACAGGTATGATTGAGAACACTTTTGCAGCACGCTGTAGATCTCCATCTACCTAATAGGCCATGACAAAAAAAGTGTCTTGTGGACTAGTTACTTCTGATGATTTATTTGTAAGGTAGCTGAGCAGTATGTTGATTTATGCAGACTCAGAGACTTCTATAACTACCACCGCAGTTGGATCAATCTGAAAACTTTTTATGACTGTTAAATTTTCAGCAGTAGTAGGGGACTGATCATATGGATTAGTTAAGAAAGGAGCTATGGGAAATAGATGAGCTTCCCTCCAGTAATATGTCAGGATTCAGTTCCCTTGTCCATCATGTAATATACTCTTAAGCTTTTTAGATGTGATAGTGTTCAGTCTCCTAGTCATGATGAGATTCATTCATATGGTTCTCCATTCTCACTATTATGTGAGCATTCCCCTCCCTGCCACTACTGACTTCAGTTTCTGAGATAATTATGGTAGGTGCTGCGTCAGCACCAAGTTGTTCACTTAACATAATTGGTGACACACTGTTTGCAAAGCAGCTTCATGCTGGGAAGGAAAAGAAAATGAGAAGGAACTCAAGCACATGGAGTGATCTGATGTAACAGTGGTAAGAATGGTGGACAGTATTATGTATGCACAAAGCCTCCTTTTAATAATCCTGAAGAGGCATGATCTAACTAATTTTTAGATTCCACCAAATTATTAAGCTAATTAGATCTTTGAGAAGTCTTGGAAAAGTCTTGAACTACCTGAGGAGCAGCCACAGAAATATCAGATATACTCAAATCTTTATAATTCAGAAGCAGTGCACATTGAGAGCCATCTCATGATCAGTAATATTAAATGTTGCATCTGTTATTGTTAGTGTTATCTTTATTTATACCTCTCCTTTTCCCTAAAATGTAAGATTCAGAAAAGGAAAAAGGCCTTCAGTCATCTTTTCAGTGTGCTGTAAGCATTTGAAAAAGGCTTCTGAAATCCCAAGACAAAGATAAGATTGATTGAACTCTGACGATATAGTCTGGTTAGTCAAATCTCAGCAAGTGAAACTGTAAGCAACACACGAGCATTGAAATATTTAATCCATGTTTCTGAGATTAGGTGAAATTATATAAAATCATATTAAATAAGAAATTTCAGGAACTTTCAGTGAATGGAAAAGTTAACAAAAAGAAAAAAGGGGTCTCATCCTTCTTTCAAGTACACTTTTACAGTCTTCCTTTGGAAAAGTGACTTTCACATTGACTTGCTAGTTCCTAATCAGCCTGGTATCTTTCTCTAGGCAGCTTTTCTATTGATTTCCTGGGCCAGGTGAGCTGGTGGCACCACTGGGGACTTCTTCACTTGGGTTAGGGATAGTCAGCTAGCAGAGCATCCGCTCCCAGGTGATTGTAGTCATCCTCTTCCTCCCAAAGCAGCTACTAGCTAAGACATCTGGAAAGTGCATTGATTGAACCTTCCTTTTATTTTTTGCATAGCCAAGGGTTTTTTTTAATGTTGTGGTACTCCATCTGTTGTTCTAAATACCTCCCTTGAATGTCTGCCCCATCATACTTTTAGTGTAGAGACCGGCAAAAAGCTCATTCATAAACAAGCTATAGTACTACTGAATCGCCCTCATTCATCCTCTTGCATTCTGAATCTTTCCTGGATATCTGTCTGCTCTGTCTTGTTTGATACTTTTGCCTAATGTTAATGGCCTTTCGTTACTCTTATAGTTTAGTCTCCAAGAAGTCAATTGCTGGCTCTTATGCCTGCGGACTTCTGTGTGAAAAAATGCTAGTAGCTGGTCCATCTGTCATATCCCTATTGGTGGCTATTAGCTCAGGTACTATGATTTTCTGTGAATGACTTGCAAGCCAGAAGAAGAATTCCCCGATGCTGTAAATTGGAATCAGCCATACAGGGTAAATTAGGTTGAATCATATTTCTAAATTCCTTGGCCTTTTAATAACACTACAGCTGGAGATAATTCAACAAACACCTTAATAAGCAAATAAAACAGCTTAATATTGCTTCCTACATGCAGTTGAGATTTTGCAATCCACTCAGAAGATGCAATTTGTGCTAAAGTTTATGTGTTGTGCTAAACTGTTTCTTTACATTTTAGCTAATGGGAATGACAACAAGAAATTTAAAGGAGACAGATCACCCTGCTCACCTTCACGAGTCCTTCATCTTCGTAAGATTCCGAATGATGTCACTGAAGCAGAAGTAATTTCTCTAGGTCTACCTTTTGGCAGAGTAACCAATCTCTTGATGTTGAAGGGAAAAAGCCAGGTATAAACATATTTTGCAGTCTCCAAGCTACAAGAAAATTTATGTAGTATGTGGTAACTTGTCTGATGTTCGGTGAAACTGTTAGCATGGCTATTCTCCCTGTCTCCAGTGACTCCCAAGAGCTTGGAATGTAAGTCAAATATCTTTCCTTGAAACCAGGAAGTTGCTCAGTTCATTTCTGAGCCAAAGCTGAATTCAGCTCCTTATCTTCACCCAACCCTCAAATTACAAGGCATCGTAGGAAACTGTGAGCTACTTTATATCAGATTGAAAGCTTTTGATTTCTTCTTCCATTTCACAAAATGGAGGAGAGAGTTGCAGGCTGATTCCCAAAGACAAACATAATGGTTTCCAGTTGTAACAGAAACCAGGCACAGTACGGTAGTGAATAAAAATATGCTAAAATCACTCATTCTTCAGTTGCATGCAATTCCACTCTTGGTTATTCCATAGTGACCTTATTTCAGCAGCCCAATTAAGCTGGAAGTAGTTATTTTATTAATGCTGCTGTAAAACAGTTGGGAGTCGCATGTCATTGACAATTTATGACAGATTACCAGAACTGTACCAGTAGATCCTAATCTACTTTCTGCTCACTCCTCCTGTACTTCTACTAATTAGAATCGAAATTCTAAGCACATAAAATTGTTCTGTGTGTGTGTGTTTTAGAAAAATCCCTTTCATTAGTTTTCTTAATGTCCAGTAGTAGATTTAATATTGTTGTGAGATTTGGGAGGAGCAGTTAAAATGGAAATGTTCAAACTGTTCTAGATCACATATAAACACTTACAGCATTCTCTAAGGCAGTGTTTTCAAAGTTATCTGATAGATGGAACTTGCAGGTGGGCGGGAGTTTCCTAGCATGCCAAAGACCAATACTAAATTAGCTCCCATTAGCTACAGTTGCTTCTTTCTTTCTGGCAGATTTGCCAGGGATAAACAACCAGTAGTTTGTGAACTGGCACTGGCCCTTGGACCACTATGCTTTTAGGTAACACCATCAAGATCTGAAAGGAGGATTTATAGCTGACATAGCAGAATTCTGTCTTCATTGGGGTTCGTTGTATTACAAAATTGTTCATGTTTACATAATACAAATATGAAATATTTTGTGAATGATCAAAATATAAATAATATGAAAAAATTACAAAATTGTATTTTTGTGATAGGAATAAATGGATAAAGAATGTAACAAAGGTGGGTTTTTTGAGGCAAGGACTAAGTAAAAGTATCTTTGTGTACAAAACATTTTTCTGTTTGTGTTAATTGTAGGCTTTCCTAGAAATGGCTTCAGAAGAAGCTGCTGTTACTATGGTGAACTACTACACTCCTGTTACTCCACACCTCCGCAGTCAACCTGTTTATATTCAGTATTCCAATCACAGAGAACTTAAGACTGACAATCTACCCAATCAGGCTGTAAGTATACTTCTTTTGAGTGAAAAAAGTGACATTCTTTAAAACAAATAATGTGTACAAGAATTTTTAGCAACTTAAAAATCCCATTTCTTTGTGCAATCTTGAGCAATTTGTGCCCCTCAAATTACTCAGAAGGCCTCTGAAAACACACATAAATACCCCAACAAGCACCCCAGAACCCTGAACTTCCCCCAAATACTCTCATTTTTCTCTGCACCCCTTCTCAAGCTGGCAACAGGAAGTGATGTAGAATCACTTCCTGCTGAAATTTTGAGAGGAACTGCAGACAAAAATACAGTCCTTCACAGGGTTCTGCGGAGAAATTGGCCCCTGAACCCCACACAGTTGCCCACCCCTCCTTTAGATGGTCAGCTTCTAAAGTTAGATAAAACTGCTGTTCTGACTTGGGAATAGTAGAGCAGTCAGCCCATATGTGATACCAAAGAGTCTCTGTATTTCTAGGGGCTAAGACACAGCTTCATTAAAATTTTACCCAGTGCCAATCTGATCTAATTACATAGAACTGAATGTCTAAGACGTTTTTTAAAGTTGCGTCCTGAATCATATTGTCCCCATCTGGTCAAGTGAACATGGGAGTTGTGCAGCATTTTGATAATAGTTTAGTCTTCAAGAGAAGTATTCAGCTCTGTATATTGAGAACATGGTTTCTTCTGGGCTTTGGCAGAGAATTCTTCTGGACATTTGAGGCTGGTTGGGGCAGAGTTGTAGGAGCCTTGAAAAAGAAGCTGCTTTTGCACTCTCAGTATGGAATTTGTGTGCTGATACGGAAAATGGGAAATAGGTCAGCATGCCTAGTAAGTCACAGATTAATAGGTTTTCTACCCAGCTTGTTTTCATCTCTCTTCTGACTTCTTCCCTTGTTCTTGCCAGTTGGCCCAGATGACACCACTGGTGTTGCAGTATAGTTGCCTAGTCATCTGAAGAGCATGACCCATTTGACTGTTTTCAAAAGGAAGTAGTTGATTTGGAGACTTAAAATTAGCAGCAGAATTTCTCTGCTAAGT